>JAAAKM020006971.1:134010444-134033402 GCA_010016025.2 Alatinidae sp. Z8VKAUB7J3 | reverse complement strand
TCAATTTTCATATTTGTAACAAACTATAGACTTTTAAATGCTTAAGACATAAGCCTTTACATTCATACAAAATATTGTATTTTGTAAGTTTACAGAGTCCAATTTTTACTCGCCATTGTAAGAAGTATAGTAGCAAATAAAAAAGTGTCATAGAAAGATATAAGGTTAAGGTAAAAATAACTTAAGACGTCTAAGTTTTTATTACTCTTTCTTCCGCTTGCAAACAAGACTATTGTTTACTATGAAGACAATCATCCATGTCCTTGCTGAACTCACATTGATATCAGTCTGATATTAAGATCCTGCAAACCTTGAATGAAATTACCCTCGCTGTATAGGCCAAGGCACGATGTAACTAAATTAAAACAGGAAACAGACCGTCTGAAACATATTGAATTTAGCCTCATTATGAAAAACACCATGTGCAGTTTAAGTATTGATCTGGTACTAGAATCTTCCTAATAAGCAAAATTCCTAATACATCAGACATTAGTATACTTTCCGATTTTTTACTCTTCTGTGGTCACAAATCTCACTTCAGATTCTATAATCAACTATTTCTATACTTTAAATGTAGAATTTGTAATTTATAATTATAAGTTTTATGTCGTCATTTCTTTTTTATTCAAACGTAGTTGTACAATACGTGTTCTACAGACAACGATGCAAAGAAACATGTTAATTCTTGTCATATTGTCTACATGGATCAGTTTACAAATTGGCTTCATTGATTCAGGTAAACATATCTACAAACACATATTAAAAATCATAAATAAATGTTAATAAATATAAAGTGTACTGATTGTTCGGATAATTTTCCTATGTCAGTTTACTCAATTTATTCAAATAAAAATTCAATAATTAAAAATCTATGATTTCTAAAAATTAGTTGGAGAAAAGTCAAATCACTAGTAGTATACTGAAATCATTGGCTGTCACAGGGGGAGGGTTGGACCGGGAGCTACAATCGTTCACCATATATTTCTTTTACAACAAATAAAAGAAGGTTATTAATCCACGAAAATATGTTAGAAGAAATATTTCTGTAACAATATTTAATTGCTTATTATGTTGCTCCTTATTAAATAATGTTCTATGCGTGACAGCCATTGTTAGTAAGGTCAAATTGTGCATTATTCCCCCACTTCAATAATCAGATGAGTGTGTAACCATGTCTGAAGCACTGTTGAGCATACTAGTACTTATGGATAGCAATGAAAAAGTGCAGAGGGGCTTAAAACTACCTCCATTCCCACCTGAGCAAGATAATTCTTAAAGAAACCAAGGGTGGAATAGATTAAGAAAAGAACAGCAGTTAGTTATGTTGCTCGTCATTACAGGTTATATGTAAGGTCTAGCAATCCATGTTTAGCAATTTTAAAGAAATTCATTTCACACCCTCATAACCTTCACTGCCAATATTGCAAATATGCCATCGATATTTGAAAGAGAACACAGGGATGGTGTTAGTGCTCAAATAGTTTTCATTGATAAAAGACAACAAAGATATTAGCAAATTAATGGCCTGGGGTCTCATACTGGTTTTTATGCCTGTAGGTGTCTTTCGTGGAGCTAAACTAATCCTTACTAGCTTTGCACTGTATGAAATTCAATAAGTAGATTTCCAGAGAACGGGTGGGAAGTTGGGTTAACCTAGTCCATTGTATCATCCCATATTTACGTCGTTTTCAGAAAATAGTGAGCAACTTGCTAATTCGCAAAGAACTTCAAAGTTTACCTTTAGAAGGAAAAAAGGTTCTGGTAAAAGTTTTCAGACGTAGATAATATTAATTCAATTTTATTAAAAAGGTGGAACTAATGCTTTAGAATTTGGGAAAACAAGTCATATGAAGAATTGCTTGAAAGGGAATATTGTTATTAAAGTGAAAGGAAGGTCTCAAATCATCATGTCACAGCATGTGAAAAATCTATTAATTTCAACTTTTCTGGGCTACATGCAATACCGACCTTTAATTTTCCACTATCATAAGCATCTCTTCGTTCCTCTTATTTTTCTTTCAGATTATTTTTTCTATCTTCTTTCAGGAGTTGGTGCTCTTAACATTAATTATCATACTACAACTTTCAACAACTTCCTGCGGCGGTTTTATCAGCCTCTTAAACCATTTTGCTGTAATTTGGGTTACTGACGGAGGGCTTTGATAACGTAGTGTGACAGCATTATTAAAAAAACTTGAGTGCTGATTTCAAACGTTGTTCATCATTGATATTAAACAGCAAAGAAAAGTGTGGAAACCCTTGTTTGGCAACTTACTCCCACAGCTACTTGTTCATGCTCACTATATTCTACGATGACTCTTACAGGTTGCCCCCTTACAGAAGCAAAACAAGCTTACAAATCTTGATAGCAATGGATGCCTCTTTTAGCCTTTACTCTTTTGAAAGCATTTACCCTTTTTATCCCACTATATTTTCTAACACTAAACTTATCTGTGCTAATAAGCCCGACTGCCTTTCTTCAATCATGTATGACACAACGTTCGTAGAAAGAGGAAGGAGACTAAAGATGTTATTATCAGGAAACTCAGCTTTTTTATTTTCCTTAGTAAGAAGATAAGGTCCTTGAGAAGTCGGCGTGGCTACTTTCCTCTCTTGTGCTTCGATGCCGTAGCTAGTCTATCTCTATGGGGCATGCTTATTACCTATGAGCATATCTTAGGGCATGCTTCATAAATTTAAAGCCTACGGGCAAGCCTTTTTACCAATTAAAGTCATTTTTGTGTAATCCATCCTGGAAAATGGGTAAACCCTTTTAAAAAGCAAGGCAGGGTTCAAGGTGTCTGTAGCTAACTGCACTTCAAAATTTTAAAATTTAGGCGTGCAGATTTGATATCCTGGAAAAGAAATATGGAGCAGTGTATTTAACAAGTCTGACAACTTCTTTGACACAAAACTGTAGGGCAGATGACCATAAACTAGGAGATCCTATTTTACCTTGACGTCCTCTTCTAGAGAATGCTAAGCATACCAAGCATCCGCCTGGCTACGGTACTTTTGTTCTTAAACCTGCCTAAAGTAATAACGGCCTTGCTTCAAATTTTCCCTAGTCATTTCAGACGGAAATTCATCTGTGAAAGAGAGTTCATAGAGACAGTCTGCTGTAAAACTTCCCACATTTTATCTCGCTGATTGCTTTTCTTATTCCACTGCTTACGACAACGAGTCACTTGAAATTGTAATTAGCGTCGGTTCTTTTCATTTTCGATGCGTTGTCCGCTTTCTGACCTTCTGTGTTAGACAGCTTTACATTCCCCGTCCACCTTTTCTTCGTTTCTTAAGCCATGGGTTTCTTTCCACGCGGTGCTACTCTCTAATATTCGCATTCTTCTTCTTGCTTCCCTGACGAGTAGGCCTAAAGGCTCTAGTCTGTTCAAAGTTTTTAGTGCCTGGTCACAATAATAAGGCCTTTAGCGGAAGTGTTGGGGCAATGTGGTGCGCTTTAAATTATTGTTTGGATTTCGCGCTTTTGAATAGATTCCAGTCCTTTCGTACCGAAACAAACATGGTGCACAGCACAGTGAGAACTGGATCAGTACAAAGGGCAAACTTTGCTTCTGACAACAACATTATGGGGTAACTGGCTATTGAGAAACAGTAACAAGTTAGTATAAAAGCGTTTTCAAAATGCAAATCTTATGAGTTGCTTTATTAGTTTTGTTCTATGTTTCGGCCAACAATGCTCTTTAGTGTCATAAGCAGCCCATTAACAGGCCTATCATGAACTTGGGATTTTGTATTGGAGAAAAGACATCCTATTTACAAAATAATGTACAAGATGATATGATTGGTTTAAGCTGCGAAATGTTGGTGGCTTACAACAGCAGGGCAAACAACATCAGGGATCACTTCACTACGATATATGTGTAGTATACAGGAGACGGCGCCCTGCAGCTTCGTACCGATACCCCTCCAAAGTCATCGATAATGTATTCGTATGTTAATAAAACTTATAAGGTACATAGTTTATTCTATCGACAATTTAATAAAAGCTAATTGGCAGTTGTTATGTACCTTTAATTCCAAACATAGAGCTTTGTAAATACCCTTTGAACAAGTATCTAATTGACAATGTGCCGTACAAAGTCTAAAACTGTACAATACTTTAATGCCCTTTGATATAAAATCAAAAAGTATATATACATACCGTAATTATTCGATTTACCGCACCCCCTTTGAATAAGCGCATCCCCCGAATAAGTGCACCCCTTCGAGCAATAATTTGTAATCAGCTCATCCCCTCTATTAAGCACACCCCAGGTAATGCTTCTTGATCGTGATAATGGTAACTCAGATGGAAAACGTGATCGTGATGATGTTGACATCTAGTTTCATATAGTTTTTGTTTCATTTGTTAAATGCTGATTTTCCGACTTTTCTCTGGTGTACTATCTGTTACGATACAATTTAGATGAAAAATCGAGGCTTTAAAATTTGTGATATGCGCACTCCCTCGATCAAGCGCATCCCCCAAATAAGCACGCCCCTAAAAATTAAAAATTTAATAAGCGCACCACACGGTTAATCGAATAATTACAGTATATGCAGGACGTGGTCATAGGCTATGGGCTTATCAATAACCAACAAGGCATCCACTCAAACATTAATTATCATCCTTAATGCGACTCCCAATTATATTTGGCCAGCAGAATTTCAGATCAATATTCATGTAACATTCACTAAGGTTTGATGCAGTTATTAATGAGGCAATACCAAATATGGCTATAGTACCTCACCCCAGAAACCACTACACACACCCCAGCTTGCTAAGGCTTTGCTGTTTTTCAAATTGATTTTGTATATTGTTTATTTTTTTTGTATTTTTTTTTAATCAGTTTTTATGCCTTATACTCCCCTTTAACAGGGCTAGGGCGGTGCCCATATATATGGGACTTTTCCTGAAGAATAGAGCACTTTAAGACCGGATGGCCTTCTTGTCGTCACCAATGGCCCTTCAGGGAATCAAACCCATACCGTCTAGCATAGAAGGCAATTGAACTATCCATTGGACCACGGCAGCGGGATAGAGTGTATAAATTGTAAAATTGTGTTCTTAATTGATCATGTCTTTCCCTAGGCTGGCAGTCAATGTTCTCTATGCTACCTACATCTTGCAAAAAATTATGTTTATTCCAGATGTAGAGTATTCCCTACACTTAAGGATCATGCCAGAACTATCCTGCATCATATCTAAGCCATAGTACATAGGACTACTTTTATTGTAATTTATAACCCTGATAAAATAAGATCAATACTATTTTCTGATTAATATGCGCAGCTTTAACCACAGCCGTTCTTATCATATAGGAAATATGCTTTGGATCAATGGACTGCAGTAAAGAAAAAAACATCCTACAAGCCTTCTCAAAACACATCTTAAATATCTACATGCCTGCTCTCAATAAGCTGGAAAACTGGGGGGAACTATCAAAGACTCCCCAAGGAGAAGCAACTCGATCTGAATTTATAAAATCTGCTGGGAGTTTTGTGCACTTTTTGAATGGTAAGTCATATGCAATGTAGTGTATATATAGTTAGTGTGCTGTATCTAGTTTCACATGGGTTATGATTAATGTCAAGTAAACTACTAGTAGTATGTAGTAGGTGGAAATGAAAGACTGTTTGATTGACAATGTCTCGAATATCAAATTATGGCAAGGAAGGAGACAAGAGTCCTTTATGTCAAATGTATAAAAAATGGTGGCTTCAAGAAAAATAACCACTTTAAATCAATGAGTGAGCCAATATGAAAGGTGAAAGCTCAAAATACTGCCATGAGTGGTAGAATGGATCATGCATTCCAAGACATTTGTGTAACATTGACAATGATGATATTCAAGGAAGAAGCTCTTCGACCATTCTAATTTCATTGGTGTCACCAAGCTTTGAAGTAATGTTTGCTTGTTGCGACCAAATGCTAATGGGAACAATGGAAATCCTGCCTTTTGAGACTCTTTTGAGTATAAAATACAATTCCAGTAGATAAGGTGTTTTGTTATTTGAGACAATGGTAATAACGCAACCCACATACATGACATTTTGTACTACTTAGCTAGTCTTACTACTTTTCAAGCAGCATAGACTACCAGCAACAAACAAGTACAAGTGCATAAAAATGATATTTGCTTAAGGAGATATATACCCCTTTTTAGTTTTCATGTTCTATTTGCCTATTTTCCTTTAGCTGCTCATTCAGGACTTACTGATACCATTACTCTCAAACCATGTGATTTTTTGAAACATGATGACCACTACACTGTTCAAGACCTGAAGTCTGCTGCTGCCAACCCAGAGCTTCTTGATGAAACAGAAAATCTGGTGCAAGTGTGGTGCAAGCAAATAGAACAAGTAAAGTCATATTATGATATATATACATTCCTGTATACTTGGTATTGGTAATAGGTTAGCTATCATTTATTAATTACTTGATTTTTTTTGTCTATTCTATTGATTTCATATTGACCCATTCATGTTTTTGCCTTTCTGTTCTACTTCAATCTTAACCCTGTTTACTCCATTCTGTGCTACTCTATTGTTTATTGTATGTTTGATTTTATCTTATTCATTTTCATCTTGTTTCATTTTATTGCATTTGATCTCAGTTCATAAGACTTTAGATTTTTGAAGAATGTCATTTTAATTTAATTTTATTTCATTTCTATTTTGTCTGCTCTTCCATTCTCATATAGCATATCCATTCTACTCTGTTCATTCCGTTATGCTCATCCATCCTTCATCATTTCATTTAAAGTTATCCCACTTGAATTTGAATCGTTACATTCTTTTTTATTTTGCCACATTTTTACCCTATTCAGTTTCATTGCTTTTGTTCTAGTTCCTTTATATCTTATCCTGCTCCCTTCTGTTTTATTGCATTTTCTTTCATTTCCACTCCATTCCATACCTTGCCATGTTTTCCCATTCACATTAGTTCCATTCCACATTATAATTTGTCATTTCATTTCAGTTTATCCTGGTTTATTCTGCTTCAGCCAAGTCCAAGCATTTCTATGAGAAATGAGTTACTGTTTGAATTACCAGAATGTATATACATTAATATTGTAACTTGGTAGACAGGGCATATTATTCTTGTGGCATCAACATACATTTTCCGCTAAGTTCACTGGTTCTTGACATTTTTATATGCCTGCACACCTCAACCTTTCATAACATTCCCTCGTATCTACTGTGTAAAATATCTTGTAGAAGTGAATAACATGAAACATCTGCAGTGTAAAAATGCAATGCATAGAATACATATGAATATATTAAATACAAAAATAGTCTGTCAAGTACATTGCTGATGGCTTTTTGATTCTGCTTAGTGTTTTACCAAGAGTTGCAGTTATTTATTAATTAATTAATTAAATTTAAATATAAGCCTTATACAGTTTTGACTTTGGACACCACATCTAATAACCCCAGCTTTGACGCTTTGTACTCCCCAGGGTAAATGTATGTCACATTAAGTAGCATGGCCTAGTTTATGTGTAAGTACTTAATCTTACCCACCTCATGGTTATCTTGTATGCACTTGTATTCTTACTAGTTATTGGACATACCTCAGAGTTCCGCCAAATAGGATGAAGCTTTCATCTGTTGTAGACAGTTGCTTCTTTTTACTTATTTGGATGAGTTTTGCTTTTGCTTACGAATGTTGCCAACTTTTTTTTTCGTTTTAGAAGAAAATGACAATAATCAATGTTGCTATTTGTTATTTTCAATCTGTACTTTTTTGTTAGGTGCTGGTTGAAAGTGAGCAGATGCGAAAAGAGGCTGATGATACTGGGCCTAAGGCAGAGTTAGAACACTGGAGACAGAGGATGGCCAAATTTAATTCCCTTTTGGAGCAGATTAAACGCCGTCAATGCAAGATGGCAATCGGTGTCCTTCTAAGTGCCAAATCGAAAGTATTGAAGGTAATGCGAATTGTTTGAATAATATATGATGTTGTAAATAGGATTAAAAATATTCAGCAATGCTTTTCATTTGTGACATAATGGAACTTGGTTAATGAATATAACAAAAAACTGTTTTCTAAAAAGTCCTTTTCTAAGCTCAATTTCTTTGCTCCTTTTTATTGTAGATGTTAAGCAGCTCTTGCTAGTTTCCTAAATCCGGAAATGCCTCGTTTAACTTAGAAGAGCATCACTGTAAACATCTTTATTAGCGAATTAGTTAGGTTCGAATAAAGTCACAGAAAAGAGGCATTACTATGAAATAATTGGCAGTGCTTTTAATGAATCCAAAAGATATGCTTGATCATTAGCAAAATAATAGGTGCACTTTATAATTCAAATAAAATGACATCGGAATGGCGATATGCGCAGTCTTTAGGGCAGCTGTACATTGTCAGTCAGAGGTTGTCTTTATACGGGAATGCTAAAAAATATGCAGACCCAAGAAACGTCGATAGATCGTTACCTTTAGCGTTAAGACCGAGATGTTCTGACCATTTATTTACTTTTTCAGGCGTGCAAGTGCTCGACTGTCTCGGAAAGTGTTCTGTTTAAAGACCTGAACGTTTGCGTGTACGAAAAGTACAGCGTAAACACATTTACTCGGTAAATAGTATTCTACCCTGTGACAATCATTTAAAAATAGTTCACAATAAAATCAGAAAAAAAAGAAGACGCCGTCTCTATAAGGAACAAGTTGCTTTTATGTAATCGGATGCTATAAAACGCACATGAGCACCTGATGTTTACTCTGAGTTTCATTGGCTAGCTTTCATCCTTTAATGTTCCTGTTAATTTTTTGTCAGTTCCGATACCAAGGCTAGAGCACGGATAGTAATAACTCAGACGACTGACAATTCCGTTATATTCAAAGAAAACGTGGGAAGACACAAGTAAATCACTTTACCAATATCTAGATAGTCGTTTGTGCGGGCGGCATTGGTGATAGTCAGTGAGCCACGGCACAGGGCCCCGCACATAAGTTGGAAATTGGGTGTCCCAGTACAGCTCTTTAAGTACATTCAATTACACTGGAGGGTCCCTATTTCACTTTATGGCACAGGACTCCTCTTGCTAAAAACCGGCGCTGGTGATAGTTGTGGTGAAATTGGGATAGACGGAAAATTTATAGTGTTGGAAAATCGTTAGGTAACTGGTTTGATTTATTTCTCGCGCTTTCAACGTTTGCTTCTTGTGAGGCGAAATTTGCTCATTCATCCCTGCCACGAAGGGTTGACGATCTCTAAACGCACTGAAGCAGTTTAATATATGGCCAAGTAAACACTTTAGCGTCGTCTTGTAAACGCAACGTATTAAAACAGATACTAGTTTATCAAGCGGACTGGCAGCAATGAATCAGCTTGGACGGGTTTTGGCATAATAGATGCTAGTGGTTTCCATAAGCCTTAGAAAATGGTCATACAAGTGTTTTGAGTGTGAGAACGCCAGGGGAGACCATTTGTGAATATAGACATCGCAAACTAGAGAAAAATAAGAATTACATTCATGGAAAGACTTGGTCAATGAACGGCGCACAGTCTGGCATGGATTCAAACTTCACAGTCAAGGTGTAAATTATTAATCATCACATACTTCAAAGAAATAAATACGGGAACATGGAGAAACAAAACTGAAAGATCTCTATTCTTTCCATCAAACAAGTCCATCTACTCAATTAACAGTTAGAGACAGCTCTAAAACAATGACGTCACATGGGTCTAAATAACAGTCCAAATAATCCGTCCAGAGTTGTGGAGAATAATGCAATCCAAGAACCTGCTGTACACAGACTCAAGTAATCCAAATCTATAACGTTCTAAATGAAATCAGAGGAGAGTGGGAAAACGCTGGCTGTAACGAACTAACGTGCATACATAACAAACAAGCAGACATTGATTGCTCTGCCATTTGTTGATGGATTGTTTCCTACGCAACACAACAGCAAACTGTGAAGTACCCTGAATAGAAATTTGCGGCCATTGAAGGAACGATTCAAACATCAAGGATGTTCTGCAATGTTTTCCCAATTTGAATCTGTTTTCTGTAACTGTCTACATTAGTACGAACCTCCTTCTTTTTTGAGATACGATATCGTTTAATAATGACTTGCTTATAAACAAACATTGGCCTAATATAACAAACAACTGAGAAGGAACATAAGATTACCGTTAAACAATTTTGAGTAATAACAGAAATCATATGTCCTCGAGACGAACATGATCACCGCAGCTGTCAAGCAGGCGTAGATAGATATATAGCTCCTATCTTGTCCGGGTGTAACAAGGCCTACTCTATTGTCATTCATTAAGATAACATATATGTGTTTACAACTGTGTCTTAAATCACTCTAAGCTCGCCTTGCAAGAAAATATGTGTGTTGGTTTTCTACGTAAATAGTAACAGTATCCACAGCATAGCCACTGGCGCAGGTCCTTGAGATAGAATAAAGACAAACAATTCAGCACAGACAGTGGTTTGCTAGATGAGATCTACGTAAACTATTCTATGTAGAAAAGCGCTGAAGAAAACTTACATCGGACATCAGTACGCGAGGAAGCAAAAGAAATAGAACCGAAAAAAACCAACAATGAAACATAAATGACAGTAGTAAGAGACGACGTTTAATGCGACAATATATTTTGAAGGAAAACTGGTTTTTAAACAAAATTCCACACTGACTTTCAAAATCTGGACAGGAAACAAGAAAAACCGAACCATTTCGAAACACCTTGTTTTGAAAGAAATCGTATGTGTCAAATGTATTTATTTATTGCAAAGCAACATTGGATTAACAGAGGGTCCTCCCCCTACCGCCCCAGGAAGTAGGGGAGTAATAAAATTTTCAGCTCAGGGGGATTGCAGATTTGGAGTTGAAATGGTGGGGAAAGGCAGATGCAGGGGGAATGCAATTATTCAACAAATGGGGGGGTCATACCTTCTGGCCATGTAGAACTGCCAATTTTAAATATTTTGCCTTCGGCACCAACCATGGTAGTGCCTCATTGAAACACTAAATTGATAAATGCTTAACATAGTTTGGTTCTGAAAGTTAACAAGTCATTATGCCAAAACGCATCCTACTACTTTTGTCTTAGGATGCGTTTTTTGTACATCATGTTTTCCATATATGTGATATTATTTGAAAGGATTTCCTTTAGCGTTTTACATGTTAAATATTTGTAATCAACATCCCTCAACGTCTGAGTCTCAAAAGCAAACGTTAGAATTTCGTAAACTTAGATCAACCATTAGGGTACACTGGGGTTTCTCTCAGTACATCTTATATTTTCCACCACCAAACGTATGGACAGACCTATATGCATCACCTATTTTGACTCTATTTTTGTGTATGTTTCTTTACAGCCTGCTAAAATTGCGGTACCTAAGGTCTCTTCTCTTTCTCAATGCAGATCACTTGAGAACCTCTATTTTAAGTGCAAATTTCTGTTGCGCTTACTGCTCATTATATGTTGCAAATTATGCCCTGATTGCCGAAACAATAGCCTTCTCCATTACTCTTATAGCCACTGCCCTGCAAATACACAGTGTCATGGGCCTCTATGACTTTCAGTTCTTTACTGTTTATGTATCCTTAAACTTCTCCATGAGCAACTCAAAGCACAAAATTACATCTATAACATTTCGAGAGATGGTATTGGGCAGCCAAAATTTAGTGTTTTATGTATGCATACATTTTAGTATATGTTGCGGTATTTATACACTACATCGTCAAGTTTTCTACACTTCTATCGATTTCTGTATCGCCACAACTTCACTTAACAGGCGTTTGGATGTCCTAATACTATTGCTCAGACATGCGACAGGTACAGCATGAACACTGGCGATTCGCATGGGGCCACACTCTACATTACAAAGAAACCTGAACCTTTGATATCAACTGTGATGAGGTCTTCTATTAAGGCGAAACGAGGGGTAATTTTATCTGCAAAGCCCAATAGGGAGATTATAAACGATAGGAAAATACTTAAGAGATAATTATGATGACATCATAGCTTGGTCTCACTTCTTTCTTAAGATCCTCCGTCCACAAAATTCACCTGTAGAACGTCTTCAATGTAACGCATCGGGACCGCCGAAAATGGCTGTCGCCGGTAAACATTATGGGTATTATATAATCTTGGTGGCGTAAAAGGAAATAGGATTGGCGTGACTTTCACAGCTAGACAACATAGCAAACGCAGGAGAAGATATGAGACTGAATTTCGTGTAGAAACTGGTTAGAAATGGTTACACGTACTATCAGCGCGTCAATGGTTTGAGTTATGACACGTTTTTAAAATTTTCATATACTACGTGAGCCTAGTTGCTTTTAAAATGTATGCCGTGCCCACAGGCGTCGGGCAACGAATAATGTTTTTTCGATAATTTTCCTATGTTTTATCCACGGAAACGTACATTAAAATGAAGATAACAAATGCAGAGAAACGTGGGAACGATGTCGTTCTTCTTACTTCGGGCTCTTCTGATAAAATTAGTATCAACATTTTGCTTTTGATCGATGACTGACTGTTGATGCGCATTAGCTCTGCAGCGTCTATTTGGCAATGGGTAGTAGGTCTTTATTTCATTACCAAAAGGAACGCATTGACATCAGAAAAAAAAATTCAAAAATTAAGACTTAAAAGGCTTAACGAATAGGATATTTCTCTGGACATTTATATGTTATATTTATTTAGGATATTTATCATATGCTTTTAGATTTTCTATAATTTCCTTAACGAAAATTTTTAACGAGACAGCGCAGAATATTTACACGTTCATAGTATTAACGAACTGGTTGTTTTGACCCACAATTTGAGACGCAGCGATGTGCCAATGTTACTAATGCCGGCAAAAACGACAACTAGCAAATGCATCCATTCAAAGTCTAGTTAACAGTTGATCAAAGAGATGGAGAGACTAAGGCATAAAGTAATGAGTGCATACAGAAATAGAGGCCTTCGATAGTAGCTCTTCTAATCCAAAAGAGCTGTGCTAATACTATTTTGCTTCAGAAACGTTAGCGGGAGTTCCACGTCAGTAAAACGTTAACAGCAAATACAATATTCATGCTGCAAAGTAACACCCTGACAAGACGTAATGGTAATGTGGGTTATAGAGCAGCCTTCCTTTTTACAATTTTCTTGGGACCTGTTGGTGTGTCGTGGGCATAGATTGTCCAAAACGGTGGTCCTAGGCAGTGAAACATCAGAACAAATTCCAAAATTTAACTATATGCTTTCTTTAAATTCATCCAGCGATTTTGCAGTCTCTTAATATTGGTTGATGTGTGACAAGTGTAGGCACCCATGCTGCACTGTGGTATATTATCAAAAAGTGCAATTTAATGAGTTGATGCAATAAACTATTTACACGGTTACTCGCTAATTAGCGATTACAGTTTTCTATAAGGAAGAAAATACAATCAGTTTTATCAGCTATTTTCTATAGAATATAAGTTTAAGTTTTCTATTATGTCTGTCATTCTAGAGCTTCAAAGTACACAGCATTTCTAAAGAATCATTTTACCTGACAGAAAGTACACGAGTAATTGTCAATTCAGCTCTAATGTACTTTTACTGTCATTTTAAAATAAGGAAAGTACATTTCAATTTTTATTATACCTGACATTAAAAAGCTCCTAGCTAGACCACTATTCCATTGTAGCCTTGTGATTACGGGGCAAAAATGCACCTATGTAGTGGCTCCATGGATGGTGGCTAAAATGTGACACGTCTACGAGGCCTGTGCGTCGCAAGGAGCTCGCAACCAAAATTTAAGTAGTGCCCCCTCCACTGAGCCCAAGTAAATATATTGGCATTTTACAGATATAGAAGATTATGTTATTACTTCACAAGTCTATCTCGTTATTCGTAATAGAAATTAACAATTCAAAAAGAAGTACCAATAGTTCCTACTTCGTAGACGTCGTCGACAAATTTCTACGAAAAAGAAAAAACACCTTATGCTGACGCTGGCGGAGTAATCAGAGAGTTTCTGTTTCTCTACGCCACCCAGATTTTGTAATTTTAAGATGCTACACGGACAAATTGTGTTGCATCAAATGTAATTTAGGTCCCGGTTCTTTGGTTAATTACTTAATTACTCTATTTCTTCCTGCCACTGCTATCAGATAGCGTTTTACTTCTGCAGTAAGTTGTTATTCACTGATATCGTTTCATGTAGCTCAGGAAGCGCGGAAGTCACTAAAATACGACTTAAATCTCCCGGTATTCGATGAAGTGTTACGTCTCGTTACAGTATAAGATCCTTGTTCGAGTTCAACCGTCTTCGCCATGCGTAATTGTGAATATGGTGCGATTGGATTGTAAGTTTAAAAATAACACGAAAAACAGCAGCAAAAGTTTTAGTAAAATAATAATTGTTATGATACATGACCCATCACATGTATGCAATAAGTGGGAACATTAACAATACAAACTGATTGAGTTACAGTCGCCAAATATACTGCAGGACAATAAAAAATGCGATATTTGGAAGACTACTTAGTTTAATTGTACCCTTAGTTGTAAAGAAAGTATATAATACTTACCCTAACAGATAAAATTATATCCTTGTTGGATTTTAAAAAGTCTACTGCGTCCTTATGTTTTATTTTTTCGAAGCTCAGACCATTAGCACTCATGATTTGATCTCCCATTCTCAAACCGCTTCTTTCTGCTAATGAGCCGCTATCAACACTGAAACAGAACAACACCACAACATAATTAACATTGACTTAACCTCCATCGAAGGTCCAACACTGGTTGTATTTAAAGTTTTATGTTGGAAACGATGAAAAGATGAGGATAATTTTCAGCATTTCCTCATATAAAAAACACAATATCTGACTGAGAGTATACAGGAATAACACCGTTTACAACACTTGCAGTTTCTTCGAAAACAACCTCAGAAAGGTCACTAGCATACTTTTCAGCGATTTTTAAAAACTTTCCTTTCATCTTTTGCTGATTCAGCTAGAAGTGCGTACATACACAAAGAGAAGTGGCCTAAAACAACACGGATAACACTCCAACTACAAAGGCTCCATCTCCGATCTATTACTGCAATTAACAAAGATAATCAATGGGAAAATTCCCAGCACTGCTAATGCACTTTGCAGAAGTTTAGAAATGAGATAAGTGCTATGAGCATTTGAGGCATATTATTATGGTAATATTGTCACTGCTATTAGATACAAAGGTCCCCGATTTTCTAGTGAAGTTTTTCCATTGTTCCTACGGGCAAAAGCAACAGATAGCCACCAATAAGCGTCCAGAAACATTTTTAAACGCAAGAGTTCACATATTGACCAACACTCAAAGACCTTATGCCACTGTAAAGGCATTTTAAACGTGGAATGATTTAAGATGGTGGATACTTTATAAACCAGTCAGTTACTCAGAATTAAAAAAAATAGAGGGTAGCACAAAAAACGGATTTAACAAACCATGTGCAGGTACCACATATCATGACCACACCACTTAAACTTGGAATCGAATTATTCCACTCTCTTAGCTTCATTTGTTTTATGCCGCCCACTATTCATCTATGTTTTGTATATACTAAACATTAAGGTAAGTTTTGAATGCTTAGCTTTTTAACTTGTCTTCTGTGTAATACATATCAATACAAAACTTACTGAATAAAACAGTAACGGTATAGTCGTATCATGTTACATAGTCTACAAGATTTTGGAACTGTCTCCTGGTGTTGTTTTTACGCTGCAATTGATGAGTTTAAAGTCGGTAACTGGACCTTTGTAATTTTGACATGAAAGATTCAAATAGGAGGTCTGGATATTGTTTTCGTTTAGCGTTCATCTTATTTTACGATGTGCCATCTCTCCTCTAATTATAGATCCCTCCAATTATAGACCTCTTTTTTGTTCACCTTAATTTATTATATCGGGTCTACAATTAGAGGAAGCGCGGTGTAACAGTGTATGCTAATTTCATCCACAAAATAGTTGTTGTATGATTTTTGTGGAGCATGAATATGTTGTAAGTCTCCCTATTATCAATTTTTTTTCTTACGCCCTGCGATGTCAACTTAAGTCATATTTACGTATGAAGATGTCTTAACATGCTTTATTTATTTGACATAAAATATGTTCTTATTCTTTTCAGGGTCTTTCAGTAACTGATCATTTGAAGACAATCTTGTTATACACAGTGGATAAGAATCTTCGAAATTTTTTAGTAAGTTTTTATGTTACTATTTTTTCTGTATGCATTACCGTATGCCGATGGCGATATTGTAGTGTCTATAATACTAAAAAATTTCAAGTAGTACTTGATATAAAATGATTGATTAACGGATCCAATCGTGTAGAGTGAAGCAAGAAAGCTTTTTGCGAAGACTTTATGGGAAAGGAGAGGACTGAAACACGTCGTAGAAAATACCTGTTTTCGAAAGGGATGTTTAGAACTAGTCCCGTCTAAATTCGCTCAGGCGCAAAAGTAAAAAATGACTATGTATATATATGGACTGTAGTGAGTTACAGTGAAAGATTATTAAAGGTGTTGACGCTAAGATCACACAGGCTCTCAGAGCCATGTTTGCATCTAGTACGAGGTTTGAAAATGAATATTATTAGCTTATATTCAGTTAGAACTGTTTGGCCACATGCTGCTCTTACAAATGTGCATTTTTTGTTTACATTAAAACTCACTTGAGTACTTCATTTACCAATTTATTTGTTGACCGTTACGGTAAAAAGGCATTTGTCTGACAATGGCTGTAATAAAATGACAATCTTGCTTCTAGCAAGTGCGGTTTGCAAATGTCATTATTGTTTTCATAAAGTTGAAAGTGGTTTTTTTAATATAAAGGTGAATGTCCCCGTTTTGTTGCTCAATTAGTTTAAAAGTCACTAAAACAATTGGTCATTGTGGTCCGTGGCCCCTGAACACCACCAATTTTTAGTCAATTTTCATTTTTGTCCAATGTTAGGCAGTATAAATCAGTGTGTTAGCTTTATTTCAGTTACTTTCCTATTTCTTTAACTCTGCACCAAATACTTTAAAGGTATCTACAGTTTTCTTTACTTTTAAGGTCTCTATGAAGATAACTTGTCGATTGAAAATTCAAAATAAACGATTTATCCCTAGGTTTTAACTGTTTTCGATTTTCAACACCCCATAAATCTTTCACAGTCATTTCATATGACCTGGCTATTTTGTAGTACTAACATATAAAAGAGCGTGAAAATGGTTATAGAAGTGATCTTTAACAATGTGCAGCTCAACATTTTTGAAAAATTGAAGAAATGGAATTGACTTTTTTCAGAGGGTATATTTCCTAAAATACTTAAGTTGTCCAACTTGTTTTACACTTTTCCAAAACAACTCACAGAGTATTTTAACCTATCCAGAACTCAGATGTTTTACGCTCTTCAAATTTAAATTCAAGGCCCCTAAAATCTTGATATTATAACGCTTTTCAAAATCTCGTTGCTTGGTGCTTACGCACACGCAAACTATCGGCTGTTCCGAAATCGTTTACTGCTTGCGTTTCCTTACCAATTGCTAAGTATCATGTTTCCTTTAAGTTATCCATTAACGGCTCGCATAACTTTCCGTCGTCCTATGCAATTCACTTATTTTGGGCAGTTTCAGTGTCACATGCCTTTACTTCCTCCTTACTTGTATTTGCCTCTGCCCTTGATCCTGTGCCACTCACGGCTCCATTTGGGGATCAGTGGAAGGCGCTACTTCTTACCTAATATTGTTCAACCCTTTCTTGCTTCAGTGCTACTTGCTTCCACCAGTGCAACTTGTAACTTTAAGTATGCCTTACGTTCCCTGACTGTCGACTTGCGGTTCGTTGCCTTATGTGTCTTTGCCTTTCCTTGTACTTATCTCGATTTTTTGGGAAATCATGGTTAACTAGCATCGTTTTGCTTCTTTTTTTATTACCAGCGTCTCTTTGCGCACTCTCTAGCTATTCGTTTCCTATATAAAATGGGTTTTCTGCCTTAGTAATAAATGAGAGCTATCAGGGGGCTGGCACTGACAAGACGGAGGAGTTAAGAGACGTTCCGAATACAAAAACTTTCCTGCTAGCTTTTATGTCATTTAGCATATATTTTTCTTGTTCCACTATGTCCACTATGTTCAAGTTTTGTTGTGCGACTTTGTTTATTTATGTTGTATTGCGTAGGAATTTTTCACGCCACACTGGTTTTTATCCGAGTATGCAAGGTGGCTCGCAGTGTTTTTCACCGGGCAAGACATATATCTTTCAATACTATGCCCTTTGCAAGGAATACTCTCAATAACACATCGACTTTTCCAGGTGCAGAGGTGTAAGCTGGGCATTCTCCAAATTTTTACGGACCCTAAAACTTTCCCGCTTCCAAATCTTTCTAAGGGTGAATAGAATTCTTGACATTAAACCATTGACAATTTATTATGGGACAGAGTAGTTTAGGTGAATTCGAAAGCTCCTGTGACTCAACGTTACACCAGCGAAAACTGTCACGAGCAAAAAATTGTACACTCGCAGACTTCCTTAGGCCGTACCATCCGCCAGGCCTTTCCCTTCTAATCGTTCTCACGCCTTCGCTTTGTCTTTCCAGCCAGTTATACATTTCTAGCAAGCTAGCATATCTTAATCTGTAGGCCCCGCGTGCTCCCTGGCAAGCCTATTTAGATAAGCGCACCATCAAAATTTAAACCATAAACAAGAACGAAGAGTTAAGTGAATATATTCTCTTACATATCTCGTCTTTTTTTGCACAGTTTCAAGAGCTCTTGGCCAGCTCATCATTGCCTAAACCCGATCAGCAGTTAGTGGAAGATTATGAACGTTTACAAGCGATAGAGGAGTGCTATCCAAATGTATCATTTAAGAAGGCACTTGCAGCAAAAGGGTAAGCAATCCTCGTTGTATTTCAACTTTCAGTATAATTTAATTGGTATCAAAAGTTTCTCTGACACATTCAGGCGTATCAGGACCTAAAAATTGAATGATCGGATAAGCTGGCAATATACATCACATTATGAATCTACTTTTTGCAAGACCTTTGGCCCAATTTGAGCCTCACACATTATGTAGTTCATGTTACTGAAACTTTCATTGAAACCAAATGGGGCTTTTAGAACTTTTAGGCAGTTCTAAAGAACCGGAGTAGAATTTTATATGAAATGTTGAACGTTTCATTTGCTTTAAATTCCGAGATTGTCAGATCTCAAAGATGTGTTTTACAACAAGATTAGTCTTAACATAGGGGTCGTTTGTAAACATCGGCAATACGTTTAGTAACACCTCTTAGCATCTTGGCTCGGTAGACAGAAAATAACGGTATAAACAATAAATCCGCAAGAAATAAGATTAAAATATGAAGTGAAATTATTACCCTTAACTGTTACCCAGGCTGAGAGTAACTCTGGTACCCCTTCATCAATGAACTGTGTTATTACTTACCCTCAGAAATCAACTGCAATCAAGATGAGCAACGAGTATATGTTCTGGGCTACTTCCTGATAAGATCGCGAGCTGTGCAGTTTTAATGGTTCAGCCATTTGGTGAATCGTGTCATAAGTTGACACAATCCCCCTTCTTTGTTTTTGATATGAAGAAATTAAGTTGTTCTTAATTGCGCGAACACTCACTAAATTTGCAGTGCCCAAGAAAAATGTTTAAGTTGCTGTTGAAACTTTTATGTTGAAAACCCCATTTCTACGTTGAAATAATGTCATGATTGCATACTATATGCTGTGCTGTTCGTGTCGTTAATATGCTTTGTCTTTGTTTGCACCAGTTTCTCCTGGCAACATCCCCCCAAGTATAAAACTCTCTTCGAGAGTGAGGCCAAAGATGGATTCTCTTCTACTTGTGGTCCACTTTGGAAACCAAATGACGAGAAGGTATTGTGTAAACGTGTATGGACAATGTGTTTATTGCAATTATCTGTTATGCTTAGGTAACTCTTTGCGGTATCTTATTTTGTACTTCCGTTAGGCGTATATTATTTGCTGAACTTCGATTATTTGAGTTCGGCAGTGTTAACAATTAGTGTTGCGAAATTGACGAGTGCAAATGTTTTCGTAACCTATAGATAGTCCAAACAACGAGACAGCGTTAAAAAGGAAGGCAATGGGGGCAGGGAGGGGATAAAGTAAGATACTGACCAATGTACAGAAGTGGTCAACATGAGAAACGTAATTGGTAGGACATACTCTTATTTTTGTACAGTTGTTATTAAAGAAACCATGCATAGTAGAAGCGCAGGAAATCTTTTACTGTCCAAACTCTGCTCTTTCTCTGATTTCTTATGGTTTAACAATTCTGTTTGGAATTCGAGTAAATCTTATCCTGTTTATTAACGTATTACAGATGTGAGTACAGAAACGTTTTGAGGTGATGAGTAGATCCCTGATAAGGTTTTTAAAAATAGTGATGACTCAAGCAACGGAAAAAATTATAAAAATGAAGCCAGTTTTATTTCAGTATTATTCTCTTAGTATCGCTTCGCTCTATCAGTGAGGGCAAAGAGGGAATAATGTCTCTGCCGTAGTCATGCCATTTACAACAGTCATTAGTCATACAACAGTGACCAAGACAAGTTACAAAGGTGCTCATATGTAACGGTAGATCTTTCAGTGTGTGTGTGTGTGTGTGTGTGTGTGTGTGTTAGTGAATATCTATACAATAGCTAATGGTAAGGAGATGGTGCAGTGGTTTCCAAAGTGGGAGATACCACCATGTTGGGGGCTGGAAATACTCTAGGGGACGGTGAAAAAGGGAGCCGTGTGAATTCGAATACGTCAGATTAGATGAGGTGTAAAGTTATGATTCTATACCTTTATTTTATTTGTGAATGACAAACTCTTGTTTGCGGTGCTTAATTATTAAGTTCTCAATACCAAGCTCAAATTGTGCGATTGATATATGTATGAATGTCGGGGGGGGGGGGGGTCAGTAAGAATATGTCTCAGCACAGAGGGGGGTGGGGTGGTATTTAAAGTTTGGTAATCACGGCACTAGTGCAATTAACTATCTAGATAATGGCAAGGTATATCTTCCAGGTGTTAGATTATCAAACTGACAAACTAGTGAACTGTCATATGACACAATGGCTTTGAATTCAAGTGGAAAGTACTTCAGCTAAAAGGTGATCGTTAAGACACATTTAGAAAGAGTGGCTGTAATGGAATTGGATGTAAATATTTTAGAGTGACAACAGACTGTTTCGTTGCATGGTTATAGGGATAAACAGTTACCGTTTTGCTGAATTTTAACATGATAGGTAAATGTAGTTTTAATTTTTAATATAATTTACTTTGAACTTTATTCGATAGAACGAAGATGTCGCAAGTTGGCATTATTCTGAATGTATGCTCAAATGGATGGAAGGATGGCCGCAAGATGTTTGTCAACGGATTATGTTGGATGCGTATTCACCCAGCCGAGATATAGGTACACGTTTTAATTAAATACATCCTTGTATTTCTTTTCGCTAAAATAAAGTGATAAAAATGCCATTGAATTAGTGGTAGATCAATTGAAGACCAGAAAGCGCCAGCAGCACCATTGCTGTCGAACCATTGCAATTTTGTGTTCTGTCATTGACGATTATCTATTTGTTTATTTGTTCATGTACCCTATAAATCCCTCTCCATATAAAATTAGTTGGTCTTTGCTCTTGAATAGTCCTAGGAATCATTTTATAGGTATAAGTTTTCATGGTTAACAAATAGCAGGAATATTTCATTTAGCTTTATGATAGCTTTATAAGTTTTCTATACACTCTTAAATACGTTTATGGTACTACTGGCCACCAATGCGTTACATTTTAATTGGGATCTAATACAATTTGTTCACCAAGGAACCTTCTTTTTCTTTTTCTTCTCATTTGCCATGGTGAATCTGATGGAACAGTACTGCAGTCCGAGGATGACCAAGGTTTTGTCCACGTAGCCTTTTTTAAATGATCATTGTGCAAGGCGATGGTATAGTAGCTTGTTCTTCAAAGGCTTCCATGTAGATGTTACCAACAACAGCTAATACCGGACTCCCCATACCTGCACCATTGTGCCGTTCGTGTACTGATCCCCTGTAACAGAAGTATGCGAATCATAGTATAACGTCCAGTAACTCAGGCATATTTAGTGGAATAATAATAATAATAATAATAATTCCTTTTACTGACATAGAGAAGGCTTGCGCAAAGATATGTGTACAGCATACAGGGCAGAAAGATGAAGCTTCAAACGGACTCCCACAATACCCGGAACTGTTGGTGTTTATAATATGCTAAACAACGTGGATTGTGACTTAAGTGTTTTTAAATGGCCGACGTTGCTCCCCTCCCTAAAGGAACATTCTACAATACCAAAGGGTACGGTGTATTTTTTTCGGTATGTGTTGATTTTTACTCTCTTTTAGCCTTTTGCCCGTACGGTCTACATACCGCACTACGCAACGGTATTTGTATTCGTACTCTAAATGACTTGTTTGATGGATAGGAAGATTGGTATCGTAGTGAAAACAATCTTTGGCTCAACAGGTATAGCATTCTTTAATGGTTCTTCTGATTTTCTTTTCATAAAGTTGACATTACATGACATGACCTAACGGAACATTAGTAAAAGGTGAAACAATGAGCATAATTGCACATCAGAATAAAAAGCAATTTCACAAGCAAATAAAAACGAATCCCTCGTGTACCACTTCGTAAACTTCTGCAATAGCCGCTCAAGAATTTTATTTAAACAACAAGTAATGATAAACCTAACATTAAAAGTATTATCCGGAGAGGAGCACCATCCTTGTGAACGTAGGGCAGGCCATACGTTCTTAGTCGCACTGAGACACACGAACGCACTCTTTGATATACTTGTTTCAAATTATCCTTAGAATTATTCAGACGTATAAGTCTTGTTTGAAGCTTCCTTTCAACGGCGTCAGTGTGATCATACTCTGCAACAGGGCCCAAGGTTCTAGACTTGTCGTCATCCTTCAATATATCTTCGA
>JAAAKM020006971.1:133997085-134007853 GCA_010016025.2 Alatinidae sp. Z8VKAUB7J3 | reverse complement strand
GTGCTGGTCACGAGCAGAGTAGACCACAGTTTTGTCTTGTTTTACGAATTGTCCTGCTCTTCTTCAGCAAATTTCACGCAGGCCCATCACAACAAATTGGAGCCTGTCCATCCCTTGTATTACATTGTCGAATTTTTATTGTATAAATTTCTCATGTTCCATGTAGCCATTCCATTATTGTTCGTTCTTATTGTTCTTAGGTTTTGAATCACAGTAATTGAATTATGATCGGTGTGGACCGGTGACAGACCATGACGCCTAAGGGACGATTTTCTCTGACTAGACGGGCCGCCAGCCCCATTGACATTGTTTTTCATCGAAACCTGGATGTTGTCCGTCGTCATGGTGACTTGGCCAAGGTAGTGGAATGGAATGACCAGTTCCCTTCTTCACGTGTGGATAGTAGTTTTCAGGTGAAACATCATCAGTGCTTTTATCGAGACACAATCTCTAGGAGGGTTACCAACTGAGGCTTAAGATGCCCTCCTCCCCGTGAGACAGACTCAACGCGGCTGGACGCCAACCCCGTATTCAAAGTCTCAGGATAGACTTACGAGTTCTGCACCTGCCTAAGCGTGACCTGGAACTATGCATAATTTGGTAGGATTGTTCAATTTCTAAGGCCTCGATGACCTGCATATCCAGGATATATCTTAGGCACCATTGATTAAACAGCTTGAGCTATTCTCAGCCCAATTAACGTTGTGTTTGCACTAATAGAGTCCAACCCTGACTGTAGGAGATTATAGTCATCAGCAAGAACAGTAATGTCACCAGCATAATTAAGATCTGTTAATGGGTCAGCTTTAACAAAGAATCGAACTACAGGGAAATCCACTGACGACTTACTCATATTCCAGTCTCTACCGTAATTGAAGAGGAAAGGAGGGGGACCTTTCTTTGCACCAGTGTGATTATGAAAGGGCTCAGTGAACCATGCAACGAACCAAGCAGATCTATTTGATTTCTGAAGGGCAAGTAATTTTGTTCAAAATCGTATAAGGAAGAAATAGAAAAGCTATACTATAGGAAGTGTGAACGACAGTTAAGGTAAGCCAAAAGACTTATGGAAAAGTTTAAATCTGCTTGATGCTAAATCACGGGGTACCCTTTCCCATAATGTTTGTTTAAAAAGTGCAGAAGGACATAAATTTGATGCCAAAATATGCTGCAATATTTTCGAAGAATTCTTTGAAAATATTGCTTCTGAACGGGTAAAGAAGCTACCGAAGCAGCCCAGCCAATTTGGAATAGAAAGTGTCAAAAATTATTAATGCAATTTCAATTATGGTACAAATATATTTGCTAAAATTTTTCGCGAATCACAGCAACCGTATGGAGTGAAGTGAGAAACCATTTTTTCCTGTGAATTTATAGGAAATGAGAAGACCAAAACACGTGGTAAAATCTCCCCCACTCGTGTTGTTGAAAAAAGGCATTTTCGACAAATTCTTTTTGTCAACAGAGTTCCGGCTTCTTTGTTTTGATAAATGGGGCTTCTAAAGCGACAAGATGAAAAGAAAGTCGGGCTTCTGTAAAGGAACCCTCTTGACAGCTGTCAGCACATGACGGGTTTTGAGGCAAATGCTGTCCTAGTGCTGGGTCTCTTTTGGGATCTTTTGACTTGGCTTTATTGACGCTATTCGGTAAAATTTTGGAAACTTTACTGCGTGTACTAATAAAGGCTGGCACATGCTGTGCGATTCTGTCATGTAATTTTCCCGACGTATTACCTATATGTTCGCTCGCACAGCGACACGTGAATTTGTAAACTAATAAACTTTTATGTGTTTTTGGTAGCCCGTACATGTGACGTCGTTTAGAGCCTGTAGGTCGAAGTCGATCATAAATTTCACGTGGCAAGATGCTTGTACTTTGGCAGAGGTATCCTTGTAGTAAATCTTGAAGACGTTGATGACTTTGACTGTACACCATCTTTACGCAAAATTGCCCAGACTGATTTTTGATCAAGAGAATCAAACACTGCCGTAATGTCAATGAAACGGTCCTTGTTGATAGTGATATCGTTTTTCAAGCACATTGTGCAGGGTGAATATTTGGTCAATGCTATCTCTACCATTATGGAAGCTGATGCAGTGCGCGACGTAGGGGTATAGTGAGAATAATAAATGAGTAACTTGGATAAAACATTAAGAACAACATCGTTTCAACTAAACCAAAAGAAGTGTGTACATAACAAAAGGCGAAAGCCAAAACCAATCAAACTCGCTGAAAGTGGGCGCTCACACACGAGCACAAAGGGGAATCACTAACACGTGAGATTGACTAAACGGAAATCCCCAAGACTTCCGGTTGACCGTCCTCTTGATGCGATAATTCAAACTTGAACACAAACAGTACTTCAACAATCTCTTAAACGTAAAAACGAAGTCTTCGTAAGAGGTTTCATAAATATGTCGGCGATCACATCATGAGTTGAAACCATCAATTGCACCGAGGCATAAGGGGTAACCCCACAAATTCCAAAAGTCTGCAGCAAGTTTCTTCCAGTCTTCATAAGTTGAAGGAACCGTCACTGCAATCGGGTGTAATACGTCCCAGATCTTTCCAGGTACTTCACTAAGAATCTCACAAACAGTTGACCGTCCAATCCTAAAATTGTACGATAAAGAAGCTTGCGATTCTCCGGCTGCCAGATACCTTAATGCAACAGAGAGTTTCAAGCCTGGTGGTAAAGGTTCTCTAAATTTTGTTGCTTTTTTGGTAAGAGACGGACCAAGCAAATGAAGCAGTTCGTCAAATGTTGAAGGCAGCATTCTAAAGTAATTAAAATGCATGCTGTGATCTTGCAACCTCATCTCCTCAATCAAATGGTTGTAATGACCTTGTCTCTCTCTCAGCTGCCATAGCCGGCGAACCCATGTGGATCTGTTTTTCCTTTTCAGAAGAACGCTTAGAGCAACTAAGCGATTTCGATTCGCTACAGCTAAAATCAGGTCGTGATTGTTGGCAGCCATTATTACAATAAATATGCAGCATGGGCAATTTAAGACCCAAACCGTTTTGACGCCATGGTGACGCGCTGCCTTGCGACGCACTGCTCCATGACGCCTCTAGTGTGAATTCAGCTTAAGGCTTATCAAGAGGATAATACAACCAACTCCCTTGGAAGTAAGACAAGATAAGCAACAAAAGGCCTCAACTAAACCCTTGTTGGCGACCGCTTCCTGCAGGCAGATCAGTTCGGCTATCGGTGTCCACTTGAAACCCGTAATGTGCCGATAAGTATTTGAACACAATGTTCAAGATTTTATTCAAGGCAAGATCGTCGTTGCATCTTAGGGTTCTTCAGGCGGTGACAATTAAACTGCGGAACCCCTCTTTATGCAGGCAAAAAGAATTTGTTTTCAAAACAAGGTTATTATAGGTTTTGTATTGTAGTTTTAGCATTCTTATGTTTTAAATATTTGTCTACAAGTTTTCTTTATCATTAATGATTTCACTTCCATTTCTAAAGCTATACAATTTTATTCTATCACATTCCCTTTAATACCGTAAATTCGCACTCTCATTTTAAAATAGCTGTTGTGATATATAAGATTTCTTCTGTATCTTTGTATGTATGTTGGCGAATGATCTTGAAAAGAGCCGACCGAAAGGCTTTGATCGAAAATATGAAACCATAATGTGTCCGCTTTTATCGTCTATATTCAAGATGATTTGTGTGATCACTACGTATCATATGTAAAAATATAAACCTATTTCCTAATGTATTACCATTTGTAGTGTTTATCCTAAATTTCATGGAAAAAATGTTGAGAGCTATAGTTGCCAAATTGAATAGTGCATATGAAATAAATCAACTCTGCTGTCTTCAATACCTTACCCGAGTATGTACATCTGTTTTCCATACATGTAAGTACTGAAACATTATGGTGATTCCAGAGATAAATTTACTATGTATTCATGAGTCTACAAGTGCCTTCAGTCTTTTTATTTTTATCGGTTCAATATTAGGTTGTCTTCAGGCACAACTTCATGTATTGAATGAGATATCAAAGTGGTTTTATTGAGAGGTACTGTACAGGGATCAAAACTCTCAAAGTTACACTGCATACTCCCATTGCCATTCAACTTGGCCCTCCTCATTAACATAATCAGTAATTAAATCTTTAACATGTTTTGCCTCGGCTGTCATACCATAGCTTCTTTTCTGTAAAGGGTCAAGGCACACCTGCTGACTCTGTGGAAGTGACTGTTTCCTTCTAACCGCGTGCATATACTTATTACAACATCTCTGACGGAGAACATTATGTAAATGCATGTTTCAAGGGCTATAACTGAAACCTTTTTTTGGATTTAGGTGTATTGGGGCTTTAAAAATACTCCATCTGTTGCTGAAAATTCCAAAAATATTCTCCACAACCCTTCTTGCTGTTGACAACCTGTTATGTGGTAATAAAAGTAAGAATTTGTTATGTCAAAATATCATATGAAAGGCAATATCTCTGTTACAATTTTCTAAAATGCAAGAAACAGAACTGTTATACATATATATTATATATATGTAGATTTAGATGTATACACATGTGTATATATATATATATGTAGATGTAATAAGATTGACGACTAAATACAAGGCGAGTACTTCGTTCAGATATTTAATTTAACATTACCGGTTTCACGTCTCAAGACGATTTTCAAGTGTTTACACTTCAGTCAGTTACAATTACTTTTATTACATGAAGACAATCAACGGTTGCTTACATTCGAGCATACATTACATTCTATAAGCTCTATTTCGAACGTATTTAGAGTGTAAATCGAACGTTGGTTGAATGGAGACCTAGGTCCGAGAATCGAGGGAAGGACGAAATGATTTTCATGTATTTCTCTGATGTTCTTGTCCCGTAACCGAAATTTGAAGAACGGTGTGATTTTAAACCGGGCGTCTCCACACACTCTAAGATGTTCTTCTACCTCGATTTTTTGGTATTCTGGGTGAGATATATGTTGCCTATAAATAACAAGTCTTTCTTTAATAGTTCTACCAGTCTGCCCTGTGTATTCTTCTCCGCAACCCGAGCGTCTTATAGCATACAATAAGTTGGCTGAATTGCAGTAAAATAGGGCTCTGATCTAGAAAGGTCCCTCTGTATGTTAAAAATAGTATTCCTTGCTCTCATTCAAATAAGTGCAACAAGTGTAATCCTTCCCACATTTAGATACTCCCAATTTTATATCGTTTTCAAAGTCGGTCTTACACAGCATGCGTTCTAAGTTTGGTGGTTGTCGTTTACCGTTTATGACTTTTATTTTTTCCAAGATTCTTTTCATCTTGAGGGAGTGTTGTAAGCCCAGGATACAATTTTTTACGATTGGGAACATATCCGTGTTATTCGGATTGTGGGTAGAGGTAAAGGCTAAAATGTTTTCTTCCGTAGGAGATTTGTTGGATCTGAGAGATGGCTTTGGCTTTGTTTATACCATAGTCGATAAGGTTACGGGGGAATCTTTGTTTTTTAAGGAGGGATCTTAGTTCCTCTAAACGGGTAGATATCATCTCATCCATTTCCACTGTCATAACAATGCGTCTGGCAAGGTTATAAGGGATATTCTTTAAGCAGTGTTTTTGGTGGCATGAGTAATATGGAAGATAACGTTTGGTATTTGTAGATTTAGAATATACATCTACATAGATTTCTTCGCCTTCCTGGTTAATCATTAAATCTAGGAAGGGTAGCCTATGTTTGCATGTGTCCATAGTGAATTTGATATTCTCATTCAAATTATTAAGTATTGCTAACAGGTGCTGTGGTTTCACAACTTGCTCATCAATTAATATACAGCAGTCTCCTAAAAAGCGGTTCCAATTATTTTCTATGAATAATCTGGCCTCGAGGCCATACAAGGTATCAATATTCAAATATAATTTATGCTCCAGATAACCTACGACCAGGGTGGCATAAGTAGGTGCAAA
Organism: Alatinidae sp. Z8VKAUB7J3; assembly: GCA_010016025.2. Classification (NCBI taxonomy): domain Eukaryota; kingdom Metazoa; phylum Cnidaria; class Cubozoa; order Carybdeida; family Alatinidae; species Alatinidae sp. Z8VKAUB7J3. The sequence continues at coordinate 134,001,912 of JAAAKM020006971.1, read as the reverse complement.
TATTGTCCCCATAGCTGTGCCTTTGAGCTATAGAAACTGCTCTCCCTTATATCACAGGATTTACGTCCGGATTAATCGTCTACACTATATATATATAGATGCGTTGGAAGGCTTTCTTTTACTTGACTAAAAGCGATGATAATACATTAGAAAGAAGACAGAGTTGTGGAAGTTATGGTTTTAAGTCAGATAGATGCCCACCGCAGGTAAAGGAAAGAGTAAATTCGAAGACGATCTTCTTAAGATGATAGAGAACTTTAAGTTTAGAAAAGAAAATTCGGAATTCCAAAGGACATTTCAAGAGGATATAAAGAACATAAATTCGTCTGATCAATTATATGTGTTTGCCGACAAGACCAGAAACATTTACAAACTACCACGTGAAGAATATAATTTGCTCCTAAAGAACAATATTACAAAAACCTACAAGTTATCGGAGGAGTCGACCGTTACACAAGTAAACAATGAGCTAAAGAATATTGGGACCAAGTTGAACCTTGAACAAAAAATGGAAATAATGCCGCATAAACCTGCGTTTATTACACTCAAGGACCATAAAGAAAATTGATAACCACCCGACCTGTAGATTAATTAATCCATCAAAAAGCGAAATGGGAAAAGTAAGCAAGGCTATATTAGAGGGAATAAACAAAGCTGTTAGACTGTTTACGGGCTTTAATCAGTGGAGGGACACACAATCCGTAATCGATTGGTTTATGTCGATCCGCCACAAAGAGCAACATGTATTTTTATCATTCGACATAGTCGACTTTTACCCCTCCATTAGTGAGAGCCTGCTTTTCAAAGCCCTCGATTGGGCCGGAAATATCTCCCCTATAAGACGCCGAGATGGAAATAATTGCACATTGTCAGAAGTCGTTCTTGTTTGATGATAAGCAACCACGAGTTAAAAATGATGGTACTGGACTATTTGATGTTACAATGGGTAGCTTCCACGGAGCAGAAGTGTGGGAACTAGTTGGGCTTTATGTCATCAATTCATTGCAGCAGTTATTTCCAAAAGAGAATATTCGGCTATATAGGGATGATGGTCTTGCTGTTATCAAGAGCAACACCGGGCAAGCCGTCGATTTAATGAGAAAGAAGCTCCATGAATATTTCAAGCAACATGGATTGAAAATTACTGTTCAAGCCAACCTAAAAGTAGCGAATTACCTCGACGTCACTCTAAATCTCTCTACAAGCAAATACTACCCCTACCGTAAAGACAATGATCTACCAATTTACGTGCATTCACAATCCAACCACCCCCCAGTAATCCTTAAACAAGTACCTGAGGCCATCAACAAGCGAATTTCAAGACTCAGCTCGGACAAAGACGTTTTCAACTCAGCTTCAGCCGATTACCAGCAAGCGTTAAGATTAAGTGGATTCTGAAAAAAGCTTGTCTATTTAGAGAAAGAACTGGGAAGTGCAGGACGGAAAGCTAGAAGGAGAAATATAGTATGGTTTAACCCACCCTTCAACAGAGCTGTATCATCTAATATTGGCGGTACCTTTTTACATTTATTAGATAAGCATTTCCCTTGGTCCTCTAACTTGCACAAGATATTTAATAGGAACAATGTTAAGGTAAGCTATAGTTGTATGGACAATTTTCGAGGAATAGTTAACCATCATAACAATAAGTTACTAAGTAGCAGTGAAAACAAGCCAGATACAAAAAAGTGCAATTGCAGAGTGAAGACCGACTGCCCTTTGAAAGGAAACTGCCTTGTAGAAAGCTGCGTATATAGAGCTGAGGTTATGTTGGATAATTCAGAGGCGAAAGGAGTGTACTACGGAATTTCTGGTGGCGATTTTAAGACACGTTATTGCAATCATTGTAAATCGTTTCGAAACCCCATTTATTGCAAAGAAACGGAGTTATCCAAATTCGTTTGGAGCCTGAAGTCAAGTGGCAAACAATTTAAACTTGACTGGGAGGTTGAGAGGAAGGTGCCGAAGTATCATGGGGGAGAAAAGAGATGCCACCTTTGCACAATGGAGAAGTTGTTCTTAGTGAAAGCAAATAAGTCAACACTATTGAACAAGCGGACTGAACTTGTATCAAAGTGTCGCCATGGGACTCGTTATCGTGTAGGAAATGTGAAGTAAGTAGTAATCAGTGGCTGTAATCAGTTTCAGTCGAGCCTAAAGATCGCAAAATGCGTGAAACTTGAAGTAGCTCAAACATCCTAGCATTTTTTTTCTCTGCAATCTATGTATAAATTTCCTTTATATAAATATATAAAGGAAAACGTTCATAAGTATGACAGCGTTTGTCTCTACCGGATTCTCACCTTCAAGGGAATTCTTTGTGGACCGAAGATATCCAAAGTGTTAACTTTATAAACCAATTAAATAAAGGATTCGAATTACTTAGCAGGCTTCTATACTGTTGTCGACTTGCTTCTCCACTATATATATTTATTTTCGATTTATATTCAACTAAATTTACGAACTCGACCGATCTCCTCCAACTTCTTCCGCTATTTTTTCTAAACGTGCTCGAGAACCCAGGCCTAGTATCTTATCCTTATTTTACATATCTATTCAATTACTCTATTACTCTAATTAACTCTTAATACGTTTATCGTCCTATTTGATACGCCTCACAATTCTTTTATTTACAACTTAAACGTCTAAATTTAATGGATTTCGGATGTAACTAGCAACTGCGCTTAGCTGCATGACGATGTTCATCAGTGGATGATTAGGAGCCAATATGACAACTGGAGAAATAGGGTACGTAAACATCTTAGTTTGTAGAGCACATGCTGTGATAGCGTGGGTTTCGGGTTCGATATCCGGTGGTGACATATTATTTTCTATTTCTCAACTGTTCTTTTTAAAGCTGAAAATGTAGTGAAGACATACATTTTGTTATTAAATGCACTTTTGATTTTAGGTGCCATAAAAATATCTTTCGATCCTATACTATTCTGTTGAACAAGTTGTAATAGACGCTGATTGGTCCAAAAACACAAGCCATTCAGGCAGTCTAATTTCTGATAGGCTCCTTCAAAATACAGTTGGGTATACTTTTTCACACATTCCATTTCGGTCATTCTGACGTTAGTACTCAGAGGAGTGTCAGGCGAAAAAAGCTTTTCAGTACACAGTGTTTTCGCTATTTCTTGCAATATTCTTGTTTTGTACAACAAACAAACTATTTGAGAGATATTTATACTTGAAACCAGAATCAGTTCCAAGTTTTTTTACCATCCCCAACCCCCGCCCTCTAGTAACCCCACTCATATTATACTTTGTAAAATGGTCAATACCCCTGTAATGACGTAAAGCAAAACAAATGACGCTACTTCGTGCAATATTCTTGTTTTGTACCACAAACAAACAACCTATTAAAAATAAAATTATTATGTCTTACTTGGGTTTCCCTTGTCCGTCTGTAACAACTAAAATGACAGAAGAATATAATTAATTTCTAGGTATACAGTCAACATCGCATTCCTGTCAATATGATCAGAGTGATGCATTGGACTGCGAACACTGAAATATCACTTTATAGAGGGCATTTATAAAGATGGTTTCGGATACGGGCTGATGAGACAATCGAAAGTTAGAGGGGTTGGGGTGTACAAAAAATAACTGGTAATTTTCCTTAACTTGGAATCTTAAATTCTTATAACTATGCCTTCCCTATGTTCATGGACTACTAAATAATAGCATCTAATTGTAATCATGCATGAAAAACACAATTCACAAGGCACTCATTTTGATCGAAAGCTTTTCCGTTATACGCGTAGGCGATCTACAACAAAAAAAGTCAAAATAGTAATATGCGAAATACAAACTACTGTAAAGTATACCAGAGAAATTTACAAGATCAAAAGGTGCTTGAGAGGATAAATGTAACTGCTTAAAAACAAAGAGGTCCTATAGATAAAGTTGGCACTGATACCATTAAAATGGTTCAAAAGATCTTGTTCCTATAATGGTCCCTTTATAGAGGCGTCAACAAATATTGTGATCATGATCGCATCCTAACAGGAATAGGGGAGCAAACAGCCGGGACACTTAAAATTAACAAAGGGTAGGAAAATAAAACCCAAGGCAGACAAATCTTATCTTCTGACCAAAGCTCACACATATTACAGCAATTATGGACTGACCCATTAAATAAACTCTCGTGCTTCCACGTGCATTCAACCGGCAAGAGAAGTACCCAATAAATGAATATTTTCAGATGCTTTTCAGGTGTTCACAAACTACCTATTACATAGCAAAGCAAACCTAATTGATGTTAAGCTTATAATACCAACAACGAGACACAGAATTTCACATTCTCACATCTCAAGACATGAATCAAACCTCTTACTTTTAGCTGCTTTGACAGAAGGATATCTCAACTGGAAGAAGGTCTAAAAAGTGAAATGTATTGCAACATATTAGTGAAAATACTCGGTCGGCTAATTTAAAAAAAACAATACAAAGAAGTCAAAGTAATCAGTAGACACCAATACACTACATTCCATAGGAACCTGTTGCAGTTAATAGGCAATATTAATCTAGAATTACTGACACCTAGTAATATCTGCATTTGCATCTCATATAACAAAAGAAAGAATCATATGCTGAGGTCTGGCGCCAAGTGGATCTGAACTCACAATGATACTTTTGAATCCGTACCAGTTGGAATCCGTACTAGTGTTAATAGGTTCTGCCCCACACGGTGTTTCCGCTGTTGTTTGTAGGGGTGTCAGAGAGTATTTAAGTGTGACGTCAGAGTTCCACGCAAATCAAAAGTTCGAAAATATTTTGCGCTTACTGCATTCTTCTTGTTGGTGTAGGTTTTCTTTCCAA
>JAAAKM020006971.1:133946960-133990195 GCA_010016025.2 Alatinidae sp. Z8VKAUB7J3 | reverse complement strand
AGGCTACTGTTGAGATTTTCGAGGGGTAAAGTTGCTTGTGATTTCACTAAAGTTCAACTCACACGTTGTATCTGATTCAATACTCATGGTAGTCAGGTTTACAACTCTTTTTTGCTTCTTGGATGTCCGTAATCGGTTAGCAATTTGAGTTTTAAGGACGTGGGCTCGCCTCCGCAGTTTGATAAAATCAGGTAAATCCGTAGATCTATTTCCATGTCTGGGTACACCCTTGCCTCACGATCACTTTGTAGAGGAAAGGTCGGTGCTAATACTCTCTGGCTCCTCTTCTGTAAAGATATTGGCAAATTCTACAAACTGACAGAATTCATCAACAAATGTAATGTTAAAGTCGTCTAGAGAAGACCTGACGAGTTGCTGTGCTGCGACCCGAATCTCGTCTAAAGACAGCTCTTCCAGATGACTAAGAAAGCAAAAGTGGCTTGATCTGTCTTTGAATGCTTGCAAGACGTTGGTCGAGAGAAGTAATAACCTGATGAGTAAAAGGTAAGACATGTCTATTCTGTATCTTTTTGTTTAATTACGATGCCCGAAACTGTAAATAACTACTTCCACTTGGTGTCTGTAGACAACATTGTTTAAGCTTTACAGGCTAATCATGCCTGACGAGTTCAAATTGCAAACCCCTTATTGATGGATGATCCAGGCTACCGGCCCCTTGGGCCATAATCCTTAATCTGCCCCTGAGTGTAAGCTGAATGATGTTCTCCCAATGAGTAAATTTCGCTGAAATAAACCGCTTTTCAATAATTTCTGTCATACAGAAGGTAGGTTGTGACGCTGACCTTTTTAGTAATCACTGATTTGAAATAATTGCTAAAGTATTGGTGAACGCCGACGAAGAGGCTGCTTACGTTAGCCTCATTCTCTTTCCAAACTTCCGAGAAAACGTGAGAATAAGGGCCTTTGTCAAATTCTAGTTAAGGTTGATTTTCGTGAGTACAGGCTAGTTCACAGTGCACTCCTCAATAAGAGAGAATTTACGACGATTGGCTCCTGCAACTTTCGCCTCCATTCTCGCCTTGTTAAGCCTGCGAGGCACCGAGCACAAAAACGTTCTTTCCCAATGTAAGAAAACCCGCGAAACTACAGAATCGTTAAACCAAAGAGATAAAAACCACGAAAACTCTAAAGACGACAACACTGTAGCTGGCTATGCCAGGGGGCACACTGAATAGTAGATGGATATAATTAAAATATTTTGAATTCATTTCAGCATGGACTGTAGAAAGAAACTGATTTCCACGGAGCCAAAGTTCACCAATACTGTGCATACCGGTGTACGGCCCCCTGTCCCACAGAGCTATGGGAACGGAAGGCTGACATCGTGAAATCAAAATCCATGTTGTTCTCTTTCACTGTAAAGTGCATTCTAGGATTTGGACTCCTATTATATTGTATTGATAGAATGCAATACCTGGAAACAGAAACTGAACGAATGTACATCAAAGAAAATTTGTTATTGAACTGAAAGCAAATCACATATTTTAGTTACGTTTGTCCATCGCAGACGTTATCATTTAATGTATTACTCAGAAAAGTCCAGTGGCGTTTATTAGAGAACATTCCAACCAAAAAATAACAAATAGCTTTCAACAACAAACAAACAAACAAACAAACAAATGGTTTCACTTGCTTTCTATCAACAGATTCTTCCGCAACTAAAGATGAAAAGAATTTTGCTTTTTCGATTCACCAGTTCGTCATGAAAAGTTTTGCATGCATTTTATTTTATTGATAACATTTTTGATTTTGAGATAAATGCCTCCCTCTATTAAATAGGGCTTCCAAAAGCTGGAAGTTCTAATAAAAGCCGCGGCGTAATTTTTCAAAAAGTTATTTGTAGATAATATTTAATAAGGGAATCAATAGTAAAATAACATTGACCGGTTTCGTTGGACCCTGATCAGAATTGCTGTTTTAACAATTTTGGCGCCTCCAAATTGTTGGTAGGTCTTTACGATTGTCCAATCAGCGGTCGACAAATTTCTGCTTCGATCCCTTTCTTTGTTTGCGGGCTATCATAAATGATGCTTTAATGTTTGAGCAACTCGTTCTTTGCACGAGGCATTCTGACGAGGGCGCAAGGAAACCCGTTAATGGCATTTCATTAATAATTCCATTATTAAATATTATCTACAAATTTGTAGTACCAGGAATTTTTTCCAAAAAGTTATTCCTCAACATACATGATCAACTTGAGAGTTGGCTCTGCTTGAATGATATCAGTTGAAAATTAAGATATGGAAAGGTGTTTTTCAAGGTGGTTGTACTTTCAAGAAGAGATGACTTTTTCTCTGTAAATTGCAAACAAAATTTATCCCACTCTTAACGGAAATTGTTCATTGAATGTTTTCATCCCAAAAACTCCTACATCACGTGAACCTAAGCGTGTGAAGACTACACACATTAAGGTAAAATACTAATTGGGTGTAATAATTACTTCTCTTTTTCTGTGTTTGCAACTTAACTCTTATTTAAAAGAGCTTGGCCACTTTTTGCAAACCGAGAAGACTTTTGTGACATAGGGCAAGGTCTTACCACAGCAATCTGATAGTTTTGTATGATGAAAGCACTTCCACGTAGAGACAATGTTATTTCTCAATTTACGAATGTTGACATCATCTCACGAGACAGGCACGTTTTAGTGGACACCAACAAACCCATTATAGAATTTTGTCAAACTTTCCTTTGACAGTGGCCCTTTGTGGCGGTAAGGTGAACTGTCAAATTGCCCTTGTGATCATTTTTGTAATGGCTTGGCGTACAAAAACTATTGGAACATAATCTATTTTCTAACTAGGTTAATGGATATACTAATCCTTCTCACTTAACGGACAAGCATGGGCACACACTGATAGCTGACATTACTTAATAATAATTAAGACTCAAACTGTATGCAGTTTTTGAAAGTTTCCATCTAGGTGGCTATGTGCAACAACATGGGGTTTTCATTGGAAACTACATCATAAATAACTAAACTCAAAGCAAAGGAAACTTTAAGCGATTTAGGAGTTACTTTTTTGACTAGTAAGAACCTTAATTAAATTGTGATTTATGTAAAATAGACATTTTAGTAGGTGGTGATAACGTGGTATTCAGATATTTTAGTAATCTTTACCAACCGATGTCTGTTCTCGACTTGGACTTTGAAGGACTTAACCCCGTAACGTCGTTTACGAATTTCTCACGTGTTACTCAATATACTAATTCTCATTCGTATTTTTAAAACTGGTAGACGACAAGTGTCCTTTTGAACAACTTGAGCGAGTTTTAATCAAGCTAATTAAATTTAAGGGTTCATTCAAAGTACGAAGCGTGAGACACATCTGTGCTTTACCCATGTCCTAAACTCTGTGCTTGTAATGTCCAATCAGGCCTGTAGCCAGGGTGAAAATTTCAAGGAGTTATTCTGAACTCCGAGGGGAGTGTTATTCTAAATTGTAGAGTGGCTGGCAATGCAACTTCCTCAGGGAAGCCTCTAGGTGTTGAATCTTGATGGGAGAATTTTGGGGGACTTATAATAAATTAAGGGTGCTAAGCCCGTCCATAGCCCCGTCCAAGCCTGTCTCTTATACCTTTTGTGAACAATACAGACCGAGGTAACACCTTTAGTTGTGCACCGATATATTCTCAAGAAGTATAATGAACCTTCTCCTTGTAGTAAATGTATGCTTGGCGACTTGTTTCCTTTTCTATACGCTAGTACTAACTTCTTAATATGAAGGAGACGTAACCGATGACGTTCTCCGCTCCATAAATAAACGAATTCTTATCAGATGAGGTTATGTTACTCATGTTATTTCTGACACGCAAAGGAAACTGTATACAAAAAGATGACCAAGGTTAAGAGGTCATGGAAATACATCATAGATACGAATTTAATTCAATAGGAGCCGTGGTTATCGTCATCCATGGTAGTAGAAAAGACGCTTAAGGTATTTTTGTGCAGAAGATTTCAATGTCAATCTTCATTCCTAAAAACTGACGTGTTAGGCGCACTTGATAATAACAAGCTGATGAAGCTTGTCAGTGACGTATTACAAGTGATTCAACCACGTTCTTGGACGAAAGAGAGTTTGTGCAAAAATTTGCTAACCTTTCTAATTTTGGTCAAGGAGAGTTAGACTTTAGCAGATCAGTCATTTTCTGATATTTTATACCTCTATTACCATAGACAATGGCTGCTCCATTACACGCGACTCCCTTAACAAACCATCTAAACCGACGGTCAAAAGCTCAGATACGCAATACTCTACCTAACTAATTTGGAAACGGAAGTTATCCATGCAAAGTTCACGGAATTAAGGGCAAAGTGTTATCCCAATTCTTTCACTGGGAGCTCAAGGGGTCCAAGGTTTAAACATGCTATAACCTAATCTTCCAAATATACTAGATAATTTATAACACTACGTATGGTATATCGTGACGTAGTTCTCAAGTAAAACAGAAACTTTGAAAATGTCTTATGAAAAGTAGTTGTAGTTGACAGACCGACAAGTCTAGAAAAACCTTGTACTTTTCGATTTCAGACCGAATTTTACTAAATTTCTCCTCTACCAGCCGTTTGATACTGCTTCCATTCGTCTTTTGTTCTAATACCATAATTTATAGGTAAAAAAGGGTCGCGAAAAATTATTCTGAATTTAGGGGGCTGAACTATTACGAGACTATATGAAACGTAGTCCCTCCCGTCTTCTTTGATAACAACATTTGTTACATCAATAACGTTATGTTTGTTGGACTTGTGACCCTGTTACTTTACACACAGTATGATACCCCAGTTACCCTCGCGTTACCCCTTTTAACCTAGCTCTAGCTACACTAGAATTTCGCGATTTGTATATCCATCCTATTCATGTGACACTACCGCTTGTCATTGCCTTCCAGTTTGTTTTGTGTCTTGAGTTAAGCATCATTCTGCGTCTACACATCCACTACACATTCGATTTCATTGTTGTATATTGCCATACGAGTGCAAGTAACTTTTTACTAGTACTTTTATGACCTCTGTTGACGCGTTATTTACAACTTTAGCTACTACTGGCACAATATTTTATGTTCCTTAATCCAATATCGTACTTATTATGACTTGGTATATATATGTGTGTTTTGCCAAGATGCAGCCAGTTGAATATGCTGATTATCAACAGATACCTTACTTCGCTTGTGTATGTTTCACCCATTTTTTCCTTGCCATTGCTGGAATAAATTCGTGCTCCCGACGCTGAGTACAGTAAACAAAGTATCGTCAATCATTTCCAGACTGTGTTGAGTGCCCCTGCTACAAGCCACCCCCTACACACTTGTAGGTTATTATGTTTAAATTGTGTTAACTTCACATTCTTTTCAAAATTAATAGTGTTGGTAGCCATGGCGTTTGCTAAGAACTGACTCAAGTTGAATAAATCCGAAGTTGATCAAGTTATAATAGTTCCAGCAGCATATCCTTAAAATGATGCAGCATACTGTAACAATGAGATGGATGCGGTATTTATAAGATACCGGTATCAATAGATCGTAATAAATTATAGTGGCAACATAATTACAGATACAATAGGCTATACCCCACTTAGACACCCTCGCCACGAGCCATTTATCATTAGTTGAAAAGGAGGGGTACGATTTCAGGAGGCAAACTGGTAGAAAGACGTATCGCGAATGACAGTTTGCTGGGTATTATAATAAGTCAAGGTAAACAGAAAGAAATTTACCAAAAGATCCCTGTTGCTGTTCAAATCATCATTATCAATCATCATCATCAATCGTCAATCATCATCATCATCATCACCATAGTCATCAGTTTAAGATTATTGCACAGATTCTAATTAGTTTCTTCCACACTTTCACTGTCAGCATATTCAAACATTAACTAGGATGCACGTCTACACTGTCAGCAAGTTCCTCTATAAATGTTTTGGCTGATCTGCCGACGTTGTGTGTTCAACATATCTGTTCCCCAAAGAAGACATCAGTAATCAGTTTGTTCTTAAAAGTCCAAAAGTGGTCAGAAACGCGCATTCTACACTCCTTGGTTGCTAGTGATATTGGATTGAGCCTTCGATGCAGTGTTCGTTTGCAATTTCGTATTCCGTGTAACGTCCAGTGCTGCTTTCAGCATTTAGTCTTGTCTCCGGTGTTTTACAATCTTCGTGGTAAGGATTACATGTACGCGGTCAATGAAATTTGAGAGGAGAGGTAAGGACTACCTCTAATTTCAAATTTCATTGACCGCGTACATGTTTTACTTACACACAGTAATAAGAAGGCTACTATAGCGAGACAAAAATTTCTATTTAACGAGATCAGATTTTAAATGCACGCTAACTTATCTGCTGGTCTTCATGTCGTTTCTGTCCATGTACTTACGCTATTCGTTGAACTTATCCTTTTGCTATGAACATATGCGAATTCTTCAACTCACGTTATCTCATTTATGGAGAGTGCTTGATTGTGCCATTTGATTTATCGCACTAAATGCTACTCCTTCTACCTTCACATGCAGACCTTTACCTAATGCTAACTTTCAACACTTCAGTTTTACAAGTGGTTTTAGAAAATGTTTGGTGAGGCAAAATAAATACAGAGTTAAAAGAATATCAGCTTTTATGGTTGTATCATATAGAAAGATTTGTTCATTATCATATCTTCCTTCCAACAAAGATAATTTTTAATCTTCATTCCGTAAGCGTAAATTCGTTTTAATTCGATTTTTACTCCTTTAAAACGTGATCCAAATACACTAAAAATACATATGGGGCTATTATAACTCCCTGTAATACACCAACATCAACATCAACAACAATCAATGTTTCCATCTAAAGAACTAATAAGTGGAAGTATCTGAAACTGTCTTAAAACAAATTCCAACCACCCTGTTTATTAATATTCGATACTGTTTTCACTACTAGATACAATCGGTGTTCGTATCCGACACATGAACAACTTCAACGTCCGTTTTATCCACACTTCCGTTTGGCCTCTTCTCCCTCCCGCCATCGTAGTCACAAATTTGATGGTCTTTCCTTGTAAAAAGGTCTATATCGTCCTGTCTCTTTGGTAACTTTGTGACACCAAGATGAAGAAAATCACCTCTAAATCTGTAAATCTTGTAAAACGTCTCATGAACACGTCCTTTTAAGGCAGGGGATCCCACCACCTCACCCCGTGGTATCACGTCGTGAGAAGCGCATGAATCGGGACGCAAGGGTCATTTTAGGTACGCCAGCGTCGGGTTTTAACATGTGGTTTAACAAGTATTTAAGGTGGCAGGTTTGGTATGGTTTAGTTTAATTGTCTTGCAGTGGGATTAGCTTTGTCACTAAATAAATTGTGAGTCGACTGATTCCTCATGTCACCTAAACACAAATGACAATCCACCATGTTGACTTACCATTTATTCCTATCGCGAACTTCGACATACAACGCTATAAAAACGCCTTCCGCTATAGCCTGTCTTCTCAACTTAACTGTCTTATCGCTTCCACGCCAAAACTGGATTAAAACACGCGAGATAGTGAATGTTTTCTATGATTATCTGGTTCGTATTTATACTTGCTGTCAAAATCATTACACCGTGTAAAGTTAGTTGAGCGCTCTTTGGCATACCTCGGCAGGCTATGCGCAGAAGGAAGGACTCACAGAAGGCAAAAGACTGACGAAAATTAATGAATGAAGGAATCTCGATTGTTCAAATAATACACACCTTCAAGATCAATGGTAATATAATTTTAACAAATTCTATACTTCGAACAGTATCCACGGCACGAGAGCAGATCGAAAGCGGTACTGTAACTGAAATTGTCCGTATCAACAAGCTTTAAAAATTCTAACCAGCCATTTACGATTTTGAAGTACACTTTGCTACTCTATCATATTTACTGCTCGGCTGCTAGTCTTTCAGCTTTAGCAACAACTTCTTCGATACCCCCAACCATATAGAACGCAACTTCCGGTAAGTGATCCATTTCACCTATGAAAACAATAAGCAAGTCACAATGTGAGTATCTGGCAATGGAAACCTTCTGTTGTTCGGGTGAAAAAAAGACAAATAGATTTAATGCTCAATCTAGCACAATCTGAAACCATGAAGAAAGACCCTGCCTTAACGTTGGCGCCAATAAGGAAGATATCTCAAACAATATTCTAATAACTCCTTACCCTCAGTGCTTTGCATTGAGCTCGATTCTCAAATTGTATCTCACACACAGAGCATCTCCTGCCCTGGTAAATTATCAAAGATTCAGTTAAAAAATGCCATTGCAAACTCAACCCCGTCTCTTTCTTTAAATGCTCAGTGGGAAAATGCGCCCACACCACTATCGCCATCCGCCCAGTAAAAAAGTAACTCGAAACTTAAGAACTCGAGAATTTAAATTAAGGATGTACATAATTCACGGTTCTAACACACACAAAAAAGGTTTCACTGATAATACTAAATGAACACGATGAAATTGATGTCTTCAACAAATCACAGCTTAAGAGAAGTTCACACAAGCATCTTGTATTCACAAAGGGTGGGATGACGCTTGCTTACCTTGAAGGATCTTCTTGAAACCGGAAATTGTTTCCTGCACAAAAACGAAAGAAAGAAACAAATAAGAAAATTGCACATGCAGCGAAGTGTCATAAAAGTGCATACTGAAACATCCTCAATTACGGACAACGCCCTTCCTCTTTTTCCTGCTGAAAGCAAACATGTACTGCTTACAACAACACGGCCAAGAATTCTTTTTACAAAAGCCCTTTTAGGTATTGTAAACTTTCGACCTATCGCACATAATAAATTTAGGTTATTATGTGTGAACGTGGGCTTGAGTAACTACGTAGAAAATACACCAAAGCGTGCGCACAAACATAATTTTTACATTAATATAACTTAAATTTGGACATATCGTACCTTCAGATGCACTAATTGTCCAGCGTGTCCAGTGAAAACCTCGGCCATCTGGAAAGGCTGCGATAAGAATTTCTCGATCTTCCTCGCTCGCGCTACTGTTAGCTTGTCGTCTTCAGACAACTCGTCCATTCCCAAAATGGCAATGATATCCTGAAGCGATCTATAATCCTATAGACGAAATCGAGCAAACACGTCAAAATACATCAGAAAAGCTCTGAAAATATTCAACCACACTGTCTTCGTCATTGCGTTTGGCCCGATCGCGGGAAATACAAAAACAAATGTGACATGGCAAAGGCCATGGTAAAATTAAATTTAAAACTAGAAACTTTACCTGGAGGATCTTCTGTACACCACGAGCTGTGTCATAGTGCTCCTGTCCGACGATGTTGGGGTCCATAATACGGGAAATGGAATCTAGAGGATCGACAGCTGGGTAGATACCCAGTTCGGCAATACCACGTGACAACACAGTTGTAGCATCCAAGTGAGCGAAAGTGGTGGCCGGGGCGGGATCTGTCAAGTCATCAGCAGGTACATAGATAGCCTGAATAAGAGAATTATGTTAACTCCACAGCAGCGTTCAAACACTACGTTTATGTGAAATATTTATTGCCTTTTCCACAGTACAATACAGTAGAATTACGGCGGAAAGTAACTGTAATGTGTATAATACGTTACAGAACTGAATAGCCCTCTCTTGTTGCAGGGTAGAGGTGACATCGGCCAAACCATGTCAAAAAATACATTGGAGTATTAACAGCTTTTGAGAGCATCCTATATTACGCGCCTATGTTGTCTATAATTGTAAACATGAAGACATACTTTCAATTAGAAGTTTGGCTACTTCAGTGTGTCCCATCTGCGCAGAATAGAAAAGCGGTGTCAATTGGTGCGAATCAGCAGCATTTACACTGGCATGATGTTCTAGAAGGTCGTATAGTGCGCGTCAAATCCAACTTCTATGTAATTTTCTAGCCTTTCTGGGCCATGTGAATGGCTAACAAAAGAATAGTACCCCCCCCCCCCCCCCCCCATTCCTTATGAAGTCCACATGAACTTGCAGATATCAGAATAAAGGTTCTGCAATGATAATCACTACGTAAAAGTGAAATGTATTACTTCAAGGATTTGAACTCGGGAGAACCTAACCAAGGCTTCTGTCTCTGCGAACTGGCCCATGCTAATCTCCATGACAACAGGTTAGATCTGGTAGCTACACAATTCCCTGCCTGCTGCTCTAAATTACGCAGGGCTTGCTGGTATGTTTGGGCTTGCTGGAATGTTTAAAGAAAATAAAGAATGGTACCGCACTGACGTCAAACCCGTAGCCAGAGGCGTTAGAGAACCATGCCCCAGTTCTGATAAAATTGTGGACCCCTGTTAAATAATTGCCAAGGTTCTTTTCCGTCTCAATTTTTATTACCAGTCAATGCCTTAACGACATTGGTTATTGGAAATGAATCCCTTCCATTATCTTACGTAATCCACAATTATAATAATAACTAGCTAATTAATTTTACAGTTTCATAAACTAATTTAACTGCCACCCAGTAGCTATTCCCCCCTCCCGACCGCCACCCTCCCGCCGTGGCTGGCTACGGCCCTGACCGAGTACCCCCGTTGGTCAGTTGAGAGAACAATACACTGCAATTTCCGGATAGTGTCACACCTTGATTCGAGTTCCACTATGATGTTCTGCAATTCTCGGATGGTGTTTTCGGATGTCTTCTCCATAAGAGTCACGCGCTGGCTATCCTTGTCCTACGGAAAATGGCAATTATAAAATGGTACTTAAGAACTCGTACTGTGTTATTTTAAACTTTTCGTTACTATGGGTTATAAGTTTTCACAATTTTATATAATTACTAGCTACTCTGAATGGACAAGTTATAAAGGCAGCCTGGGAGTGATTCCCATAGTAATTCTTGTTAATCTTTGCGCTAAGTTCCCTTTTTAATGGAAGCGTTACGGAAGAAAGTTCTAAATAGCGTCTACTACTTTGAAAAGGCTTCCTGCAACAGAATGCCGTGTCTTCTGCGAAACATTCAGAAAGGAAGGTTTTGAACCCGCAAGCTGTCGTACCAATCTTAGGATTCCACATTGTTGCCATTCTATCATCTAAACTACACTATTACTCGAGGACTCAATCACACTTAGAGGAACATATGACATAAAACACTGCGGAGTATTGAAAGCTTACATTCCTTGCGTGTTAACTTTTTGTGAAAACTTGCGCTTGTTTTATTGACTGAATCGATTATTGACATATAACGAGTGTGCAAGATGCCAACCCCGATCTCTTTCTTTTAAAAGCAAAGCAAATCTAGCAGAAAGGACCATGCAATACTACATGACATTTCTTCTTACCAGTAATTTCAACTGCGATTGAACACGATCTAAATGTTCCAGAAGTTCGTCATTTTTTAACTTCAGCGTTTTCAGCTCTGTTTTACATCGCCTATATTATTGACGCGTAGAGAGAGACAAAAATATAAAAATTCAGATGAAAAAGTATGTAATGCTGGCGGTACATAAACTAAACTTGCTATGGAGGGAAGGCAGCCAAGGAATTCAGTTTCCTACTATAGTTTGTCTTTAAGCCCAAATAACACTGGTTTTGATCAATTGACCAAGGTCAAATTTGGTGACGGGAGGGTCATCTTGTTGACTTCGACGACACTGTCTGGTTCTTTTAATAGCGATAGTATTGTGCCGTTAGTGAATAGAGATGATGTTATGTGATCAAAGATCTAATGTACTTGTGATAGCAATGCTCTTGAACACATTAATACCCCACTCTACCTTTTGAGCCAAAAGAGCATAAAAATGGAAAAACCTTAATGACGTAATACCAAATAGGTGGCAGAAGTACGTTGTACGCTATTATACTGTCTCATTCATCATTTACAAAAATATCAAGGCATGTCAAACGTCAGAATACAGACACTGAACACTTATAGTGCTCTCTCGAACCAGCAAATCTTCGCAGCCCAATTGAAGAGCGAAGGAGGTATTTGGAGGTGATTGTATGAACATTTGATTAAATTCAAGTAGTGTTCATGATTCTCTTATAGGCTGATGGAAGATGGAATCAGTTCCCTATTTTAAACCTGTGATACCTGAGGAGGCCTTAAAAGAAGAGGAAGACACGTTGTGAAGCAACTGCGACTTATTCGAAGATCGTTCACAGCCTTGCTACCTCACACCTACCTCAATGTACCCACGAGTGTCATCAAGTTATTTCGTCCGTCTATCGGTGAAGTTTAATTTACAGCTCAGTTTCAAAATTTTGTTAAATTTATTACATATCGTTTCGTTGCATCTTAATTAAACTATTATATTTGTTTCCACGTATAATTTTCCGCCAAAAAACTCTCCCTCACTGCAGACGATTAGATGTGACCAGTGCCATGCAAAAATACTTACCAAAGGATTCCATTACCAAATTACATAAGTATCGAGACCAGAAAATCCGCGATAAAAATTCACAAAGGTATCCTTATGCTGCTATTACGTCATATTACAGCATACTGGCGTGGATATACTATATATTTTACTATTACTATACAACTCATTTCAAACAAAGCAATTTTTCAAGATCAATTTTTTTTCAAATTTGTTCATTTGTTTGGCTGCTCTGCTGTATTCATACATTCTCTCCTATCAACTACTAACACTTTAAACAAATAATCGGCAGGTCACGAATAACTCCCCTTTTATAGGCAGGGAGTGGTATCCGACAACAATTTTTTTAAAAGAAGTGCCACGGCGACATAACATTACAAAACTTGCATGGGGTAAAGAGTTATTAAAGAGCTAATTAGTACCAAGGAGCATCAACTGGGCATCATAGCTTGGATCTGGGACTACGATTAACCATGTAAATGACGTAGTTTCTGTAATTCAAGTTTTGAAGTAATGGCCATGGTACCTGTTAACATTCGTAGTCTGTCGCTTTTTTCGTCCTTAAAAGCAATTTGCATTAAAAGGCCACTTGGTTTTGACACGAACAATGCACACAGAGCAAAAACTAAAACAAAAGTCCCGCTAAATCAAGACTAACTTCTTTTCAAACTATCATCCTGCTCTTCATTGGATGACATAGACTTCGCCGTGGACAAAGTCAAAATATTGTATAAAAACGATGACGTTAAAAGGAACATTCTTTCCTTTACTGCAGACGAGATTACAATGGCGAGTTCAGCTGTTTTCGAGGATAGCCACATATTGGTCCTAAAACATATCTGAGATGGTCCACTTCGTGATCATAAACGGGTCAGTCATTAGTGCTACTGTTAAATTGAGAGCTTGCTTATTCTGTGATTATTTGACATTTATTACTACAGTTAAACCTTACAATCGTTTCATGCAAATGTAAATCATCAGTAAGTGAACAGAAAAACAATGTAAGGCATAAGCAGTACAGTCTGACCTTAATTCGTCCCTGGTGCTCTCAACTTCCTTATCGTGCATTTGGGCACTTTGCAGATATTCCTCATGCTCCTAGTTCACGTGAAAGAATATTATTTGACAATATGCAGCTGACGCAACTTATAATGAAAGAACTGGCGAACCGCCACAAAGAGAGAAGTCCATACCTACGCCACAAACAAAAACACACTCTCCGTCACAAAAAAACAACAATTCAGGCCTGCACAGCAAATATAACAATCCCACTCTTACCCAAAAACAGAAAATCCTCAACTACGCCACAAACAGGAAACCATAGCTTACGCCACATATTGAAGTCAAGTTTGCCCTATCAACGAAATTTATTAGTTAGCAGTAAGAATTACATGTATATGTTACCGGCATTGAATAAATTAGTCATTACACGTAATGCCCGATTTTACTAAATGCCTGTAACATATACATAGTGCAGGCCCATTACAACGACATTTTTGCATGTAATGTAATCTATAGCAATGTTTCGCACCGTGGTCGACATCGCTTCCCTGGGGACGAAAACGCTTTTAAGGTAGGCAATATTTAGGTAATGGGCAATGGGATTTTGTTATTTGTTTCTACTAAATGTGAGGGTTGGGCAAAGATGGAGCCATGTTACCACTAAGGGGGCGGTAAACCACAAAGATTGTAAAGCACTGATCTGTAGTATGGCGTTTACAATGCTGCATAGCCGTTGGCTTAAGTATTGTTACGGTCCGTAGCGGATGCAAGTGACACATTATAAAGATGTAACAAGCAACATCAATCTGCCCGTACCAGTTTCAACTTATTATTGATCCTCTGCAGAGTTTCAGCGTATTTTCTTGCCTTCTGTAAGTCATCCTAAACGAAGGATGGAAAAAGAAAACGTGCTCATAATATTATAACAGACTTAAAATGCAACAACTACCCATGACGAGAGCATCTGTCTATAGACTATAATCCCTGGACCAGTGGTGTTCGGAGATCAAGGACGCGAAAGCTGTTTATTGGATCACAAAGGTCCGTTGGGTAGCATGTTTCTCTGAAATCGAACATAGAAAAGTAGTACTTTTCGACCTTGTTCAGGCACAGTCCTATTTCTGGGGGTAATATTAATGACGACCTAAATACACAATTGCATTCAAACACAGTTGCAATAGTGGTCACCACATACTATGTTCACTATGATCAAGTGGCGGATCACGGGCTACGATACGACATTCAAAATGTAGACAGATGAGACACTAAATCTGCGCAACAACCAAGGCGCAACTTTACGTAAACATATGGGAAACGGTCTCCCTAATACAAGGTTTATTTCAATCCAGGTTCCAGAACTCAAAATATTACGAGAGAAAAAGGCAATAAAGAATGATGTCCTCAAATTTGAGACGATTGGAAAAATCCATAAACTTTATAGTTTTACTCACATTGGCGTAGGTAAAACCATCATAGTAATCATCAGGAGAATTTTCGATTGGACACAAATTACAAATAATTTTCGTATGGCTAACCTGAAGCACTGCCAATTCACCAGTCTTCTCCAACAATTCTCTGGCTTTTCCCTTCAAAGGTAAGAAGTGATAGAAAGAAACCTATATACCATCCGCTTTAAAACTTCAAGGCAGCCATCTTGACACGTAGCCTAAGGTGGGGGCAATTATAGTCAGTTCTGACTTGCCATTTCTCTAATTAAGAGCTTTAAAAACTTCCAGAAAAGTTACCATAAGTACCCTACAGACGGTGGACAATAATAATGGATAAGAAGTCCTAAGATGAGAAGACTCGGAAAAGTGAAAAACAGGTTGCAGGATCATCAATGCCTAACTTACCTCTTGAGAGCCTCTTATGTTGACTCATCCGACTAAATAGCAGAATTTAAATTTAAATTTTCCCAAATCCTTAGCACAACATTGAAATCGTATTTCGACCTTTGCACACCCACCGCCAATATTAGTAACACAGCACCTTAACTAGTTTGGCTTCTACTCCTTGAATTTATGTTAAGGAAGTTCCTGTATGTTATGCTGATGTACCCTTATTCTTTTCTGTGAACTGCAAATGTTCTTAGAGAGCCCGACGAACTAGAACGCTGTAAAAACCATAGGTAGTTCCATGCACTCCAGTAATCTCCCATTTATTCGAAATACGATAACAGTTACTACTTCTTTGTAGGACAAGGTATTGAGGCCACGGTGTGCTTATTTAAGATTAATATTCATTCATTCATTCATTCGTTCATGTCAGCTGTTTACGCCACTGCTGGCGGGTAGCCTCCACAGTTTCCTCCACGCCTTCCGATCTTGTGCTCTCTAGACTTTCGGCCAGGAACCACCATCCGGCGTGTGAAACGATGGGCCGCTCGCTTGCTGTCCATCTCGGTCTCTGATGCCGCGGAACTCATGCTGCAGGTCGAAGGGTCTGATCAGCGTCCGGACGAAGACATCCACATTGGTACGCTTACGCAAGACTGCGGGCTCAAGTTTGACCTGGTGCCGTCACCCCGCATTAATGGGGCACAACCTGACGAGGCGGTGCTCCGGCGCCATCTATCCGAAGGTCGCTTTATTGCGGGTTGCCAACGTCGCTGGACGTATCACACCCTTGAGTGGCCGCATTTATTTGTCAGCATTACCGCCCGAGACGGGCGACGCGTGGGCTTAAAGATCGATTGCAGTGGTTATCCCAATCAGCCGCCCACGGCCGTACCTTGGGATCAGGCACGTCGTCAACCGTTAAGCCAAAACGCCTGGCCAAAGGGGGGGCGTGTCTCACTGGTCTTTAATCCCCGTTGGCAGTCCGGCACTGCGCTCTACCTGCCGTGTGATCGCACCGCCATTGCTGGACACGGTAATTGGCTACATGAGCACCCTAGTCTGATTTGGGACCCCAAGCGCGGCATCACCCAATATCTCGAAGCCGTCCACGAGGTCCTGCAGAGTCACGAGTTGATCGATGAAGCGGCTTGAGATGAGCCGATCAACGTGGTCGTCGTTATTGTCCATGTTGAGGACCCAAAGTGATGGGGTCCGAGAAGCCGGTGCGTTCCTGCTCGGGACACAGACGCGCAATGCGTTGCGGATCAAAGACTGGGTGGCGTACCACGTCCTGTCGGACCAGGTTGGACAAGCTGACTACATCACCCTCGAATCCGATGCGTTCGTCCGTTTGTGGCAGATCTGTCGCGAGCGTGACTTGCGCGCCGTGGCCGATGTGCACACGCATCCTTGCGGCGCGCATCAGAGCGTCACGGACCGCGCCTATCCCATGATCGCCACACCCGGACACGTGGCGTTGATCGTGCCGGATTACGCCCAAGGCGACATCGACGTGACCGACATCAGTATTAACATTTACAAAGGGAGCCACCAATGGGCCTCATACACCGGCACGGCAAACCGTCAATGGATGCACGTCACATCATGAATGCAAATGAGTTACATCGTACAGAGAAGATCCTGGTGGACAGCGGCATGGCACGGACGTTTGCAGAGGCACGCGACTTGTTTGCCACCTACGGCGTGGTCATTGAATTGCCGGACAGTGATGGGCGAGCCGAGGAGTCCAACCCGATGTTGCAGACGATCCTGAACTGCGCAGCGCGCACATTTGCAGGCAATATCGCCGTTCGATCACCGGGGGCGCCCAGCGACGCTCTACAGCCATTGCTCGAACCCTATGTCTGCACCACGGCGTATGACCCTGCTGAAATGGCGTCGTGCGCCGCGCGGTACAACTGGCCTGTGATCTCGTTGTCGCCGGACGGTCAGGATGCCGGTGTTATACACCCTTGGGCAGAGGGCTGGCAGTTTGGGCTCGATCGTTCCCGGCCCTCGCAGGCCGCCCACCCCACGGCCTTGATTGCGGCCGGTGCACTTGCGGTAGCAGAAGCCTTTGCGCTGATGCGGAGAGATCATCCCTATGCCGGTCGTCGATCCGTGACCCAAACGCTTCAACTGAATGACGCACCGTTCACGCCTGTCCCCACCGAGCCTGCTCAGCCGTTACCTGATCTTTGGTTACTTGGCCTCGGGCACCTGGGCCAAGCCTATGCCTGGACGTTAGCCCAATCGAGTTACGAGACCGGCACCCTGCATCTTCAAGATGACGATGTGGTTGAGTGGTCGAACGTTTCCACCTCGGTCTTGGTGAACGCGGACGACGTGGGTTGTCAGAAAACGCAGGTGGTCGGCGATTGGTTGTCTGGCCATGGCTTTTCAGTGCTGACACATCCTGATCGATTCACTGGGCATCAATCGGTCGACCAAGCCGAATCAATGACCGCATTGGTTGGTGTTGACAACCCGTCCGCGCGTCGAGGGATCGAGCACGTTGGTTTTGAGTTTGTGATCGATGGTGGTTTGGGCGCGGGTGTCCAGGACTTTCAAGGGATCCGGATCAGGACATTCCCTGGGCCGGTCCAGGCCACCGAAGTGTGGGCTTCACCGTTACAAGTCGATTTAACCACCCAGCAGGCTAGTGCTTATCAGCACTTGCTGGCTGGTGGTGCTGAACAATGTGGTGTGACCACCCTTGCGACGCGTGCCGTGGGGGCGCCATTTGTGGGGTGTTATGCGGCCGCCCACGCCATCAGTCTGCTCGAGCAACGCCTTGGTGGTGCGCCGGCCCCGTATCTGGTGGATACCCATCTGCGATCCCCGGAGATTTTGACACGCGCTTTTGCCTAGTATGTCGCCGTTGAGCTTCGCATGAGGACGCTCGAACAGACGGCGTTTTCATTTTATGACCTCACCAAATTTGACGGGTGAGCGCGACTCGACAGCGATCGGGGCGATTACGTGGCCCCGATCGTGCAGATGGGTTGAGGCTTAAGTCTGAATGAACTCTCTCGGTACCCATTGGGTGCGAAGCTGTTTGAGTTCGGGACTGATATCTTTGGGTAGTGGGCCGACGAAGAATCGATGGAACCATTCGACGAGGGCTCCTTTTTTATCGTGTTCGTGCTCGGTATACCATTCTTCACCGAATAGCTCGGTGCCAAGCGTGATGAGCGCTGCGTGTTTGAGGCGCTTAAAGTAGCCCTCCCCGGTCGGTCGCCAATAGGATGCATAATCTGGGGCCAGGTCCGTGAGTGCGGCCTCGGCGACCGTGTCATCACTAGCGACCCCTGTAGTGAATGAGACAGACACACAATACGTTAGGAGGGCTTGTTTGCGTTTGGGCGTGAGCTTACGCAGAGCGGCGAAGCGTTCTCCGGGACGCTCGATGGTCATCCATTCTGTCGGCAGTTTGCTGCGTATTTTTTTCAGGTGCAGGTCGGGTGTCGTGTCTTCGAAACCCGACCCCATAGGGCTGGCGACGTCCACGCTCAGCCGTAACGCTTTGTGCTGCCAGCCGAGCTGCAAGACATCGTGACACAGCGTATAGAGCAAGAGATCACTCGCCAAGTTGGGGTCGTCCAGAAGGGCGGCTTGTGCGGCTTGTTGGCGGTGCGCCCCGAGATCAGTAATGAGTGCTTGGGGCAGTGTCGTGTTGGGTGTTTCGCTCGCGCCGTCGTTGTGTTCGGTGCGTTTATGCGCGGACCGTGACAGGTAACCTCGTGCGATTTGAGTTTTACCGGCGTTACTGATGGTGATGAAACAAATGCCCTGTGCTTTTTGTGCGTCGGTGTAGGTGCGGTACGCATCGATCTCAGCTTCCAATGCATCGATAGCATCGGTCAACGCCTCATCTTGTGCTTCGGCGTCATCCGTCCACCCCGCTTCACAGCTGTCGTGCAGTTGGTGTTGTGTGTCGATCAGGGTTTGCAGACGCTCCGTGAGTTCAGCGGGGAGATCGACGGGTTCGGGTTCGACATGGTGAAATTCATGTGCAGGAAAGTAGGGGTCGGTTGTGCAGCGGACCTCGCCCCACCCTTCTTTGGATTTGATCCGTGCGGCGACTTTTTCCAGTTTCGAGAGTGCCAGTTGTTCCACCAAACCGCGATCGGACAGGTGATCGTGTTCAGCGAAGAGGTCCGTGACCAAACTCCCCCCAGCCGCTTGATAAGCGGAGAGGCCGATGTACTTGACCAATCGATCATCGGAGGCGATGGAAGCATCACCCGTAAAGGCTTGTCTCACACGATAGGCATAGCATTGATGGCCCAATTCCTTGAACACTCGCAATTGCTCTTTTTGGCTAGACGCTAGCGTGAAGGCCATGACGGTTTGTAGGTCGATGGTTTCGGCGCGGTAGGCGTTGAGGATGCGTTTGGCGACTTGGCCGAGCTTGAGGCGTTGCTTGACGCGCGGTTCCGGCAATCCGAAGCGCGCCGCTATGGCAGGCACATCGGCCCCCTCTTGGCGCATGGCGTCAAAGGCCTGAAATTCATCGGCAGGATGCATGGGCGCGTGCAAATTTTCAGCGAGGGACACGGCGATCAGGCTGCCGCCGGTTTGGATGCGGCACGGCACGGGGTAAGAGTCTGGCAAGACACCTTGTCTTACATTTTCGCCGATGGCACTCCAGCGGCGACCACCGGCATGGACCCCGAAGGCAGTTCCTTCGTCATCTAGAGGGGAAACGATCAGATTTTCTAATACGCCGATGTCAGCGATGTTGGCGATTAACGCGGCGTCCGCTTCGTTGTTGGGTTTGACGGTGCGCACGTTGGCGGAGCCTTTCTTTAGTTGGTGCCACGGAATTTCGACCGCCTCTGACAGTTCGACGGTGGCCTGGATGGGTTCTTTCATAGTGAGATTCCTCGCGGATGGATTGTGGATTGACGCTCGCGGTGCTTTGCCCCGCCAAGCGCCTGCGCCGCGTCGCAAGTCAGACCGGGGTAGCAAGCTGCAATTGAGCGCGACCAAAGCCGCATGCGACTCGCAGCGCAGCGAGAATCGAACGGGTGTAGGGGCGGCGAAGTGGACTCGGTTGCAGCGCGCGAGGGCAGCGCCCTTAGGGTCGCGTCAGGGATCAGAGGTGCGGCGTGAGCCGTCCAGGATGGATGAGCGTCTAGCGAACGGCGTCGAGCCCGCCCGCGCTAGTGCGGGGACGCCCCTTGGTCCTGCTGAACCGTCGTTGTCGAGTCTTCGCCATTGGGACGAATCCCCAACAGCTGAAGGACCGCTTTGAGTTCTTCGGGTGAGGTGCAGCTGATGGTGACATCTGTGCGTTGGTCATTGATGTTGCTGATGACGACGCTCTGTCGCTGGCGATCACTTAAGCTCGGTTTGGTCTTAGGGGGCTTAACCGGTTGTGGATGTTGTATCCGGTTGGCGAGTGATTCGACGGCGCGAACGGATAGGCCTTGATCCACGACCTGCTGAGCGACGAGATCTTGTTGATCTGAGGATAACGGCAAAAGTGCGCGTGCGTGCCCCATCTCGATCAGCCGTTGAGCTAACAAGGTCTTGGCGTGCTCGGAGAGCTGTTGGAGTCGCAGTAAATTCGCCACAGCCGCTCGCGAACGCCCCACGATGTCGGCGATGGCTTGTTGAGACAAACCAAATTCGTCGCGTAGCCGAGCCAAACCGTCGACTTCTTCGAGGACCCCTAAATCCTCCCGTTGGATATTTTCAATCAATGCCAATGCAGAGGCTTCTTGATCTGAAATCGACTTGATGAGTGCCGGTACTGTGTCCAATTGGACCGTGCTGGCTGCGCGCCAGCGACGTTCACCGGCAATTAATTGATAGCCGGTGCCATGGGGCCGCACAACGATCGGCTGCAAGAGACCATGTTGCTGAATGGAGTGCACGAGCGTCTCCATCGCATCCGGATCAAAGTCACGTCGGGGTTGAAAGGGATTCGGTTCGATCGCGGCCACGGGGATCTGAGCGACGTCAGCGGTATCGCTTGGGCTGGGCGATCCGGATAGCAGTGCCGTTAAGTCTCGACCGAGTTTTCTCTTAGCCATAGCGATAAGGATATCAAGCTCGATTCACGAAGGCTTCTCTTCGATATCGCGGACGCACAGGCCAGGGTCTGATTCGATACCGGCTATGGCTTGATGATATGGTGCACGGATGGGGATGTCTGAGCAGCGAAAAATCTATGAAGTCGCCCGTTTTGTTTTGGATGGTGCGGATCAAGATCGCCTGTGTACACGCCTAGAGATAGACGAAGCGTATGCATTGGCCGGGTGGCGCGCAGTGGCGTCTGAACTCGGCGAGCACTTAGGGGAGGCGGTCGACGTCGAGACCTTTACCGTCCCACCTCTATTCCAAGATCGCTTGCATGAGTGTCTGGTCTATTTGCTCAATCGGATTGAGGCGGAAAAGCAGCGGGAAGTGTTGGGCGATGGCACACGACCCCAACGCGAACCGCTACCTGAATCAGAGAATACAGAAGAGGCAGCCGGTGACCTGAGCGTAGACACGAACACAGACGAGACAGCAGACGCGGATGTGACCGGTCAAGACGCTGCGGCCGGTCATGCGTCAACATCAACCGCGCGGCAAGGGAGTGATGGACCGATGCGGGTCAGTACGGTGTTAGACGATATGACCTTATCTGAAGACACGGATCACTCGGCGGTCGACAATCCCGCCGCCGCTGATCCTGACCCGGGAGGATGTGGATTTTATCGTCGATACGCTGCGCGAAAGTATTCTTGCTGCGCAGGAAGAATTACAGATCGGCTAATGGTTCCAAAGCGCTCTTTTACCCTTAATCTTACTCCTCCCATTCGGTTGGTAGGAGAGCGCTTTTTCCTATTCGCCAGGTACTCGAAAGATCCTCGCCGCGCCATTTAACGGTTACCCTGGTAAACATAACCTCGACCGGTAGCCCGACCTTCAGGTACGCTAGGCAACCTGAGGTATGAAAATGATCCGTATTTTGGTGATTCAAAATTCCGTCGAAGCGCCGGTGGGTACGATCGGTGAAACCCTGGCAGCCGCCGGGGCGGAGCTCCAGGTGATGGATATATTGCGGGGCGACAGTCTTGCGCATTCAAAACGGGAGCACTTCGATGGCCTGATCGTACTGGGTGGTGCCATGGGCCCGCACTGTGAGGGGGAGTTCCCGCGCGTCTTTGAAATACTGGAACTTATCCGGCATTTTTATTGTTATCGCTTACCTTACCTGGGCATTTGTATGGGGGCTCAGCTTTTCGCACGCGCGATGGGCATGCCTGCCCGGCTGAATCAGGGCTGGGAGATAGGTTTTGAGCCTGCACGGCTGACAGCCGACGGTATCGAGGATTCGTTGCTACAAGGCACTTTGGTGAAGGCGATGGAGGAGCTGCCAGTGTTTCATTTACACCAGCATAGTTTTCATCTACCCGAGGGAGCCCGCCTGTTGATGACGGGTGAAAACTGCAGAAATCAGGCGTTTCGGCTGGGTAATTATGCCTACGGATTTCAGTTTCATCCGGAGGTGACGGAACAGATTATCGCCGATTGGGCATGCGCCGTGAAAGCGGAGGCGGTTGATTCGGAGGAAGCCCGGCTAACGGTCAATAAGCTCCTTTTAAATAACGAACGGTGCCTTCCCGCCCTTAATAATTTTTCGCGAGAGTTTGCAGCACGATGGCTGGCGCTGGTTCAGGAACGAAAAATGGAACGAGCCGGGTAACGCTAAAACTCAGGGTTTTGAAGGCACCATAACCGTGGCCTCGCCCACCAGTACTTTGGTGTTCTTTACCCAGCAGTTGGTTTCCAGCTCGACGAAATTTTTCTCGGGGATCAGCTTGGTGACTTCGACACGCGCCATGACCGTATCGCCTGCCCGGACCGGTGCCTTGAATCGATGGGTTTGCGAAACATAAACGCTACCCGGACCCGGTAGCCGTGTCCCTATCACGGTGGAGATTAAGCTGGCGGTAAGAATGCCGTGGGCGATGCGGCCCTTAAAGGGGGTGGCGATGGCGTACTCTTCGTTCAGATGGACCGGATTGGTATCGCCCGAAACACCGGCAAACAATACAATGTCCGCTTCGGTGATGGTTCTGCCGTACTGATCGTGCATACCGACCTCGAGTTCCTCGAAATAGCGGCCGTGAAATTCCTGCAATATCTGCTTCGATGTATCGAGCATCGGTTTCTGTTCTCCTGTCGTGATTGTTACGCGGGCTAGATAGACTTTGCCCGGCGAAATTGCGCTATTTGCTCCGCATCATAACCCAGCAGTTCGGCCAGAATGTTGTCGTTATGCTGGCCGAGCGTCGGCGGTGCGGATTCATATTGAATGGGCGTTTTTGAGTACTTGATGGGGTTTGCCACCATGGGTACCGGCCGGTTGTCGATGTTAGTCAATTCGATTCGGGTGTCGCGGTGCTGAACCTGGGGGTTTTGGAAAACCTGCTCCAGATTGTTGATCGGACCGCAGGGTACGCCCTCTGCCTCCAGGGAATCCAGCCAGAACCGGCTGCTCTTGGCCCTGATGATGTCTGCGATTCTGTCGCAAACCAGCTGCCGGTTAACAACCCTCGCCTGATTGGTGGAAAACAACTCATCATCAGCCAGTTCTTCGCAGCCTGCGACCCGGCAAAAGTTGCGGAATTGATTGTCGTTGCCGACCGCCAAAATGATGAATCCGTCGCTGGTCTGAAATGACTGATAGGGCACGATATTGGGGTGGGCATTACCCAGCCGTTGCGGGATTTGATTGCCCACCAGATAGTTCATTGCCTGGTTAGCCAGGCAGGCGACCTGCACATCCAGCAAGGCCAGATCGATGTGCTGTCCGGTTCCCGATTTTTCACGCTCGATCAATGCAGCCTGGACGGCATTGGCAGCGTACATACCGGTAAGAATATCGGTTAGCGCAACGCCCACCTTTTGCGGGCCGCCGCCGGGCAGGTGGTCCTGTTCACCGGTGACGCTCATCAGGCCGCCCATACCCTGAAGCAGGAAATCGTACCCGGCTCTGTGCGCGTAGGGTCCGGTTTGGCCAAAACCGGTAATTGAGCAATACACCAGTTCAGGGTTGACGGCGCTAAGCGAGTCATAGTCAAGATGATATTTTTTTAGCCCGCCCACCTTATAGTTTTCAATGACCACATCGCATTTGGCGGCCAGATCACGAATAACGGTCTGCCCCTGTTCAGTTCGGATATCGACGGTCATGGATTTCTTGCCGCGGTTGGCGGACAGGAAATAGGCCGACTCCTCGGAATCCTGACCCTGCTCGTTCTGCAGGTAGGGAGGCCCCCAGTGCCGGGTATCGTCACCGGCGACGGGTTTTTCCACCTTGATGACCTCCGCGCCAAGATCTGCCAGTAACTGGCCGGCCCAGGGGCCGGCCAGAATACGGCTCAGTTCCAGTACGCGGATATGGGATAAGGGAGCGTTCATTGACTGCTGGTCGTGTATTTGTAGGGTAAATGAGCTGTTGGGGATGATGGCCAAGGCTTGTTCAGAACACGCCGTAAACCCGTCCGTGGAGGCTCGAATGCAGCATCCCTGCTGCATACGGTTCTGCACAAGCCTGTCCCATCCTCAAGCACTAATTAAACGCCTGAATACCCGTCTGTGCCCGTCCGAGGATCAGGGCATGAATGTCGTGAGTACCTTCGTAGGTATTAACCGACTCCAGGTTAAGCATATGCCGGATGACGGGAAACTCGTCGGATACACCGTTACCACCATGCATATCACGCGCTACCCTGGCAATTTCCAGGGCCTTGCCGCAGGAGTTACGTTTTAACAGGGATACCAGTTCCGGTGCCAGATTGTCCTGTTCCTTCAAACGGGTGGCTTGCAGGCAGCCCTGCAAACCCAGCGTAATTTCGGTTTGCATATCGGCGAGCTTCTTCTGAATTAACTGGTTCGCGGCCAATGGCCGGCCAAACTGTTTGCGATCCAGGACATATTGACGCGCCGCGTGCCAGCAAGCCTCTGCCGCACCGAGTGCTCCCCAGGAGATTCCCAGGCGAGCACTGCTCAAACAGCCCATCGGACCCTTTAGGCCCTCCACGTTAGGCATGAGATTTTCTTCGGGTACGAACACCTCGTCCATCACAATCTCGCCGGTAATGGAGGCGCGCAGTGACATCTTCCCTTCTATTTTCGGCGCGCTGAGACCCTCCCAGCCCTTTTCCAGGATGAACCCCCGGATGACATCGTCTTCGGTTTTACCCCAGACCACAAAGACGTCGGCGATGGGAGAGTTGGAAATCCACATTTTATTGCCGCTGAGGCGGTAACCCCCGTCGACTTTTTTGGCGCGGGTCAGCATGCTGCCCGGGTCTGATCCGTGATTGGGTTCGGTTAAGCCGAAACAGCCGATATATTCACCTGAGGCCAGTTTCGGCAGATATTTCTCCCGTTGCTCCTCTGAGCCGTAGGTATAAATGGGGTACATGACCAGGCTGGACTGTACGCTCATCATTGAGCGATAACCTGAATCAACACGCTCAACTTCACGGTTAATCAGCCCGTAGGCGGTATAACCCATCCCGGCACAACCGTAGCCGTCGAGCATCGGTCCGAGCAGGCCCAGCTCACCCATTTCACGGAAGATCGAAGGGTCGGTTGTCTCATTCCGGAAGGCCTCGGTGACACGCGGCGCCAGCTTTTCCTGCGCGTACTGGTGGGCAGTGTCGCGTACCATACGCTCCTCTTCGCTTAGCTGCTGGTCAAACAGAAAAGGATCTTCCCAGTTGAATTTTGCCCAATGTTTCTTCGTTGTCATGATGCACCTCGTGGTGGTCCGGTGTTAGTTTTGAGTAGGAATTTTTAGTGGGCACAATATAGCAGTGCCTATTTCATATTTAAAATATATAATAAATATAGAAGCTATATATTCTATATATGATTGATGGATGTCCGACAATTACAAATCTTTGCCGAGGTAGCCGGCCAGCTAAGCTTTAGCAAGGCAGCACGGTCTCTGCACATAGCGCAACCCGCTGTCAGTATTGCGGTTCGGAAGCTGGAGCATGAGTTAGATACTACTCTGTTAAACCGGAATGTTAAACGGGTGAGCCTGACGCCGGAGGGCGAGACGCTGCTGGCACACGCTGAAAAGATGCTCGCACAGCTCGCGGAGGCGAAGCTGGAAATGAAGGAGTTAAAGGGGTTGGCGAAGGGAAAGGTCTCCATTGCGATGCCGGCCATGTATGCGGCCTACTACTTTCCCGATATTATTTCCGGTTTTATGGCCCGGTATCCGGACCTCTCGGTGATTGTGAAGGAGGAGGGTACCCGCGAAGTGGAGCAGGCCTTGCTGGCGGGCCATATTGATTTGGGTGTGGTGACATTGGACCATGCGTCGGACAGTTTGGAGGTTCACCCATTGGTGGATTAGGAAATGGTGGCCTGTGTGGCGCCCGAGCATGTCTTCGCGGGTAAACCCCGCATCACCTATCGTGAATTTTTCCGGGAACCCCTGATCCTGGTCCGGCCGGGCTATTTTTTGCGGGAAACAGTGGACCGGGCGGCTCAAGAGCTTGGCGTAGATTCCAACATTGTTTTCGAAACCAACCTGATGCTGTTGATTAAAAAGCTGGTATTGAGCGGGCAGGGCATCGGCACCTGCCTGCGGTTTGTATTGACCGATGAGAAAGAACTAATGGGTGTTTCCTTTGATCCTCCTGCTTTGTTTCGTATGGGCTTGGCCTGGCGCAAGGGACGTTATCTCTCCGCTGCCAACCGTGCGTTCGTCGACTTTGTTTTACAGCAGGTAGAGAGGGTCTCCGAATAACCTGAACCGGGCCCCTGCCTTATCCGCGTGACCTGATTGCATCACCAAAGGCTTTAAACAGCGCGGTTGAAAGGGCGCTCTCTTGAAAACGCCACTCCGGGTGCCACTGCACTCCAACCAGAAACTGATCACTGTTATCCAGACGGAAGGCTTCCACCAGGCCGTCTGGGGCATGGGCCTCCGCGATTAAACCTTCCCCGAGATCCTTCATACCCTGGCCATGCAATGAGTTGACTATCTCGGAAGTGGTGCCAGTAAGTTCTGCCAGCAGACCGCCGGGTACGAATTCAACCGGATGAACAGGTGCATACTGCCCTGCGCGGTCCAGGGTTTTGTCTTCCCTGTGATCCATCATGCCGGGAATTTCATGGACTCTCTGGTGCAGTGTGCCGCCTAGGGCTACATTCAGTTCCTGCATACCTCGGCAGGCGGCCAGTATGGGCATTCCTCTTTCGATGGCGGCCCGTATGAGAGGCAGTGTCGTGGCATCGCGTTGCGGGTCGTGAGCCTCCGGGGTGAGGCTGGCTTCCTCGCTATAGAAAGCCGGGTCGATATTGGAGGGGCTGCCGGGTAAAAACAGGCCGTCAATGGTGTCCAGCAGGCGTTCGTTACTCAGGATGTGTTCCAGCGATTCCAGGTCCTCACCTGCCCCGCGGGCCGGTATCAACAGGGGGCAAACCTCTGCGCCGTTGGCGACGGCATTAATGTATTTTTCACCGACACCGTGAAAGGGATGTAATCCGTTTCGAATAACATCACAGGGAATACCGACGATTGGATATGAGCTCATTAAAAAACCACCCCTTTAGGGTTAAATGAATATGGGAATATTTGTGCGAAGATATTTAACTACAAAACCTTGAGACTTACACATACCACAAATGTGTAGGGGCAACATCGATAGCAGAGGAGTCGGTATTATGAACGCAAACAAATCAACATCACAGTTGCAGGCGCTGGATCGGGCGCATCACCTGCACCCTTTTACCGACTTTGAAAAGTATAGCAAATCCGGCGGCCGAATCATGTCGCGCGCCGAGCATGTCTATATCAGCGATTCAGACGGCAACCAGATAGAGCTGAAGCTAAAACTGAAACGTTTAAACGTAACCCGAGAGGCAGGATCAACCACTTAAGTTGAACAAAATAGTACACCATACTAACTAGCTTTTTCGCTGGACAATTACCACAATACAGACTGTCAGAATCGGACGAAGAGCAAGAACGAAAGCTTACATCGAACAGTGTTTTGGAATGACGGACTGGAGGGACACAGTTGACGCTGTGTTTTCTGCATTCGCTAGAGGCAGGGATGTTTTGTATAGAAAGCAATGGTTGTCTTACTTTGACGTACACTAATTCCAAAACACCCAAATGAGAAGGTCTTAGCCTATCTATAATATGACGATCATAATCCCCCTCTGCCTTAGGGCAGCATTCCCTGGGGGGAAACACTGACTGTCTCTAAGTCAGTCACCGGGGGTTTCAAATGTTTCACATGCCATGAAGGCATACAGTCTTTACCACTGGAAAAGAATCATAACGGTTCCTATGTAATCTCTACAGGAAATGTGTAACCGGAAAATCCTGCAGTAATTTTGACTTCATAAAATACTTACTATTACTGATTCGTTAACTGCCTATTCCCACTGCCCACTAAGTGGAGCCTAGTCAGGCACATAAACAAAAACCCTCTTAAGTAAACAGAATGAAGGGTTTAAAATTCCTTTAATAGGCAACATACCAGGTAGTACTGTAATGGATTTGGCCAAATATCGTCCTTTATCAGTTCCCCAACCTCATCAGTTCCTCCTTCCAACTGGTCATTGAACCAAGAGAAGAAACTTTCAGGTTCGTCGATGGGTCTTTTTTGTCCAGCTTTACCCATGCCTTTGCCTCCTTTGTCCGTTAGATCCTGTACAGAGTAATATTAAACATTTTAAATACGTTGCAATCGGCCACTGCAATCGAGCTACGATAGACTTTTTCATCTGTTTTAACGCCTGGTATTCCCCTTGTTTTGGGGCTAGGACGTTGGCCGTATATACATGGGTTTTTTGTTGGAGCTTCGAGCTAAGATCGGATGTCCTTCCCGTCGTCATCAACGGCCCTTCGGGGAATTGCACCCGTGCCCTCTAGCATAGAGGGCAAGTGAACTATCCACTGGACCACGGAGGCTCTAAGACTGATAATCAAATGACTGATAATCAGACTAATAATCAAATCAGTACTGAGGGTTAAATCAAGGGGTAGGCAGGGTGGGGTAATAAGTAAATTTATATGCCCCAGTTTGTGTTTGAGGGACCAAACCTAATGCTTTTAATGTCATCGAGAGGGTCTAAGAAAGGTAACTCCGCATCAGTACCTAAGGTTTAAAAAACATTGAAAAATTTTCAATTCATACATCAAACAATTCAAGGTAGGAGTCTGATACTCAATAAAGTTCGTACACAAAAAAGTTTGCAACACATTTGACTTGCACCTAACTTGAGGTTCAGTTTGAAGGTGCATGTACCTCAGAGGAAAGTCATATACATCAATCTCTACAATGGTTACTGGGGGCAAACTTAAATATACCATACCATTTTTGCTTTCCAGTTAATTGTCGACGCTTTACAGGTCTGGTCGCCATTTTCGCTTAGCATGAATTCTTTGCAGATTAACTGATTTGAAAAGTATGGGTTCTCTGAAAAATGCTACAAGTAAAACAAGAGACAATAACATCAAATTAAAAATCTATATACTTCAAGAAGAAAACACAAGATGGGCTTTGAACTTTGTGGAGTAGATGTATAATTAACGAATTTAAACGACTGTAGATAATCCAATCGTCTCAGTTCACTTGGTACATGAATGGTAGGTAACTCATAAACCAGCCTTTATTCAAACGGTGTCTGCTGGCACCATTATGACAAACACCATCACCGTGACCAACATTGCCATTGCCTGGCCACTGCAACCAGCACTTAGAGCACTACCATCATCACCATAACCACCACCACCACCATTGTCATCACCATTACCACCATCATCATCTAATGGAAAGGATGTAGTTATGATCTGCCATGATACTCAAATAGATCTTTTGCAGGCATTCCTAACCTGGGCTGTTTTTACAATGCTTGCAATAGCAAGTCCAGTTAGCTCTTTCAAGGTAACAGGAAACCTTGTTGAGAGTCTGTATTGCTGCTTCTTTCCTCAAAACTGTACACATTTTGGAACCATAAACAGACAGCTCTGGACAGTACAAATCCTTAACTCTGCTCATGCAGTTAAAGTACAGGTATAATGTATCTGCACCCAGACAGTAATTGCAGCATACAAGAATTTGTTGGACTAACCCATCGAACACAACTACCATCCTAAGACATTTGCAGTCATTTAATGGACACTAGCAATATATCATAAATATACCTTCCACAACACACAGGTTCAACAAAAAACTGACTCATTGTCTGACTCATTTATCTGATGGAGTATTACGAAACACCTCTTGCACAAATGGCAATCATTTTCTCTCTCTCAGATAAACAGAGGGGTCATAATGTTAAAGAAGGTTGTGTTACTAATGTGAACAGATCGACTAATAGACAATACTGAACAATGGACAAATCACTACCAAAAATGAATGCCTGCATTTAAATTTTAAAATAAAACTGAGTACACCAACAAAATGCTGTCCAAGAAGAAAGGACATGATACAGGTATATATACATGAACAAATGAGAACTTACAAATTTTATTCTGTAGCCTGACTTTATGTCTTCAAATTCTTCAACCTCCAATGATTGCAGATAATGTAATGCTTCTTCATCTTCTTCATCAAGCAGTGCTGATAGTTGTGGATGGTTTACAAACTATGCACATGTCAAGGAATCACATCAATATCATTCTGCACTTGAACAAAAATTCACAAATATCTATAGGATATACATTGCATCTAGACAACCCCAGTTTCTGGACCTGCATTAGTGGATTAAATTTTCCCTTTATATGTTCTCATTAACCTCCTGTGACTGGACCACCCTACTATCCAAACCAGGTTATTTAGTCCTAAAGTGACATTTTGACATGCCAGATTCCCATTACCCCACCCCCCTACATCATCATACTCCCCCCTTACATCATCAATTGGCAACTGGCTCCTGTTAGCTAAATATATCAGACCATTGGCTCTACAACTTGAAGAGACTATGTAGATGAAGAACAGACAGTAATATACAGCAACACCAATGTGTCTATTGATCAGGATGAATACACACTACTCATTAAATATCTAACCTGCCTTGACTGTTTAAGGTGAAATCAGTTATAACTACTAGAAGAAAGCTAGCTGTTCTAGACATTATCATAATACACTTAGCATTGCACTTTTAAATTCATCAGTTATAAAGCCTAATTTCCATAAACATTTTAAGAGTCTAATTATTCACACCTTAGTAACTTTAAATCATAAACATTACTTCCATCACCCTCAGAATCCTGGTGACCAGAGGTGAACCATAATCATTTTGGTGCACATACACTGGATCACTCTGGGCACTGGTGACCAAAGATCTCCTTGAGAATGTGACACTTTGCAGACTGGCAATAGACTTCCTTTATGGAAAGAAAAATTCATTCTGTTCTTTTATTATTTATGATAATTGCATTCTATCATTTGTGTACAACCATCTACATATTGCACATAAAATTATCCATAAATTAAATACGACATTTATTAGCATATCATGATTTATTATTTGCTTTTTTTGTCTGATGACGGCCTTTCATTACATGAATGCATCCTCTTTCATCACTTAATGCCACCAGGGTGGCATCTTTCCAGTTCAGCTTTGGTATTCCTTTCCCCTTCTTCTTTGCATTTCAAACTCCAGAGATCTTCTTGTGATCTCTTTCACATCCCTTCTCAAAACATGTTCTATATCATTTGGCTAGATTGGCCAAAATCAAATTTTGCATCAGGTGACAAGAGGAGTTCCAAAGAACTCAGTTTGGTGAACTGGACTACGAGCTTTAATTCACAGAATGTTACTGTCAGGCTTAGATAATTGTGGGACACAACTTACCAGTTTACTATAGTCAGTATATTATGAGATGCTGCCGTAAAAGAAGCTTCTGAGATCATACTTTCACCAGCCTTCATATAAGTTTGGCATTTTACTTTTCCTTCCACTATTTTGTATGCATGGGATGCTAAGGGGATATCACTAAAAGGCTCTAAGACGATGGAGTAATGTCATTTGATTGAGAGCTTTTGCTGCTGCACTGGAATATACTAATATGTAAAATGTAAATAGTACATCCCAAATATGACAGATACTTGCTTGTGACATACATTTGCATGCACTACTACAATTTTGAATAGGCCTATATAGCACTGCTGAAAAAAGCACACTACAAGATACTAAAACTCTGAGCAAACTTATCAATATATTTATCAATCAACATATCAAAGTCAGACTACTCACAAAGAGATAATGTTGGAATACTGGCACATAACACTCAAGCAATTGACTATCTCCATATGGAGGAAGGTTAACCTATACGTTTGAGTACCAATATCATGGGAATTAAACTATCTGTTTTTAGTTGTTAAACACTAACACCTAAATATATAACATTACAGGAAATATGACATAGCACTTTATCAAACATGGAAACTAGTAAGAATTGCGAAAAATCCTACTCAGGATTGACAGTATTAGATCAATTGTTACATTTAGAGAGGTTCGTCACATCTACAGTTACTGATCCAACCTTTGTTTCTAGCTGTTGTAAGCATCAAGTATGTTTGTGATATGTCTGAATCTCTGTCTGAAAGATACTGGTACCTTGGTACTGTATTATAATTAACAATTACCACCATGGCATTCTTTACTACGTAGTAAAGAACGCCATGATTACAACAAATTTGCATAAAATCGAGATCAGTTGTGAGAAAAAGAATACAGTAGTTTGGAATAAAGTGGTTTTAAGTATGAGATCCACTGACAATTATAAGCCATTTGACTTTGCATTAGATATTGTCAGCCATGGACAGAATAGACAGGATCAATAAAATTTACTTATAATATATATACATACATATCTTTGCTGTGCTATATTAATGTTTATAGAAATTTCTATTTCTCTAAAAGGCATTATCTGTAAAATTGCTATATAATGCCTGAGTATATACTATGTAGTCTCTCTGTTGTAAAGCTGTTATATGAGCAAATCATTTTCTAAGTATATATATAGGTTTGATTGGTCTCTCTTGTCTTGCTGTTCTCTTTCTCCTTTCTTTCTGCAATTCATTATTCCTCAGGACTATGCAACATTGTTAAATTTGTATAGTGTTGACATTTGAATCATTAACTTTCTGGATCTTCCCAGCACTTTGTGATTGATGCTTTAACACTTCATGGGGGCCTAAATAGTTCAAAACTAGCATTCTCAAGAATTTCCTTAACTACCTAGAACCTCTGAAAGGACGCCAAATCAGCCAAATCAGCCCTAAATCTTCACTTAGTCAAAATAGTCAAAGAACTGCCAACAGACAAGAGCAAGAGCAAACAGACCTTGGTAGCAAGTCTTGAAGGCAAGACCGAACCCTGAAAAGTCAAAACCATGCTCTGTACACAAGGGAGAGGAAATTTTCCAAAAGTCCCAGATTCGTGGTTCTGACCTCAAGGAATCAAACCTGTTAGAGGAGCAATGTAAAACAAGAAGGGGTCTTGAGTTACTGGATGTCTTTAAATTACATTGGTAGGAATATGTGAGAAAGGTCTGGTGGATGAGAAAGGTCTGGTGGATGTGTTTCACTGCCGAGAAGGTAAAACAGTTCAGATGAACAAAAGAAACACGTTAGACGTCATAATGTTAAAGATGTTATTTAGAACAGGAGGCTGAGTTGGGTGGGCTGTTAGGAAAGTATAATTGGTGCAGTATAATTGGGTAAGAGGGTCATCAGGTAGACTGACAAAGACATGGCACAAGGTAATAAAAACAGATTTGTTGCAAAGGGAGTTTAGTTTAGACCTAGTACAGTCTATATCAGATTGGAGGTCAACAATAAAATATATCCTATCTAACCCAGGTATGGAAAATGGATGTGAATTGAAAGGTGTTGATAATGATAATGGTAACATATACATTGTAAACAAATTCCTTGACCATATTTGAACTAATATTGAAAATAACCAGCATGTCACATTACATATGGTGTAAGGTGACCTCTACTATTGTTATGAAATAAAACGGGTATAGACATAAATTCAGACCTTTTTCCAATGATTTGGAAAGTTATAAGGGTATTTGTTGTAGAAAAAAGGGGTGAAAATGCATAACAATGTAACTGGTCAGGTAAAGGAAGTTATACCTGAAACTGTACCGGTAGCAAAATTGTGCCATCCACTCAGTTTTGTTGTGTACAACACAAAAGGCCCACGTGACTTGAAATATAGTAGTCTGTGGTAGGTGAAATACCAGCAAGAAAACTGCAATTTTAACAACGTATTGCAAGACTTTGTTAGGTCTCATGTATAGTGAAAGGTTACTGGACCAAATGTTGTGTTCGTTCTCTTTTCGGTTACAGTATTTTGATCAATGAATTTAATATGTGAGTATATAAACCTGTCTATTGTAACACGCTATTCACGTGTATCAAAAAATCACATCTGTATTTATGGTGGGAATGCCTTGCACGCGGTACTAGTTGGTTGTTGATTTGAATCAATGAAAGCTACATCGTTTGCTTTTTACGTCTTCTTCTGAGAAATGTAAGTTGTGTTTGCCAAGTTTTGGAAAATAGTCTGATGAAGTTCCTTTCATATTTGAAATCTGCTGACTCTATTGACTAGAATTAGGCTTGTGATTTCTCAAACGATGACATATTGTGTAACCTGACTTCCTCTTGATCATGCTCCAAACACTACCTCATGCATTAAACATTGGAAACCCATCGACGTCATAAAAAGCAATTGTATTGATTGTGGAAATGACCAGAGGTTTGATGTCAAGATTTTAGGGTTCTCAGTGCAATGTCTTAGATGTAATGATTTCTGAATATTTTTGAATGTCTGCCATATAATTAAGGCAGTTTTCTGCTCAGTCTGCGTGCTTCTTTTTGGGCAAAATAATGTTAAAGCCAAAGACCACAAGGTCAAGGAGAGCAATTTTTAAGCCAACGTTTCTTTGGAAGCATTAATGTCCTTGATTGTTTAGGCTGGACTTGATGGCTAGTCTCTAGACAATGTCATCTGTATAGATAAATTGGTTTGTGCATATGCTTGTCTGTATATCTGTAAACCCCTTATCCTGGCCAGACTCGTTAATCTGTTAAGCTCTGCTTTAGCATGTTAGAATCCGCCAGAAAGGAACGCTCTACACAAGGTACCCGATGGTGCGCTTTGCTTCCTCACAACAAGACAAAAATGTGATTTAATAATAATAACTTATATTGCAATTCATAAAGTTTTTATAGAATTATCTACTGCGCATAACAATATCATATTTATAAAAATGTTCTTAAAATAGCTAAAACATTTTTAAAAGCAGTATCTGGCTAGCTATACAGCATTAAAATTGCGTATTTATAAAAGCTTTCTTTAAAAAATGGCTTTTAGGTTGCTTTTAAACGATGCAAATGATTTCATATTTTTTAGTTTAGCGGGCAATCTGTTTCACAGCATTGAAGTGGAAACACGACGAGCTCTACATTCAGTTTCTGCTAAAAGTTTGACGGCAGGCGCTTCAAGAAGCAGATCCACATTTACCCCGAGGCCCCTCAATGAGAGGCATAATAATGCACTGAAATATACCTTCTCTGTTTCTAATGACAGCACAGCACACTATAGCTTGAATGGACATTCATCAACAAACTTTGCTGAAGGAAAAGTTACTCTTTGGTAACATCAGCGCTTTAATGCGAAGAAATTTGACACAGGCGTTGGGAATACATGTTGTAAAAAGGAAAAAGTAAACGTATATTGACTTACCAACAAATCACCAAATGAATTGGGATTTTTTAATAATTAAAACTGGAATTGCCAAAGTGTGATTGATCATATAAATAGAACAGCTTATTGCATTAACTATCTAACTCGGTACTTTTTTATAACGCAGCGGAGTGCGTGTACTTTAGGAAAGACGTGGTCCTCTAATACTGCATGTCTACTGTGGTAAACATACTGCAACAATACGAAATCAATAACAGTGACAGGATGATAATTATATGAATCTTGTAATAAGATAATAATTGTAATAGCAACGATGAAAACAGCATAATACACGATTTCAGATCTACCCCACCTCTCATTAACATAGAGCGGAATTTTGTGTAATTTTATTTATAAATATGTGCAATCCATGCAAGGAGCTTATATTCGAGTAAATGCTGTATTTGTTGCTTTACTGGCAATTCGAGGATGCAGATGAAAAGCGATAATTGACTCCATATGTTTTAGAGATTGTGTGAACACGTTTTTATAGCAAACGTTTTCATAAAGCTGCTGTAAAGGCCTCCTTTGCAAGAAGCTCAATTGGCATCTTTTACTACAAAAGAAGAAGGTAGCAATTGTTTCTTTGATAAATGTATCTGGAAATGGCAAAAACGTTCAACTTAACAATTCAGAGGGGTATATGAATATGATACGGCAAGTGACATGAGTTGATGAGACGGAAAAGAATTTCAAACATAGTAAAGTCTCAGATTTAACCCCGTTGGGTCTTCTGCCTTAACATAAACTGCATTTTCCCTTGTACAACTGATCACATCTCCTCTCAAAACCCAAAGAGCAGCTAAAACTAACACATTCTTGAAAAGTCATCTTATTATACGATTTGAAAAGTATAACAACTGGTAATTGGAGGTAACCGGATTTTTTTCGGGATTGTAAGTTATCTAGTGCGTCGTTACCAATACTTTCCGCATACAGGTTTATTGTATTTGTCGACCAGAAGAAAACATGATCTCATGTCCTGCTTACACGAAGATAAGAAGCACTTACACAGCATTCTCCGTTAGTTGTTTAAATCGACTTTTAACCAGAAACACAGATTGGAGTATATACACTTTATTCAATAGTTTTAAATCTAGGCAACCAGAACCAGAGGATCTGCTTAAATCTGGCTCTTTCTGACAGACAACAACATTCACAAAAATTCTTTCTCCTGCAACATGATTTGTCAATCGATGTTGTAAATTGACACACTGGAAACATTTATAGAAAAGCAATAGTAATAACAACATGATAACTAATATTAACGTATTTGTAATACACTTTTACTTTTAATTCTGATCGTGTTACAAAAGGATAAGAAGAGGTTGACCACGATACAAGGAGGAACATTTTACAGACTTCGTATTTGGTATGATATTATTCCTATACTTTCTTGTCAAGTGCTTTCAGCTGACAGAGGTCGAGCTGGGTTCTTTCGATTTGAGAGCTTAACTATTGTGGATCTGTATCCAACTTAATCCGGCTATCTTCGATGTTAGATCAGTAGTGCCCCTCGTTTATCACGAGGACATAATATTGTATTCTCTTTATTGGTTCATTTTCTAGTTAAAACTCACAATCTTCAACATCATCACAAGGGCTAAAGCCCGCTCACCTACCCCCTCTGCGGCCCCTGGCTAAGCAACATATTTGTCAAAAATTAAATCTACTCATTTCATGCTTATGTAAACATGAATTTCCAGTGGTTGCTAATTTGATAAATTGTTGTTGTGAAGGTATCTAAATCAACTTCCCAATCAGCATAATAATTGTTATAAAAGCCTCGGTTCTACTTTGCTTCCTTCCGAGTGTGGCCCACATAATCAAAATTGTTAATGAGCTAAACTTTTGAGTGGATATATCCGCTCGGTCTCTTCATCGTTTAGAAATGATCACTTTGGTCTTTGCAAGATTGATTTGCACTTATTTGTTTACGGAAACGTTTGTATCCGATCTCATTTCACCAAATTAACCTTATGAAAAGTTGTCGTTTATCTCATACAATGTAATCCAATCCCATTTCCCTTTTCCCATTCCATTTACAATACAAAAAACCGATTAATCGTGTTGCAATGGGAAGGGGGAGTTGTTATATTACATGAGGTTCTTTCAATTGGTTTTTCTAGGTCAGTTATTCTTGCGATAAACGAAGTACTAGACATGACGCAATACGATTGTTTATGAAACTCTCCGGCTTTTTCACACCGTAGAAATTCATGTTATTCAATTGGTATTAGCATTGGTTTGTTGGTTGCTACTGCCAGTGACTGCGGTAGCTCTCAGAAGTGGTACAAATTCCGGTGTTGTATTGACAATCAAATAATGTCACAAGTAATGAACAGCAACGCCAAGGAAAGAATGCGCATATGAAACATGTTGAAGATTTAAATTGAACATATAAAACGATATATTTGATAACCCAGATTTCGATGTATTATCACATCATCCTCAGGGTATAAGACACTTGAACAGTGGGTATGGTATTTAAGGATAAAGTGGCCTAAATAAACAATATATTTAGTAACAAAGGAAAAAATAAGAGAGCCTCATAGGAGAATGTCCT
This sequence comes from Alatinidae sp. Z8VKAUB7J3, assembly GCA_010016025.2. NCBI lineage: Eukaryota > Metazoa > Cnidaria > Cubozoa > Carybdeida > Alatinidae > Alatinidae sp. Z8VKAUB7J3. Next base: position 133,951,707 of record JAAAKM020006971.1, on the reverse strand, counting down.
CGTGCATAAGAGAAGTGAGCCTGTGATCGTTACGTAGCAGGTGAAAGTTCGTCTTGATAATCATGACCAATCTAAGCCTTCGGGTTTTCAGTGTGACTAAGCATCGGAAATCTGTTGTAGAGAATGTTATCAGTTGTTACTCCTCCAACCTGCGTGATTACAGTTCCTGGCTTTCTTTTGTATGTCCCATCAAGATGTTTTGCTTCTTATTTGGTTAAGGCACATGTTAGTGTTACTATTAAGATCCTTATGGAAAAGAAACACCTTCTGTTGATGAAACAATGAAACAATCTGTTGATTGGATAGATAGGTTCCTTTATTTTGCTCATGTCGCAAAGCCATCGTTCCAACTAGCCATCAATCTTTCTCTAATTCCAAACATGAGAAACAACTGCTCCACTGGATATTATTCCATTTGAAAAATGAGATTAGAACATATGTTACTACTGTCTTTGCTACCATGTAATGGTTCAGGAGCATGTAAATGACAAGTGTAAGTTACAAGTCGGATACCAAGTCCTACTGCTTCATCCAATTTGAATGCGAATTTTGAAAATTTACAATCAATTTGTCCTTGCAATTAGATAATATAGATACAGTACTTGAATAGATATTGCGTACAGATATGTTAAATGTATGTATTTAAGATGCGAGCTATATATATATTTCAGATATACAACTTAGGAAAGATGCGACGTACCATATTTCCTCAAATTATAGACCCGTCTATAATCATTAATAAACGGACCAAAAACGGGGGCTTTTTAATTTGAGGGGGTCTTTTATTTCCAGAACAAACCTTCGAAGGTACATTTGTATTTAGTTTACACCAACACGTTTTCATCACTGAATCGCAGCCGAAACAAGACTGTCAAATCATGAATATTTTCCTGAAAGAGCTTGAAGATTTAAAGTAGCGATACTCACATGTTGGGAAGAAAATCGAGAGTAAAATATTTATTGGATTAAAAGCATGTACTCTAACAGAGTAAGCCTTTTGCAAGCTTCAGTTGATTTTCTTTTTTTCGTAACAAAAATTGCCCCTTTACAATGCTTGTACATCTTTTTTAGAAACATCTGCCTTTTTCATATAAATATAGAAGGCGTCTAGAATTAACGCAGGATAGCAAAATGGGGTCCATAATTAAAGGGCATCTATAATTACCAGGCATGATACAAAAAGGGAGACTATAATTGGAGGGAGTCTATAATTAGAGAAAATACGCTATTAAACCTGATTTTCTTCTTAAAAACAAGAGGTAGCGTTTTCAAGCTCCTTAGCTACCTTCCCAGACCTTCTTGATCCTTCTTAGGTATAGGTGAAACTTCAGACAAGATTCCAAGAGATACATAAGGCTGCGTTTTATTTCTTTAATTATAAAATACAATATATAATATATATATATATATATATATATATCACTGTTTGATATATCCAAGCTCTAGGTAAATATCTCATCTGTTTACTCAAAGTACATCTTTGCATCTTTGTTGCAAAGATCGTTAAACTTGATGTGTATTGTATTGTGTATGTATATTGGTGTGTTGCAGTGAGGGTCCTATGAGGAGACAACTTTTCTACGGGATTATTTAATATTCATTGAATAAGCGTTGTCACGTTTAGATGCAAAGATTTCGTGTAATTGGGAAGCATACCATTTTTGTCACAAAATTCGTTAAACTTGATGTCTCTCTTGATTTTGATGAGCTGAGTTGCGACTTTCTCCAGCTTTCTGAACGCGGACTTTCCATTCGCTAATTTACGTAATACAACAAATACGGTATATGCTTTTATTTCTTTATCTCCGAGCTATTGTATTAGGGTATTGTTTTTAACTCGCTTTGAATTTTAATTCCTCCGTGCGCATTTTACATTCCATTTAATAAACGAATTACCTCATTGTTTCGATACTAGTGGGGAATCCCCATGATTACAATTCTCTCATGTTGGAGTATCTCGAGTTTCACTACGTCATTCTATTGTCATTACAATACATGCCTCCCAAGCCCTCCCTTTTCTCCTTACCAGCCCTTTGCCGGTTAAGCTGATTTTTGCCAAAAGACCTTAGGGACGTAAAACCCTTAACCCTCAGGCTTGTGCGTCTCGTGATAGACCTGTCACTTGAAAGGCTCATTGTTTGATTAACATTTGGAACTATTGAACACGTTACGTCTGATAGGACGAAGTGTATCCAGTAAAGTACGTTTATCCCATTAAAATATTAAGCACGGAAATCTCTGGAAAGGGGAGAATAGAGCACCAATTCAGAATTATCAGTTTTGGGTCCTAAGATGACTCAAATCTTCTTACAAATCTCTTAGTTTAGCCCCGTGATAAGCAGTGGGGCCATTCCTCATTCCCCAGCAGTGGGACCAATTTTCTTACTCCATTTTGATATACCCTTTCTTTGACCCAAATAACATGCCTTTTTGACCCTTCCTGTAAACTTTTCTCCTTAAATTACAACGTTCTGGTCGTTCATATTTTGAAACTAACGGTGATCTTCGATCGTTCTGTTTAATCACTAGTGATATCTCAATAACTTTTTGTTGTGGTTTGCAACTAGATATCAAACTCCAATGTAGCTGTTTATCTTAAAAGACGAGTAATGCAGTAAAGAGGTACTTCCTGAAAGATGATATCTGAAATTTTAGACTAGGAATGTCTTGATTCTTTGATAACACACTAATTCTATTTTCGGGCGTGAAGGTCACTAGCACAATGCTGTCCAATTTGAACTTACCTTGCTTTAAATTCATTATATCATAGAGGATAGCTCTGAGGTTTATATTTTGGAAAGAGAGGAAAAGGACGCCCGAAACAACAATGGATGGACACTATCAGAGCAACCATGTGATCCGTTGATGCAAGGGAAGAAGATTCAGTAAACAGGGAGATCTGGAAGAAATATGTTTCTGCCGCACCGACCCCATACTAAGCTTGTAGTAGAAGAAGAGGTTTTAAGGTGTATATTTTATCATTCTGGCTTCCATCTTCTCTAATTCCTGCAGCTGCTACCCAGATGAATGGTCTAGTTCAAAAAAGGAAAAAGAGAACTTGAACACCACTATTTGAATACTTTTCCCATCAGAATTTGCTAATAATAGCTTGTTTTGCCAGAAACAGAAAAAATCCTTTATCTATCAGATCATAGGTCTTTCTTTTATGAATCAACAGAGGTCGAAGACTAAACTCTTCAGGGTTCACAGCCAGGTTGGAAATCAGAGAAATCAGGGAATTATGAGGGAATTTCAGACTGGACCCATTTTATGACTAAAATCAGGGAATTGCCATGGAATTTTGGAACATTTCAGGAAAATTAGGAAAAACCTGATTTAAGATATTCGTGTTTTTTCGTTAATGGTATTTCTATTTTCTAGCAAAGAGCCTTTTCCTTGAAATTATTTTGAACCTCATTGAAATGATACGCTAGATTCGCACAAGACATATATGGCAATACTCCGGTGTAGAACTGTCAAGGAATTTTTCTAAATTTCGTCAGGAAAATCAGGGAATTATCTGCAAAGTTTTTCCAAGGTGGGGGTGCTAGGAAGTGATGACCCCACCTGGCCCTTCCGGAAGAGCTTTCCAATACAAGTCCTATTATTTAACGTCTACCTTTTACTATGTACAGTATACACAACTGATCTCTGCAACGGGGGAAAGATGTCAATAGCCCCCTACTATTTGGATAGAAATAAAAATCTACCGATAGACATTTCTTGTGCTGCTGCAAATGGTTTAAGGCATTTGTGATCTTTTCCACAAGATTCTCCAATAGATGCACCGATGGTCGTCGCTATAGACCGATTTTACTTCATTGTTTTGAACCCCCCCACTCCCCCTTTCATTTTTTATAAAACGGTGTGATTAATAGTTTCTCTTGTACTTCTCTGTTTCCTGTTTATTTTTAGAAGTCCCAATTCGGCGTCAGGTGTAATTTTTCTACTGGATGACAGTAAACAACATAGTATTTATAACTCCGGACAACTAAATGTACAACAGGATTATCAGAGACAGTGTTAGGGATGTCAGCCTGCATTGTTATAAGGATTAGTATGTGATAGCAGATCATTAAGAAAGGTCGGATGGATTATATCGTAAAGTGAGTGACATGCCATAAAGGTCCTTTTGTAGTCCCTTCAGAAATTCTAAGCCGTCCATTGAACTAAAATTCCATTAACGAATTTTTTTTACTCGGACGGGAACGCCGTAAGTCACGTAAAGTGACGAGAGAAATGTTGACATTGTTCAGCTACTTTCTGATAAATCGAGAAAATGCTATTCATTTCGGCGACCTATCTTTGCCATTTTGGTAATTCTATGCTATTTCTTAGCACAGCAAGAGCTGGAGATGCAAAAGGTGTATTCCCTACCGGAAGATGCGTGTAGAACGCAACGTTCGGACTTTACAAAACTGCTATGGCACTAGGCAGAGTTCTATGGTCACTGTCAAAAGTAACTTTCGACTACCGAGTAGCAAGGTCTTGATGACGGATAGCTGGAGTACTGCACATCTTAATTGTGGAATGTGACATCCTAAGCATGAATTGGAGCCGAATGTAATGTGCATGCACGGAACGTCAGACAGAGACTTTTACCATACTTGACGTTGCTAACTCCGCTTACATCTAGTGCTTTATCTATGATTGCCAAATTTTACTTTGGTGTAGAAATATAATTTGCAGGGGCGTGGTCATCCGAGCAGGCTAGGGTCCTTGCCCTATTCCCTACGATCTTCTATTT
>JAAAKM020006971.1:133901972-133933316 GCA_010016025.2 Alatinidae sp. Z8VKAUB7J3 | reverse complement strand
AGAAACGTCAGCATTATCAGGGCCAGTTACAGAAACCTGGAATGCCCTGAGGCGTTTTGTCGGCGGTAAGTGAAAGTGTTGTAAATACTGAAGCCCCTTCTATTACTGTATGACCTTTTGTGAGAGATACATGAAGGTAGCTTTGCTAGGTGTGCAATAAAGAAGGGAGTTGAGAAGAAGACTGAAAGATCCAATATTATTGCCTTCCTAAAATAATCTTTCCATTGGTTTAAGTAGATAAGACGAAATTTTATGCCGGTTGGTACCCTCCCCTCGTATGCACAAAATTGGATGCTTCAACAATCGGGTAGGATTCTGACAACGAATTTCAGGAGCAACTGCTTCCGGTATCGGGAATAGCAAAGTAGCCTCAACCATTTCGGTGGAGCACTGATAAGTTTTATGTTTGATTTAGTAATCACAGTATTTCTTGCACCAGATGTAGATCGTATCCCGTCCCCTATCAAGATTTAAATCAGAGACTAATTGGAAGATCTTCTATCCATTTGGATTAAAGAACAGCCCGTTGCCTTTGGCCTTTTGCGTACTACAAACTCGAAATTTATTCTTATGTGTCTGTTTTATGGCAAGCATTTTGAATGTAAAAGTTGGCTTCATATCGATATTTAGATCTTAGCCTAGATAGTGCTGTTGTGATTGACGTATGTTTCCTCATTATAGACACCAACGTCTCGGGAGCAACAAGTCTTGCTTGTGTAACCATAACTGCGTTGTCAACATTAAACAGAAGGTACCTTGTGATGGAGAACGCTGCAACGGGTGAGCTAATATCTCGATCATCTTAATTTCTGTGTTTAGTTCGGAAGCTAGTTGGAATGCACTAGTCATTGTTTACCGGCAAGGTTGATTTGAAACTGGGTTAACACGTTGCGAGGGTCTTTTTACTCTTAGCTTTTAACCGACGGGAAGATTTGGTCCAAAGTTTAATTTAGTTATTGCTGGATCATGATGTGTCTTAGGTAAAGAAAGAGAGAAGGCCCTTTGTCAACACCGCATCAAATGGGTTGAGAATAACTGATTTGAAACGTACCAGACCAACTGCATTATCGAGAAATTGTACCAAGAGGACGGGGTTTTATACACTTTATTACGATGTTTTGATACGAAGTAGAAGCAAGTTATAAAGCCAAAATTGTGCAAATGATTACGATTCATTGGGCTAAACAATGGTGTTAGTTTTACTGATGGCAAACGATTGCCGACTATTCTCGTATCTCATAACTTCGCTCTCGTACACGAGCACTTTATAATGCGTTCTTGTCTGGCGACCATTGTTGGATATGTGTCAGTTGTTGCCGTAATTGCCCAAAAACTGAAATTGGAGTCGCAAGCCCGTGTATACACTCACAATTGTGAACCTAAGTTAGTTTTCTCGTCGCTTAACTTTCACAACGTAATGATTGTATGTTTAAACTTCTTATTACATTATACCATCATCTTTTAGTTGCTTCCGATCGTCTTATGTATCTAACATCCCGAGATGGAGACTGGTTTCTGGATGAATTGTGTACTATGTGCGGAAACATTGCTCAACTTCTGTCTGTTCTCAAGAATAATCCGATGGTAAAATGTTACTTGTCATTACGTGGTTTGGGTCTCTGTTTTCTAATTATTTCATTTTTCAATTCTATCGAAAGACACGAAGGTTGTTCAAATGTCCTAGCGTAAGGGAACATTATGCGTGTATGTGTTACGTGCACGTATTACGTTTATGACTGATAAGCGTCAATAATGGAATTCACGACTTCTAGATCACTTTCTCACACTTGTCTCACTAGCTGACTGGGTTTCAAATTCATGAACATCAAACGCTGAGTCGACCACCATCATCTTTCCACATGGCACATCTAGGGATTTTTTTCGAAGATACTAATTTTTTATGACTACGATAACAGTGATACCATGACGAAACAATATACACTAGGAATAACAGAAACCACTATTCGTGCCAAGGGGCTATAAAATGAAGTATAAAAGAAGACTTGCCTTTGCAAGTAATAAATAAATGTATTAAACCATTATACATTATCCCTGATGTTAGCCTGCCGGACGACATGAAAACACGGAAAATCTGAAAGAGTGTGCAGGTCTGTTTTGGAAGTCTCTCAATCAAAGACCCCCCGATGAACAGTGGGCCCGACATTGAAACTAAATAAACAGAAAAACCACCAAACAGGCTAACTAATAAATAAAGGGCAACTGGTGTGTCGAAAGGCAGGTCTGTATTAGCGCCAGCGTTTTGTCGACATTGGATCAGCGTTAAATTTTTGTCATTATTTTAACGTACGTCTTGAGACATTGAAATCGGCGTCGATACGATGTAGTTTCGACATCCGTAATACGACGTCGCGTAAACTTTTAGATCGTTATAGGCCTACAGTGCTATTGTACAAATCTACGATGCAATGAACCAACGACGTCGATTTAACGTAAGATATAATGTCGTTTGACGCGAATCGTCTCCGAAATGCCGGATTGTTCGCATCTTCGATAGGTCAGCGTTTTAATGATAAAGATAATGTAGGTCTACCTTAAGTCTCCAGCACTACTAAAGAGTAGTTTCATAATTATGGGTAATAATCGGTAAGTAACTGGTTACAAACAGGAATAGTAAAGCATGGCATTTGAAGTATTACAAAAATATAGGCATCTTCTTGCAGGGTGTTATCTGTAAGGTCGTCATAAAAAGTGCTGTTACCATTCAAGGTGCGGTCAGTTTAAGTTGTTGAAAAAAAAGTGGCAAGTCTTAAACCTTAAGTTCTGCTTATTAGTTAAAAGGAAACTACAATGCAGAATTTTGAAATGTGTCCGTAATATCGAGTAGCTACAAGCCCACTTTATGGATCAACAAAGCACATTTATGTCTTTTGAAGCTCCACCCTCCTCCTCCTTTTCTCCCACACGCCATGTTATTTCACAAGAGAATAGTCACTACTTCGGTTATTTTTAATTGATTTATACAACTATTCAATGTTTTAAGGTGTCACCAATTTTGCTTGCAAACAAAAGTTTTGTCTTTTTAAAAACCTAAAGAGTTTTGGGGAAAGTTTTGCCTCTTTAAAATCTAATGAGTTGGAATGGCCTCTTTTGCTACCAAGGCGAGATCAAGTAAAAGACAACCTTAATGTGGCATAGAAAACAAGACTTCTTGTGTCTGTATTTTCTGATGAAATTAGCTTTTACCAAATACTTTGAGCCAAACCCAAAAATTATATAACAGTTATGCACACTAACGTTTTCGCGGTATGAGCATCTCATTATCGTTCATGATCCTTTCCATATTTGAAATGAAGCTAGGCTTAGCTAATGTAGCTTGACAACGAAGGGTAAAAGTATGAAAAGAACAGGTCTTTAGTATCTCTTCCTTTTTATATATCATCTGCTGAGTTAGTAGAAGCAGTTTAGTTCTATGCATATTATGAGGATCTTGCTTCCATAAAAAGTGGCATAAAGTTACAACTTCACTTATGATGCTCAAGTTATAGTTTAACCGGTAATAAAACACGTTCAATAGGGTTTACTATTCTAATCAAATTCTACGACGTTCCATTCTCGGTACAAAGCGGCAACTCGTAGTATACGTCAATGTGTAGACCTATATGTAGTCAACAAAAAGAATACACCAGCAGGCCAACTTAAGTCTTAACACAAACAATCTGTTATGATAAAGAATTATCACTGCTCATACTAAAAAGGATTGTTCACTAAATTTACAGATGTTGGTAGCATATAATTGGGCACTTTAGCGCTTGTTTATCAGGTTTTGGGAAGTCATGCCAAAGCAACAGGCTGTTTGGGTCATCAAGTATTTGGGCTACCCAATGTAACAGTAAATACGCCGATGCCTTGTTTTTCTTTATCTAGGCCCCTTTGGCAGTGGTCGAGTTTAATACATGAAAAACAGTAAAAAGGTAAACTTAGTTGCAGCCCAGAATAACAATCAGACGAAGACAAAAACTTACTTCTTTCCACTGGCTCAACTTCGCCTTTTCGATCCATCACTTCAGAAAACTTTGGTACGTGCTTTGCATCCCTTACTGCCTTGCAACATTGCAAATACTCTGCATCCTTCCCATCAAATTTTATACTGTTTTCGTTTGGATCTAGATCAAGAATATCTTTGACGAAGAATGTCTTCGGCTTTTTTACCACTCGTACATCCATTTTCACGGATCAGCTCAACGTTTATCAGCACTGGAAGGTTTTATTGACCTTGAAAGTTTGAAGTCGTTATGAAAGGTCGTCTTAACGGACCTGTAAATTATAAAGGTTGCAGGCTTTAGTTGCTGCCTTCTGTTTGCCACTCCGATAACCCATTAAAATGAGTACCTTTGCTCTTCAATTTGTCCAGGGTTGATAACCAAGTCAATCAAATGACTATGGACAAGCAGCACATTTTTGACACCTACTTTGACTGTGAAAATTCTCTGCCTCTTTAATCGGTGTTAATTACTTACACGAGACAAAACAACTCTTGTCAATATTCTTGTACTTGCTTCCTGGCTAAATATTTCCCTTCATTGAAGAAACGTTGTCATTTAGATACCGTGTTTCTTTTTCTAGCAAACGTTTGTCCCAACAGCTGATTACCAGTCGATGCTCTCGTTATAAAAACTGGTCAAATGTCAGTCATCTTGATGTTGGTGCACTGTTCTGTGTTCTGTCTTCTGTGGGGCATTCTGTCATCAACACCTCAAGAAAATTGGAAAGTGAGAATAATAGGAGACACTTAGAGAAGATTATAACACTCTACATAGTGGATTCTAGGCGACTGTCTGTCTGAAAGGAAGAATGCCCTGGCTGTTGAGGGTAAGTCTCGCACCCAACTGCAGACAGATAGCCCTCTGCTTAACCAGAAGATCGACGTGAACGTAGAAAAGAAATAGTGTGAGGGCCACAACTTATGCCGTGAGGTTTCCTAGGACCGTGGCTCACTGTATTACCTGCCAAAATGAATGGCAAAGGTTAGGAAAAATACTAGTTCTCTTTCCATGTGTTCTCATAAATTTTGTTGTTTTGTTTATGTCTGTCTAGTGCCGCGGCCAAAGTAGACGAAAACAAAACTAGACAGGTCTTAATAAACATACGATGTACATAATTTTGAAACATAGAAACAGGTCTCAAGCTGACCGATTTGATATTGATTGTCTTGCACGAGGTTTTTGAAGGCGCTGGCCTTGCACGAACCGCCCAATTCCGGCATACTTTATTAAGGAGGGGTTGGCCCTTAGTCGAGATGACCGAGGCAGCATTGCCCCTCCCCCAAAAATTGTGAAAAAGGGAAGCATTTTAAAATTTTAAAGGAAAAATTCTGTATACCTTACGTTATCAAACAATGCCGTTGGGGATGGGAGTCAGTTTGGCCTTGCCCCCTCAAATTTTTGGAAAGATGCAATTTCATAGAATCAACCATAACGCGCCAGTTTTATAGGCCTACTAGACCATAGAACTTCAACCTATGTCAAAGATCCCAGAATAGACCCAGTCAATTTCCGGTGACCTCCCCTCGTTGAAAGGTTGAGAAACTCTTTGTATTTGTAGTAACTTTAAGCAAAACAAATGGAATCCCAAATTTCTCTTCTTCAATGGTAAGAGACCGTGATATAATGGCTAGCACATCAAGCGTTGCAACAACGACGGGGTTCGATTCCTCGTGGTCATACTTCTCACCATTGAGCTTTTCACTCTATATCACCGTCAACACACGCCAGCATCTGAACTCAACTTACGATTCTCAGAAATAAGGTTAGCCAACAGAGACAACGCAACAATCTAGCCTTATATCTTAATTTGTAGCAGGGGGTTGTGGTCCTACGTATTCACCATTGAGCTTTTTATAGTAATACATGTCATCATCCAATCTCGACATTAGCACAATAACATTGTTGAAGGGGGAGCGGGGACAGGGGGCTAAAGCAAGTTATCATGGCACTTAAGCGCGACTTGTATTTAGGTAGCCTATATCTTAAAATTTTCAGCTGAAGTAACAAAAGGGGAAAATAGGAATTCCAAATTAAAAGCCATATATGATATAGATCGTGCATTGTGTTTCTAAACCCTAGACCAAACTACCTTCATCTTTTCTTATATTAGAGGCTATATGTTAGGATGTAGACGAGAATAATTTAAAATTGGAATAACTATCAATAATTATCTTTTAAAAGTTTGTAAATGGAGCAAAATTTGAATATTACGTTGAGTAACGGATTCATTTTGCTAAACGTTTTCACCATGTGAAGTGAGAAAGATTTGTTTACAATTTACGCACTTTTTTCAACAACAAGAGTGACAGTAAAGATGTCGCTCTCCTGAATGTTATTTTCTACGACTTGTTTTGGTTTTCTCTTTTCCTATAAATTCATCGTAAGAGCTTTCTCACTTCACTCCAGACGATTGCTTTGGTCAGTGTATGGCGAAACGTTTAGCAAAATGAATCCGCTACTCAGCGCAATTGTCTATTACTTTTGAACCTGTGAAAAATCATCAACCTCTCCTACTTTCCCTACAAAGGAGTTCAGGTATTTATATTTGGAGGGAAACCACCAAAGATTTGACGTCTTTTACCATCTCATACACATTTTTGTATAAAGTTTCTGTATTTGCTTCTAGACTTTCTTTCTCTTTTTCGCTTTTAAAGTTTTTCACTTTTCTAGACTAAATATCAAGGGTCTACTTTACTCAAGCGAAAGTGTATGCACCTTTCTTTTGATAATATAGAGTTTGGTCTGTAAAGCGACACAAAAATCTCGCTTACACATCGTCACTCACATAATAGTTGTTGTGCTTTCCTGCCTCAGGTCACAGCGACAAATCAGCTGCATTCAAATGGAAGAGGGTCATCTAATCAAGGATCTCATTTTGTCATCTCATCGATCACAGTTGATTTATACCGCTGTTTCTCTTCTACTGTGTCCTAAATCCGGAAAGGGGTTTGCTTTACAAACACGAAATTAATGTTTCCCTCCAAATGGCGTCCATAACAATAGATTTATGAATTGGTCTGAAGTTGGTAGTTTGCGGTAGAAGGTGAGATGCAATAAAATCGATGCAGTAATTGAGTGTGAATGTCCAGTTAAGAGCAGAAATGAGAGAGGACCTCCAATTCCATTCTGAATTGGTTATCTTTCAACTGTTAATTATCTCCTCATCAATGTTAGTGACTCGAATGTTGTGTTTAAGTTACTCTTGATGAAAATTGTCATATCTAACTAACTGCTGTAGTCTGCAGCTGTCTTAAGTGTGATGGACGAGAATTGTTTTCTTTTCATAATTGCAAATGCACACACAAGACAACATTGTCTAAAACAAAATGTAGGAACTGTTTGACCCAACGTGCCTGAAACCTTTTTTCCAGTTTTGAAGTGAACCAGTACTGTTTGAATGTATAATAAATTTGATCTCACATTAGGAAAACATAATGAAAGAACTAGTTATCTTTACTTGTACTGGTATCAATGTAAGCAAACTTTAAGTAGATTTTTGCAAGATTGTACTGATAATATAAGATGTCTTAGATGTTGAAGTGATGTTTTAAGGCAAGTAAATAAACTCCTCAGAAAGAATGACATTTATCTCGCGAAGCAAATTAATATTACCTTACATTTGTGGAAAAAAGGTGGAAGATTTCTCAACTATATAACAACAGCAATGTTAATAGTTTGTAAATAACAAATCATTTTGACTTGAATTTTCCTGCTATCCTATAGAATAGTTTATGAAAACATCTGAACTTTTACAAAAGAAATTTAAGACTCCCAACCAGTGGCGAAGTCAGAGGGCAGGCTAGTCAGGCCCGGCCTGACCTAAAAATTTCTGCCAAAATTTATTAAAAAGGATCTTCCCAGTGCCCCTCCTTCCACTTAAACTTTTCCGTGTCACAATGGTAAAGTTGTGGCCACCCAACCCCAATACAAACACACGTACACATTTTCTTGAACACCTCGAAGAACTTTTCCATGGCTCGTTTGATGTTATCGTAGCCTGTGGAGAAGGGTCATGCTCTCCCACATCCGCCTGACAAACGTCACGGATTCGAGCTGATTTAGCCATATGATTGGTTAATGGAGGCAGCAGTAGCGTTTGTTCCGTGCCGTCTACTCATGCCTAATTAAAAACGCCTGCCTGACGTAAGAGACAAGGACAAAAGGTTCACTTGGAAAATGAAATGTATTTACCCCCCATCCCTGAAAGTTTCATTTTCCTAACCTAAACCCTTTCCAAGATAGCAAGAAGTCAATTAACTAGAATTTTACCAATGGTAAAATTCTAGTTTAGTGACTTTTGGCTATCTCAGAAAGACGTTAGGTTAAGAAAATGAAACTTTCAGGATTGGGTCTACAGGCTAAAGTAGATCCCGGGAAGGTATTTTAAAGTAACCACCTCTACTCCTTCCCCCTTTTAGAATGCCCTGAAATTGGCCTGAATTCTATCTTGCAACTGATTTTTTTTTATATAACTATTATAAATTGCAAGGTGAATGAACTATGATAAATCTAGGACTGTAACATGTGGGATATAAGATCAGTCAAAGCTAAAAGTAACACCAGGCCAAACTATGGTTGACAATACTGGGTACTATGATGTAGAACAGGAGGTATCCTGTTTTATAGAGTTGAACCTCATGGTTTTTGCTTCATTCTTGTTGGTTTGCAGCCCATATGCACCACACTGGCTGACAAAATTCTATTTGAGGTCACTACTGAACTGCAAAACAACTTGGCACTTCTCTACTAGCTGTTTTAGCCTGATGGATGTCATCAATGGACTTAAAACAAATCTCAAGTCCAAAATCCACACAATTTATCACCATTACAAAAAGCATGGCTGCAAGTGTTGTTCCTTGGTGTTCATTGCATGTGTTATTTTAGCCCCATTTGGATCAGTAGCTCCTGGGATAAGTGCATAAACATACTGATAGTGGGTGCAAAGAAAATCAATAACAAGTAGCAGAAGGATCTTTTTGCTCTCATTGCCTTTAAGTTTTGGCAGCAGTACTACGGCAGATTAGGGCATATGTTTTTTGATAATTAGCTAAAAATAAGTCTACAATACTTTTTCTTTGATCTAGCCATTTGATTATTTGGTAGAATAGTCTTATTGAATAGTGAATAGTGTTGCCTCCTTTCAGACCACATTACTGAAAGGAGTCAAGAAAGGGGCTAATTTTAGAAAGAAGTTCACAGTAAATGAATTCATACCAATGGCTAGGTTAGGAGTAATCAAGATGGCTGTAGCTGGTCAATGAACCTAGGCTGCACCTAGGTAAATGAAGCTATTCAATTGGTCTAGTTTCAAGGTATCTAACAGTACATATTCCTCCTCATTTATTTCAAACTAATTAAACTAGAAACATAAGACAGACAGAACTAAGGAAATGAAAGTATAGAGCTCTTTAGGATACATTGAAACTTAAATCAAATAGAATATATCCTAAATTTAAAGATGAAGTTGGATTTATAAGCTAATATGGTAGGAAATTGAATCTCAGTACAGTAAAGTAGGGGATTGAAGAAAAACTTGTTCCTTACAGGAGAGCTTATCTTCAATAGATGGATTTTTTTCTTGGGCTCAAGATGCTAAAGCTGTGCTTTTTCTTTTGCCTGGGCCTGTTGCAATACAGTTCTTGATGAAGAACTGATAATGAGCTAATTTAGCTGGTAATTGGTTTTCTGAACAAGTTTGAAAACCAGATTTTAAATCTTGATATACGCCTTGATCTCTCATTTGTTTTGATGAAATTATGAAGCATTATTCCATGTTATTTTACTCCAGAATGGGCCAAAAATTGTATTTTTTGATCAGCTCACAACCCTGGTTTGTTGAATGGGCAAGAGTGGATTGTTGATCTGACTTGTTAAAACGTATACTCTAGGCCAAGTAGATTTAATTTATAAGAAAAAAGAACCTCCATGTTTTTTTTTTATATTTGTATATGATAAAAACATGATCAGTCTAGTATTTTGGACCATATGTATTTCTTAATATTTTTTGTTTTACCTGGGCACTTTCTACATCAGGGCACCAATAAAAATTTAGGTGTAACCATTTTGTTCAGCTGGGGTGAAAGATTCAGTAATTGTGTCTTTAAAGATTTCAATCCCTCACAGCCCTTAGGACCACCGTCGTGCTTTTTATTGAAACCCTTGTATTATTCCGGCTGGTGACTTTAAACAAACTAAGAAAAGCTGATTAGCATCGTGTCTCTCCCTCAATCAGGTTGTAAATTTCCTAAAACATGAATCCGGCAGGATACTGAATTTAGTCCTGAGCAACTGTGAGACATATTACCAAACCCCCAGCAACAAGTTTAAATGTTTCACAAGCATATCGGGTGGGATAGGGTGAAAAAACACAGCAGTGGATTTCAAGAGATTTATCGTTATTATATTTGATTTAGTGGAATTTACTTTCATATTTAGGTTCTTAGCTTCATCCGAAATACGAGTTAGGATTTTGAGGGGTAATTTTTAACATTGTTGTGACATACTTCAAGGATCAAAAGATCATTCACGAATTTCCAGCTTTGAGGGAATTCCTTACCAATATTGTTAATCATAACTAGAAATGAAAGTGGTCCCAATAAGGTTCCTTGAGGAATTCTACTGTATATAGGGAGGGAGTTAGAGAAAATGTTTTTGTATTTTACAACTTGAGATCTATTTGAAAGAAACGTTATAGCAATATTTACTAAGAGAGAATCTAAGTTCAAAGTTAACCAGTAGTGAATGAATTAAGGTGGTGGGGTCAACCAGGTCAAAAGCCTTTTGAAAATCAAGTAAGAAAAGGTTTAACAAACATTTGGTTTCTCAAAGTTACTGACGATGGTATGTATTAAGTTCCCACGGTAATGGGTGGTAGAATTTTTCCTTAAATTTCCACTGTCGGACGTCAATACGTGGACAAATTACAACTTTAAGCCAGTCACAGGGGAAAACTTCATAAAGTTCGGAAAAACTGAAATGAGTATAATGGGGTGTATGTTGGCGAAAATCAGACTGGTGCGTTTTTTTTGGGGGGATAGGTGTTATAAAACCTTGGTTCCAGCAAATTGGGAATTTACTAAATTTTGCAATTTGGCTGAGAATATTTGATAAAGGGCTCAGCAGTTTTGTCTGAAAAGGCTTTAATTAAGCCAACTGGGATGTCTAAGGGACAAGTAGTTGATTTTCTAAGCCTTAGGATTTTGTTTATAACATCAGAGGGAGGAATTGGGGAGAAGGAGATATTTGCAATCTTATTAGGGGGTTCAGGGGATGAAATATTTCAGAAGGACTTCTTCGGCATCTCTAATAATTTTTCTGTACCATTGTACCCCCCTCTATGCCTCTTTGAACTCTGATACAGTGTCTTTGCCATTTCTTAATATCAAGCTTGAATCTTCTGTATTTTCTGGGACGGGAAGCTGAATTTAAGCCAAGGACTATGCTTATTCAGTTTGTCAAACAGGTGCATCTACGATATGGCGGAAGCAAACGAGGGTACCAAGTTGAAACTTAGTGAAACTTTACTTTTAGGGATTTCTTCCTTCTTTTTTGGAAAATAGACAAATCTTCTTTGGCTAGATTTAGTTTATCTAATTTAGTGCCTCTGATTGGTAACACTAAAATTACTGAATCTTATATATTTGCAATCAGCATAAAAAGCCGATTATTTTAATAATTTTGATAATTTTCTGCTCATTCTTATTATTTTGTTCTACAAGAAACTTCTGAGCTGATATATTACCTTGTTTAAAATAATTTTATATTTTAAGATGTGAAAGATGGATCATTCTGCCAAGAATTGAAGATTCAAAAAAATTTAGTCAACAAAGGCTAACACCAAACATTAAAAATAATTTGACTCAAAAATTTTTGCCCTTTTTACTTATTACTCTTTTTACCTGAAGAATCATTCAGTTAGAGTAAACTTTTCCTTTTTTCATTGCTTAAACCTCTATAGGTGAGATTTTGAAACCAAGTATCTTTTTAAAAGAAGGGTTTAGCTGTCTCTCCAGAAATAAGAAATAATTTAATTGGCTTGCAAAATGCCTTGCATTTACATACGAACAAAATGAAAGTGCTATTTTTATCATGGAACTAAAAAAAAGAATTGTCCTTTTTGGTTTTGGGCCAACTTCTTGCCCGTTTTAGTAATGATAAAAATGGTAATTTATAAGCTACGACTATCTTAGGACATAAAGGTTTTAGTCAATGGCTTAGGGATCATTCTGTCGCTGTTTAAGAATTGATTTAAGAATTTCTATGTATAATTTTATGGACCAAGTCCATAAGTCGATATCACCGTCCACCTCATCCTCCCAAATCCGTAAGCGCTCGCCATTTCTCCTAACGGAAATCTTTTGGACCTGGTTAAAATTGTAAAATGTGAACTCATGTCAACTTCAGAACATTTAATAGTTGTGTGCTATTTACCACTGAATCGAATAGGCAGTGAATTTAACTTGTATGAAACAATATCAGTGCCGTACAGAATAAGTGACTCCCAACATTATATTAAAACTCAACCTTCTTCCGACTTTTTTGCTGTAACAAATGATGCTGATTCATACCTGTTATTGAACCGTTATGATTTAGAATTTAATTGTGTATCCTATAAACAGAAAACCATTTGTGATAGCCATATAGTTCTGAGAAAAGCTAGCTTCAAATCATGCTCATATGCTGCTTTTACAGAAGATACAAGTGCAATTAACCAGTTTTGCGAAAGGAAGGTAACAGCGTTCTCCTCGCCATTTGCAGCTGTTTTAGACCAAGACACCTATGTCTTTGCAAGCCCTACGTCAGGACCAGTTACCCTGAATGTTGTCTGTCCTGAATCAAATTTATTTTTAACTAATCAAACTTATAAACATTATTCAATCAACGTTAGTGAGGCCCAAGTTTTTTCTATCAACAGTGAGTGTAAAATTAGTCATTCGTCTTTTATAATTCAAGATTTTTATAGCCCTGTCACTTCGTTTCTTGCCAAATCTTTTTCGCCCGTATCAGAGGTGGAAAAGCTTATTTTACCATTAGATCAAGTTACGTCAAAATTTACCATTAAAGAACTGAATGAGTACTGGCAAGAAAAATTAATATCAAAAACTAATAGAATTGACAAAACTATTGAACTTCCACTCGAACTCTTTTTGACGGGCGAACCAACCAGTACTCATCCACCGTCATTAACACCAATTTTTATACTCTTAACTATATTAACAATTGCAGTTATTTTATGTATGTGCATATCTCTGCATTTATACAGAGAACTTAGTAAATATTCTGATACAATGTTTATGCCTATCCAAAATCTGAGGGAAGAAATTCCTCCAGAAGAAGGAGCCTTGTGAAAAATTTATCTTGTGACTAAATGTTCAAAAGGGGTTGATCGAAACTGAAGAAAAATTTGAATTTTTAGCTGGGAGCCTACTATACATAAATAAACATTAAATAAGGTTTCAGGGAGGAATTTGGAAAAGAGAAAACAATTACTTCGATATTATCTCCCCCCTCCATATTCATTACTTGCTCTTCATAACTGAAGTTCTTAAATTTCCCACGAGGGGTATTTACGTTCTTCAAAGTCGAGTGATTGACAATTAAGGGTTATTCAACAACCTTATTGCAAAAACGGACGTGCTACCGTTACCTGGCAAACGGAAAAAAATGCACTCCTCGGCAAAGCAGTCGATATATTATGTGGTTGGTCAATCCTATATTTTGACACCATATACAGATTTGCATTAAACCCTTTCTGTCTGCTCAGGCATGTCGAGCTTATATGACATAACAAAGGGGTCAACACTCTGACGAATACTACGTAAGTATAAATATACCACAATCGGGAATTTTCATAACTAGACTAAAAGAAGTATATTCGTAGAATAAATTTTTTTTACCGAAGTAATTCAAGCTCTTACGAAAAGTTCATATCAGTAAAGATATTTGGGGTATTGCACCAGGGAGATTCATTTAAAATTCAGCTTCGAATAACCGCTAACGTTAGTAAAATTTGTGTAGTGTACCGATTTTAAAGAAAAGAAAAAAAAAGAACCCTTGAAAAAAAGAAGACACTGAAAAAAAAGGAGAACACTTGGAAAAAAACAAGACTGGAGAAAGAAAAGGAAAAAAGAATGATAACTCCGGCGAGCCAAGAAAAAAAGAAACAAAAAGAAACAAGGGATAAACAGATTTTTTATCATCTAATTCAATTATTTCTTGATGTTCCTTGTGAAAGAATTTTGTTTTGTCAAAGATTTTGTTCTGTTAAAGATTTTGTTCTGTTAAAGATTTTGTTCTGTTAAAGATTTTGTTCTGTCAAAGATTTTGTTCTGTCAAAGATTTTGTTCTGTCAAAGATTTTGTTCTGTCAAAGATTCATAACTAAAATTTATATAAAAAAGCATTGAACAATTATGGCAACTAAATTTCCAAAGTTTAGCCAAGCCCTTGCACAAGATCCAGCAACTCGACGAATTTGGTATGGTATCGCTACTGCGCATGATTTAGAAGCACATGACGGTATGACTGAAGAAAATTTATATCAAAAAATTTTCGCTTCACATTTTGGTCATTTAGCCGTTATTTTCTTATGGACTGCAGGAAACCTATTTCATGTTGCTTGGCAAGGAAATTTTGAAAAATGGGTAACGAATCCACTAAAAGTGAAACCAATCGCGCATTCGATTTGGGATCCACATTTCGGTGAGTCAGCAATTAAAGCATTTAGTAAAGGTAATACATATCCGGTTAATATTGCCTTTTCCGGTGTATATCAATGGTGGTATACAATTGGATTTAGAACAAATCAAGAATTATATAAAGGTGCTATTGGTTTATTATTATTATCATCGGTTTTATTATTTGCCGGTTGGTTACATTTACAACCAAAATTCCGTCCAAGTTTATCATGGTTTAAAAATAACGAATCAAGACTAAATCATCATTTATCAGGTTTATTTGGGGTTAGTTCTTTAGCTTGGACAGGTCATCTTGTCCATGTAGCTATTCCTGCATCTCGTGGTGTTCATGTTGGTTGGGATAATTTTTTAACAACTCCACCTCATCCAGCTGGTTTAACTCCATTCTTTACTGGAAATTGGACAGTTTATGCCGAAAATCCAGACAGTGTAGACCATATTTATGGTACAGCTGAAGGAGCTGGTACAGCTATTTTAACGTTCTTAGGTGGTTTCCACCCACAAAGTCAATCCTTATGGTTAAGTGATATTGCTCATCATCAATTAGCAATTGCAGTTGTTTTCATTGTAGCAGGTCATATGTATCGAACAAATTTTGGTATTGGTCATAACATGAAAGAGATCTTGGACGCTCACCGTCCTCCAGGAGGTCGATTAGGTGCAGGTCATATTGGATTGTTTGAGACGATTACAAATTCGTTACATATGCAATTGGGTTTAGCATTAGCATGTTTAGGTGTTGCAACATCTTTAGTTGCACAACATATGTATGCTTTAACACCATACGCATTCTTATCGAAAGATTTTACGACTGAAGCTGCTTTATATACACATCATCAATATATTGCAGGATTCTTAATGGTTGGAGCTTTTGCACACGGAGCTATTTTCTTTGTAAGAGATTATGATCCAGAATTAAACAAAAATAATGTTTTAGCAAGAATGTTAGAACATAAAGAAGCTATCATATCTCATTTAAGTTGGGCTGCATTATTCTTAGGTTTCCATACATTAGGTTTATATATTCATAATGATACGGTTGTTGCATTTGGGCAACCTGAAAAACAAATTTTATTTGAACCTTTATTTGCTGAATACATTCAAGCTGCATCTGGTAAAGTAATTTATCAATTCAATGTTTTATTATCATCATCGACGAGTCCAGCAACAGTAGCCGGAAATCAAATTTGGTTACCAGGTTGGCTAGAAGCAATTAATAATAGTAAGAATGATTTATTCTTAAAAATTGGGCCTGGTGATTTTTTAGTTCACCATGCAATTGCGTTAGGATTACATGTTACTACATTAATTCTTGTGAAAGGTGCTTTAGATGCTCGTGGATCAAAATTAATGCCAGATAAAAAAGACTTTGGGTATAGTTTCCCATGTGATGGTCCAGGTCGAGGTGGTACTTGTGACATTTCTGCTTGGGATGCATTCTATTTAGCAATGTTCTGGATGTTAAATACAATTGGTTGGACAACCTTCTATTGGCATTGGAAACATATGACAATTTGGGGTGGTAACCCAGGGCAATTTGATGAATCATCAAACTATATTATGGGTTGGTTACGTGATTACTTATGGTTAAATTCATCACCATTAATTAATGGTTATAATCCATTTGGTATGAATAATTTATCTGTATGGGCCTGGATGTTCTTATTTGGTCATTTAATTTGGGCGATCGGATTTATGTTCTTAATTTCTTGGCGTGGTTATTGGCAAGAATTAATTGAAACATTAGTTTGGGCTCATGAACGTACACCATTAGCAAATTTAATTCGTTGGAGAGATAAACCGGTTGCTCTTTCAATTGTCCAAGCTCGTTTAGTTGGTTTAGCACATTTTGCGGTTGGTTATATTTTAACATACGCAGCATTTGTGATTGCTTCAACGGCGGGTAAGTTTGGTTAATTGAATTTGAACTCAAATATCTAATTTATCATTCAAAAGAATGATAAATTAGACAAAAAGGAATCTTTTAAAAATGTAAAAAAATTTCTTCTAAAAATTAGACGTTTCAAAAAACGTCAAGCTATCAAAAAAGCAATAGGAGTAGCTGCTATTGAATGGGCATTAATATTTAACTTGAAATCGAGCGAAAATGGAGAGAAACATTTAACAACCTACTAAATTCAGGCAAGCTCCTCTTAAAATATTTGCAAATCGACTCTGAAATGATTTAGTGGAGACCAGTTGTGCGGCAGAAGCTAATGCCTCTCGTGAATTAACAACAGTTTCAATAGCAGATTTGTTGTTTTGCGCAATTTCCTCGCATATTTCAAGACTTTTGATTAATTCCTGAGATTTCTCCACAAGTGATAGTGTCAGACTTCTCAAGTTGTGGATTTCTTCGGCCTCAGCTTCGGTGTATAATGAAATTCCCAAGAAACCCTTTATAAGACCTAGACCTAACTCACCTAAATGTCGAAATTATGGGATTATTTTGAGACAAAGTACATCGCTGGGTACTAATTTACGCGATTCGCTTAATAATGACAATAGCCCGACTAAAAATAATGTCGCATATTATTGTTCAGAATTAAATTGTATATTTGATGATAGAGAACTTCAACGAAAATATAATGATCATGCTCCTGCATTCGATATTTATGAAAATTATAACCCAGGAAATCGGAAAGCATTTAGAGACGCAATTATTGATCATATGAAATCGGTTAAACCAATTCACGGAACTTATCATAGTGAGCCAGTTCTTCATTATCTAGATGAAGTCACTGGTTTGAATGTTATGATCACTAAAAAAACTAAACGTTTCATTAGTGGGTGGAGGTTAAATCCCATCCAACGAGAGAATCTATTAATAAGAGGAATTTTTATGAATCTAATGTCAAAGAAATGCAATACGTGATGTATGATAGTTAATAAGGGTCATGGAATATGGCTTCTGTTAATTTTAAAATTTAGTCTTCGACGAGACAAGTCAAAGCTTTTTAAATTTGGATAATTTTTTCGTCTGGAATTACCCCCTTGTGTAATTTTTTACAATTTAGTAAAATAAGAGTAAAAGATGACTAGAACTCTATGAATCCATAATTGAATTCGGGATATAGCTCAGCTTGGTAGAGTACCTGCTTTGGGAGCAGGGTGTCGTAGGTTCAAATCCTACTATCCCGAGAATGAAATTTTTACTTTTCGCCATTCCCAGAAGTTACGATTCTAAATGGTTCCATTGCTGATCATTATGACAAAGACAAAAAAGTATAAAATATCGGTGGAAGTTTTGAAATACCCTTATTGCGGCAAAAGTCTCTCCCAAATCAAATTTTATCTTTTAGTTTCTTGGCTGATTGTCAGTTCCTCTCCCGAGTTTCTTTGAATGAAATATAATTCGAATCTATTAGAAATTGAATTATAATATATATTGTATTTAATTGAAATATTTCAAAAGGACTATTATTTATGGATAATCGTTTACTAGTAATGGCTCTACCTATATTAGTTGCAGGATCATGGGCTTTATTTAATATAGGTCGTTTAGCACTCCAACAAGTTCAACGTTTAACACGTTAATTCTTACAATTAAAAAAATAAAAAAAATTTATTAAACTATTGACTTTTTTTATTGTAGCAATTAATATTAATTTAATTACCAGGAATAAAAAAAATGGGACGTACAAAAACCTTCACTAAAACACTACAAGATTTGGACCAATTAGCTAATTCTGAATTTATCAGAGAAAAAAAATTTGACGATTTTTCCTTGGCTGATTTAAAAAAGCTAAAATCCGATGATTTTAGACATCTTTGCAAAAAAAAAATTGAAGAATTTAGTAAGAAATATTTAAAAACGGTAGAAAAATCACCGGATGAGGAAGTATACAGATTTGAGCAATCGGAAGTAAAAAATTTCACAAATGCCTTAACAAAATTCCGCGATCAGTGTGAAAAAGACGGATTATCTGTTAAAGAATTTGAAGAAGAAAGTGTAAACTTCATTACTGATAAGTATAAACGGTTTTTTTTTAACTCTAAATGGGCACAACGTTTATATAAAGTTAATAATTCTATTGCTTCCACTTCTTTAGGTTATTGGGGATATCGTGCTCTAGGCGTGTTAGGTACAACAAATCGATTTTTGCTTCGAACTGAACTTTCTAAAAGTGTTCTTCCAATAGCTTATTTTACAGGCGTAACCTGCCGGTTTTGGGCTTATATAACTTCACCATTACCGCCGGTTTCAAAAGTATTTGATGGAATATCTAATATAGCAATGTCTCCTATCTGGTTAGCTGAATTTCTTATTAATAAAGTTACAGGACCGATATTTAAAGCAACGCCTCTTAAGACCGAAATTCCTTTAAATATAACTGGTGAAGTTGCTGCTGGCTCAGGTCTTACTTGGGAAAAGCTAACTCATACATTTGAATTTGTTAAAAATATGACCCAGAGTTGGGAAACTTAATAAAGGTTAATAATTAGATACTTTTTAGATTTGGTTAAAACTAAAAAGTATCTAAAATTATTTTATCTTAAAACTAAAAAAGTAATTGTTGTAATTATCTTAGGAGGAGCACTCTATTTTAGTAATGTCCAACCATCTGAAGCTATAGGTTTATCCATGCCACCTGGGCCAGTGGTAAGAGTTCAGCCTAGTTACCAGTATGACTCTAAAGTTCAAATTGCAAAAGTAATTCGAAGAAAAAAAGATCTTATTGTTTATAAATCGCCTAAAGAAATATTGTTTTTGATGTATTTAACTGATCCAAGACTATCAGAAACTCAAGAAGTATTAAAATTGGTGAAGGAATTGCGTGGAGGAAGTTGGGGTCTTCTAGGAACTGCAGCATTTCTAGGATTGATAATTTTGATATTCTCAATGGGAGAAGGTTTTGTCCCGAATAATCTGAATCCAGGCTGGGGATTAGATAGACCAAATCCGTTTCAACCGCCAGCGTCTGACCACAGATATCCTCCGTATTATGATTTATTCTTCCCTAGAAGAACGTGTTATGCCGATCGTCCGTGTGGATCTGAGATTATGGCTGGAGTGAATCCACAATCCAGTCGAGAAGAGCTAACTCAACTATCAACCAATGTTGTTCCAACTCAAACACAAATGTCTGGGTTTGTCAAAAACGGAAAAGTAGACTTGGATAAATGTTTAGATGAAGTAAATCGCAGAGCCTCAGAAATTGGCTGTACCGATTTTGAATGTTCGCTTGAACGTTTTAAAGCCT
This sequence comes from Alatinidae sp. Z8VKAUB7J3, assembly GCA_010016025.2. Lineage (NCBI taxonomy): Eukaryota > Metazoa > Cnidaria > Cubozoa > Carybdeida > Alatinidae > Alatinidae sp. Z8VKAUB7J3. The sequence goes on along the minus strand of JAAAKM020006971.1, from coordinate 133,913,412 downwards.
TAGCAACGGAAAATGGTAAGTTGACAAGTGGAACTGCTCGAGAAGCTATTACAATCCTTCAAGGAGAAATGCAGGGCTACTATAGGAATGCCCGACGTGAAGATTATGGTCTAAATGTTAAAGGCCCTGACTTTATTGTGGAAGGACTGGGAGAGTTTGAAAATATAACACATGTAGAAGTTAAAAATGCGGTTGGATCAGCTATTAAAATAGCCAATGGTCAAAAAGGAAGTATTTATAAGCAGGGTAAAAAAATTGGAGCAAAAATTGTATATCAACAAAATTATTGGTCAAATACCACTAAAACAAGTGAGCTCGAAAATCTTAATCCCACAGCGTCGCTTCCACAATCGCCAAATAACGTATTAGGGGCAGTAGATAATTTCGATGTACCGTCTAGTGAGAAAGCTTTTATGGAGGGGAGCGTTTTGAAAGGGTCGCAAAATAATACGAATATCATATTTTTAAATAATAATTAATTAATAAAATGAGTGAAACACTGAAAAGCATAATCGATAGTTATCGTTCTAGTCTGCTATCTATAACGAATATCCAAGTGTTTGAAAAAAAATTATCTGATGAAACAAACAAGTTCCCTAGCGAGCTAATCGCTGATCTATCTTTTGACTCTTCCACTTTTAAAAACTCAGATCAAAATTATTGTGCCCTACTATTATTATTATTATTAGTAGTAGTAGTAGTAGTTATTATTATTGTTATTATTATTATTTGTACAATCAGAACTACGTACTTCATTTTTTGTAACAGAAATAAAGAATGGTCTAAACCAGAACTTATAACTGTATTGGAGTCATGTACCATAAATATTCTTGTATACCTTTTGGCACGAGAATACCGGAATTGCATTTGAATCAAGAGAATATAAAAGTATACAATTATTATTATTATTATTATTATTATTATTATTATTGTTACAACATTCTAGCAAATTGACAACACTTGTGAAGATAAATGAAACTGTGATAACGTTGCTTAACAATAAAATTCTCAAGTAGAGTTTAAGAGATTACAAAACAACAACTGGGAATTCGACGGGCGAATAATGCTATGAAAACAATAAATTGAGAAAATATAGTGGACAACATGCATTAACAGGCAACGTATATCATAGTTTCGGGAATATAACCTTTACCAGAAATGGTTTCTGTCGTGCTTTATTTCTCGTTGCCGCTATTAAATCTAACGAAATAAATCACACTATTATTACAGGCGTTTAGTTGTAATGTCAACTAACTTCTAATCGATTTAACAGCCAAAGAATTCCTCCCTCGGCAAACATATGACTTAAATCTTTAATTGGTAACGTTCTTGTATCTCAATCAAATGATTTATTTCATGTTTACATTAAGTAGAGGGTATATTCACCGATTAGTTGAGATCAAGCCAACAGATGGCGGGGAGATTTATACTTCTCTGCCACTTGTGTGAAATGGATAGACTAAGGTTAACACCGTTCATTATGCTAAAAGACACCTAGAACAAGCTGTCAACTTTCCTCTTTGAAAATGAAAAGATTCAACTAAAGCAAGATAAAATATCATACAAAAACGTGGCAGCTAACCTACCCCTCTGCAGTTGTTCCATCGCACTCTCTGATATTTTTCGAATCCTTTGAGCAATTTCATCCTCATTCTCGACCATTTCTGTTGTCATACCCAAGCAACTTGATCGAATCCTTTCACCATGTATAGTGTGTAATTCTGCTGTTTACAGCATTGTTGCTGTTGAAAATACGTCCTGTCTCAGCGATATTTCCTTGGGTCAATTTTCTGAGAGTGAAACGAATTCAAATTGTCCTAACAAGAAAATAGCGAAGTTCGTATTGGTTACTCACCTGACTGTGGTTTGCGTCATGGATCTTTTGTTAATGAAAGGGAGGCTTAAAAACAAGAAGAAACTTATCAACAATTATAATCACAGGGGGCTGAGAGCATTTACCCTTTAAGGTGCTCGTAATCTCACGATAAGTCAGGTAATATTTGTAGGCATTGTTTGACGCTTTGTTTACGTATTCGTATACAACAACAATTACGAGATAATCTATTTATTAAAGATAGGAAAAAAAAGACTACAGTGCTTCAGGAAGTAAAGACTATTTCTTGTTTGTTTCTTGCATAACCCAATCTACTTCAACGCGTCTTTGGTCTGAATTTGAGCCGAGCGAACAAGTGGATCAAAGCAAGCTGTATTAACAATGGGCAGGCGCTACTACCACAGTATGAAAACAGCTGGCATATGATAGTCAGACTCTAGTAACAACATGTTCTGGTCATAGAAGACGATCTTGTCAATGCATGTAGCCACAATATACTTAAAATCCACTTAAGTCATGCCGCAACCCTGGCTTGTTACATAATACACCAATGTGTAAAATTAAGCTAGAAAAAGAAATGATTTTCTCCTCTATGCATTTTACAAAACCTTCTCTTAACAGGCATTACAATGAAATTATAGCATTTTAGAAGATTTTCTTTAGGTCTTTTGAAATACAGAAATGTGCTGTAAAAGTTGTTAAGCACAACGGCATGTGCAGATTTACACGTCAGTGCATTGGAAAGCGCGTGTAGCTGTGAAGATAAAGAAGTGTATAACTGTGCACATTCTTACGTTTTTTCTTGTCTATAAAAATCCATTTTCTAGAGCAAAGATCATCACTGTTATCTGATATGAAACGACAAAAGGTTTATTCTTGTATAATAACTTAGCAGTTAATTTTCTACAGAACTATATGCCAGACACTGATAATATCATATTGTCCGAAGTTACTTAGAGATCATCTCAAAACATTAAGAATTGATGTTGTATCACACGTATCCAATACATCCGAAGAGAAAATACTTCGACGGTCAAGGTTTTGTCCCTGATTTCTTGCCATTTGATTTCCAGCTTCTTGTCATCAAACTTTTCATTGGGCTGGGTGAGAGAAGGTTCGGTTTGCACCTTTACAGAAAAATGTTGATCACGTTAATTGCCCAACGTCTCCCTTAGTTCCAGATGCAAGTTGACTGTTTGTTCTTAATGTTAGTAAAAGTAGTCTTACCAAGAGAGAATTAACTTTAGATGTATCCATGGATATATAGGCATAACTTGAAATGTTAAGTTGTATATGGAGTTTAATTATTAAATACTTCGAGAATATGATGGGGATAGAAAAGATACTTGGTCAGGCATTTTCATAAACGATGATAATTATTCCTTGGTTGTAAGTAACAATAGGCCAGACAACAAACTACTTACTTCCCCATATCATAATGTTTAACCAGATTGCTATGTCTGTATGCACAATTCACAGGTGAATAACCTCATATTGCTCATGTAGCCATATACGGACAGACAGATTTCAATCAATATTGGATAGCAATAACTATTGAAGATATCAAGCCATCAGCCTTGCATATGCGGTGGGTAAGAGACGTACAGTTTGTATCTTTACAAAAAAAGTCGATTAGTTTAATTGCCCACTGGCTGACCAACTTCAATTTGCAAATGTTTGCTTTGTTCTCTACATTTGACACAATTTGTCTTACAAAATGAAGAATATATTTTAGCTGTAAGCACGGAAATTCTAAATGTGCATAATTTGAAATGTTCAGTAGTACAAAGAGTTTTATGGAAATCTTTCCAGAATGTGATGACGACAACGACGAAAAGTTGTAAAGTATTACTACTAAAGATTATTCTTCTTTGTTGTAAGTAACAATAGGCCTCCAATCACAGACAACAAACAATTTACTTTCCTATATCATAATGTTTAACCAGATTGCTATGTCTGTATGCACAATTCACAGGTGAACAACCTCGTATTGCTCATGTAACCTTATATGGAAAGACAAAACTATTCAATCAATATTGTATACCTCTGGCTATTGAAGATACCAAGTCATCAGCCTTCCATATCAAAGTAAGGTTGAGGCTGTTACAGGAAAGATATCATTAACAATGGCTTCACTCCTTTTATTGGTTGTATTTCCATTGCTACTTGTTGGAAGAAGTGAGGCTGATGCAAATTTTGGGTTGAAGTACAAGAGAAGCGGTAAGTTAATAGATAATTGTTTTACTGCACTTTTGATAATATTTATCATCAATTTTATCACTCACAAATATTACCATTGTACAGGCAAAGAGTTAAGAGCATCCATAGTAGTGGAAGATATTTGCCTAAGTTATATACTCTCATAATACTTTGCATGGGCATCAACATTTCAGAGTAAGGTGAAAATGACATTCCCTGTTACTCTTTGCCATATTTTCTTTACTTCTCCAATTATTGCCTTCTTAAACTAACCTACCAATGATGCAAATAACATGCATTCAGTCTAGTGGTTTTTTTAAAGGCATCAACCCTGTTTTCTCCTGACATGCATCTTTGGAATCACTTAGCGGAAGTCTTTTGCCCCACTGTCATACTCTCGCAATCCTTTACATGGACATCCATGTTTTCAGACTGAGGTGAAAATGACATCTTCTGTTACTTTCGCAAGTGTTTTTTTCGTGTTATCTGCATAATGCAAATAACATGCATTCGGTCTACTGTTTTTTTCAAAGCTATTGACAAAGCATCCTTCGAAGCCCTTAGATCTTTCTATAAAACAATTGTATGTCTTCAGCCTAGTATTGCTGACCTCAAAACCAATAAAAGGTAACAATGGATGCCTAGAAACAAACCTTAAGATTTCGCAAACAAAATAGCAAGAGACACATTAGGAATTTAAGCCTCGCTTGTAATCTTACACCTATTTCGTTTCTTTTTAAACCACCCCCTTCAAGGACACTGAAGCTCAACAGAAAGTGCTACCCTAATACATTTAGAAATCACAGATTTAGTCCTACTTATTCTTTGGAGAAAGCATAAGATTCATTAAAAGCATTCAGAAAATGCCTTAATACATCTTCAGATGAACAATATTTGCAGACAGAAATATACAGACTTCTTAAAGTAAATCCACAGATTATTACATTCTTTTATATATATGTTCGTTTCCTTTTTTCCTTTTTGTACTTTACAAAGTAAGTTTGCTATCATACAATAATAAAATGTAAAACTGTAATGCAGCACAATCAGATGTGCCTAGAGGTCTATATTGGTAATGAACGTTGCACTAGTGCTTTAATTTGGGTTGCAAAGGCACCGATAGAATTGATACTGGAGTCTTATTAGAAAAGTTAACTATTTATGTACTCAAAGGTATCGTTAATAATTCCCTCCAATGATATCTCTCATCTTGCAAACAAATAGCTGGCATAGAAGAGTCAATGTCAAATGAGTAACAATTAGATAAGGTGTCTCACAAGGGTCAGTGTTAAGGCCAATTCTATTTTTCTTATCGATCAACGATTTGTCTGTGTTTCATTATCTAAGATATTTTTATTTGTCTGTGTTTCATTATCTAAGACATTCCTATTTGCCGTTAATACAACACTAATTTGTGTAAATTCTAATCTACAGTTAATACAAATTAAATTGCCTCGTGATCTTTATCAGGTTGAAATCCAATTCCTAATATACTTACTTGGTGATTTTAATGTTGATCTTTGTTTCAGACGATAATTTAATATCAAGGGTTAATAGTTTATTTACCCCTAAAGTTTCCCAAATCAGAGTCTGAAGAAACTGTCTGCCAATCTGTTACTTTGTTTCTTGTTTTCCTGCTAGCCATCACGTGTCCAAAGTTTGCCGTTACCAACCCTTCAACAAATCCTGTTAAAGCTTATTCTGGCCCCTATGATTGTTTCAACAGGGAGTTGAGAGTTTACTCTCTCTGTCAATTTCACTGTCCACCTGGATATAATTTTAGAGGACCAAGTACAATCGCTTGCCAACAAGGAAATCCGAATTCTCCTAAAGGAACATGGAATACGGGAGGAATGGGAGAACCAGTCTGCACAGGTACCCTTCATTTTATTTTTATAGAATTTTAAAAGAAAACTAAGACTTGATTGGCACTATTATGACCTGAAATTAATTGTAGTTTATTCATTGTTCATCACCAGCATAAGATGTTAAAACTATTAATTTGACATGTCATCTTCATGTCTATGGTAAATTTCTCTTCAAAATCTTAAGTACACAAAAGGCCCAATTACATGTCAACGGTGGTATCTGTGACTAAATTATATAGATACTCTTAGTATCATAGGCCATTGTAAATAGTAAGACAAGGGTAAGTATTTGAAACTGGTTAAGTAACAAAGGGCGGTAGGGCCACTAAAGACCCCCCTGAAATCCGAATTGAAATAGTAAAAATCCCAAGGTAAATAGGGCTTATATAACCGTCCTTTAGTGCAACGTTTGTCAATTGCAAAGATGGTGGATGGTTGTATGTCCGTTCAGAGCTGATGTCTGTTTGCCCCTTTACTCTCGTTCCTAGATGCTGATAATTTGAGCATGATTTTTTTAAACGCGTGGTATAGTGACAAGAAAACGACGAAGACAAGTAAAAAAATGCCCCAAATGACAAACAAAACTACTTACAGAAACAAGGACTTGTTAACAAACAGCCAACGAATTCAAAATGAAATAGAATGGGGCATTAATTTTTCGGACAGTATTTATGTTCTGATTTTACAATTTCTTGGGAAAATTTTGGACAAGTTAATATTTATTACCCCATCCTATTCAGACTCCGAAAATCTCATATCTATGATATTTGCCTTAGAGATAAAAAATTTGAAATCAATAAATATTTCATCATATATTGATTCTTTTTCTTACGTAGATGCATACCCGCCCGAATTTGCTGACAGTAGATGTCAGAATGCAATAGAGATAAGGAAAAATACGTTACCTGGGAAGGCGTACGCGGAAGTTATGGTCGCGGATGGCTTTAGGCCAGAGATCTCTTACAGCTGGCCTTAAAGGTCGTGGCCTTGAAGATACTGGACTTGAAGAAGCTTGCTTTAGAGGAGCTTGCATCTGAGCCACATCCGATATTTATTCTCCTCGATGCTGCAACGTTTGTACTGTGCAAAGTATAAAAGTGCTACGTTGGTTTAAGGGCTACGCTTAAAATTACATCGAACTTTAAGACCCGGTGCTTTTATTTATTGTTAAAGGAAATTTGAATGATCTTGGGTCTCCAGATTTCAAGTCGAGAGTTGTATCTTGAATACTATTTTTCACTTTGGCTTTTGTTTTGACGTAACGATAGCAACCCATTGGATTTCCATATTTGACATTCATATCGCCCAAATTAGCAATGAGCATTGCAGCGTAAATCGAATTTGTCTTCCCCAGTTAGCTTTCAGCATTTAACTTCGTATCTACTTTAATTCAGACTGGCTTCGGTGCAACAGATGAGTCGAAGTGGAGGGACTGAGTCGTCACAGGTAAGCAAGGAGAAATGCTTGGAAATATATCTGGACTGACGCTTCCTTTAGTTTCCCTTTAAAATGTTTTAAGTAAAGTTATGGACTATGTAATTACTAATACTTGATCTGAGAGGAATCTCGCAACGAATCAGCCATTAGTAGAATATACAAATATCTTTTTAGATCAACGAGGGACAATGTAGTTAAAAAGTACTGGAGTTTGTGGTTTTTTTTGCCGAATCCTAAATGTTGGTTTAATACGATGCTGAGCATTTGGCTGCAAGGCAAAGGAGGCTTAAAACCACTGATAGACATGAATAGCCGTAAAGTTGGGATTACTGCGTATATTATGCCAACGAATCGTTGAATACTCGAAAGAGCATTGGGTGGTTTTTTTGGTTTTGTAAGATTTGAGTGGGCATTTGATGTAGATTAACACTCTGATGATTTGCCGCTGCACCATCCATTGAATCTTGTGAACTCACTTGCAGGCTTTGGGATCCCCTGCTAGAACAGCACAATCAGACACAGAAGGTGATACAGACGGAGAGAAAGCGGTATGCAGTTTACTTTGTTGTATTCTCAACTTGTTAGACGTACAATGTGATGATTCGTACCGTTTTTAAGGCCCAGAGAGATAGCATTACCTTTATTACAACAAAAATTGATTTTATATTATTATAAAAGCCTTTTTTACCTTTAATTAAAACCAGAATTATGCTTGGTAACATAAGAAAGACTTTTACCGTATTCATGTAGAACAATAGGCTTCGTGTAGAACTTAAAAACTTAAAGTAGTTCCTTATGAGGGACCAATTGGTACTTGCGTTATTTATTTGTCAGTGATGAATGCGTACTTGCTGTCAGTCTACTATGGACCTCGTCATTGATGCCATCACTGAACCAATGAATTGTGACTTAAAATTGAATTATTACATTGCCTTCCTGCACCTGAATGCCACATCATAAATACATAGTACTCTTTGGTGGTGTTGTGATAATTGCCCTCGGGTATTCTTTGGCATTTGTTCCGTGGTGTCGGTCGTCTCCGGATTGAGTTACTGCTTGTCCAGATGTTTGTAGGCATCTTTTCCTGACAATTTCTACACGTTTTTATTTTGAGGGGATAGGGATCATAAAGAAAAGGTGCTTTCCTGAAATGACGGTCCCAAAAATTGTGAGTTTTTAGGACAGTCATTAGTTTTTAGATAAGTGTTAATTCATTCGTAAGGTTTGGTGTTTTCACTTAAGGAGGGTAAAGCATCTCGTGACATTGTGACGCTCTTTTCTTATGTTTGAACTCTGTTTTACACGAAGAATTGCATCTCACCGGAATAAGGGAAGGGTCGTAAAACCATCCAGATCCTGGCTGTATACCGTTCAGTATATAATGGGTAATGTGGACTTAAATGTTATCTATTTCCTGAGTGTTAAGGAGTCGCCGCACGTTAGATTAGCCTGCTCTAAGTACGGACGGTACAGTGACAAGACTTCAAGTATTGATTATTATCTTTTAACACCAGATCGTAGGGAGATAAATTTTAACTTATAGAACACTTGGGTTTAATTACAATCATGTTCCTATGTCACTGAGATTGTCGGAACTTTAACGTGAGGTCATTTGTCATTGCAAAATTTTATAAGCCTCGTTTGCGACTTGTAACGTTAAGTGTGAGCAACAGTGGAACCGTGGGCTGCAGCATTCATTTAAAGCGAACTGTTTGATGGTGACTGATGGTGATTTATTTGCTGTTTTCTTGTAGGGCGATAAGCAGGCAAGAGTTGTTCGATTCAAGGACCAGCCTCTGTAAATATGCAAGACCACCCTTCCTCGCTCATTTTTATATATTTAAAGCCATTGAACTTGATACCAGACTCTTATTCCCCCAGACTCCATTTCACAGACACTGGACGAATATTTTCATCGTAAAAGATTCATGATTCGGGACATAGCAAGGAAGAAGTCGACTAAATAACAAACATAGCAAAGTTTTGTTAGATGTCTTAAACACACTTTCTCGTTCTTGAATTAGGTTTTGAAGATTCGTTAGGGACATCATAATGATCAACTGATCTGCTTACTTTTATTGTCGTTGTTTTAAGGAAAATTTAAAACCTGTGAATATTGATCAAAAATTTTTGAATTTTTTTTTACAAAATGACTTCAGTGATCTTCCTCTGTAGTCGCTTTAGTAGATTTTATTTATTCTGACGATCTTGATTCCGTTAAAACAATGAGAAACACACAACAAAACATCGTTGATTGCAAGTACATAGTAGTTTGAAATATAGATTTACTTGGATTGTATTGTCTTTCCCATATCAGCTTAGTAAACGCTTGTAGACTTATGAGAATTTCGAATTGTTATGAAACTGGGTTGTATTCATTCAGTCTTGCGCAAGTACTACTTGAGAAACCCAATTGTTTTTGAGTACACGAGTAGATGGCTCTTCTTGGCATATTTCTGTGACTAACGGCTAATGCTAACAAGCTGAAGAAGAAACTGAACCTAAATTGCTTTTGAGGAGATCCAAAATAAGCTGGTGTGGTACCTAGGGAGGACGTCAGTGTCAAGCCTGCGACAAGATTTTTACCACGTTTTAAATTTTAAACGATTTTCAGAACCAAAGCCCTATACTTTTGGCTAAATACATACGCTTTCGATGAGTCGATGAAAAATGCATCTCTCCTTGACCATAGAAATGTTTTAGTGATATATCTGACAATTTGAGATGCAGCGGTCGAAAGAACATCAAGTATGAAGAAGACAGAAGTAGTAAATCTGAGAAAAGAATCGTAACTTATTGATAAATACGGAGGGGGAAGACTTGAGTACCTATACCGTTTAGGGTTTTGCAAATCACATCTGTAGAGCCTGGTGTCGTAATAGGAATCATGATAATTATAGGTAATCAAGAGGAAATGCTAATACTATCCTGCTTCTAGGTCGCAAGATAAATGGAGAAATCGTAATAAGTAGCGAACTACCTTCATTCCCATTGATGATCAAATTTAGGATAATGGAAAGAACCTCCAAACCTCTTCAAGGTCGGCGTGCGAATGTGTCTTACGAATAGCAAGATTTTGAATCCTTTGTAGCACTACTCAACAAGATGCAGTTATCTATCTTTTGAGAAACATAGCCGAGCAACTACTTTAAAGGAAGAAACTGACGCGTGAAGAAAGCATTCGCGACTTTTCGCGACACTTCCTTCCCGCGACAATTTCTTCCCTTAAAGTATGTTCCTTAAAGCTACTTCTGTTTGGAGTCTGGAAAGATCGCCCTTTGCATCAAAGGTGTCTTGTTTTCTACATATAAGGATCATTCACAATTGATGTCAACCAGTGAGGGGTCTGGGAAATAGTTGATTAAAGCTAGGAAAATCCGGGGTGGTGGAGGCTGGGGAAGGGCCTTTGCAAAATTTGACTTCAACTAAACAAGAAATAGAAGAAACAAAATACTAGGATATATTGGATTTTAACGAGATAGCTGATCAGATATATCGAAAGAGTATTTTGGTCCCGATCCTTGCTTTCGTAAATCGTACCAACATGCTGTATAGATAGGAGATTTAAATATATATATACGCGGAACTGGTAACAGAGAACGAGAAAAGTGAGATGTTAAATTTCTGCAAAAAAGACCCCGCCTCCTTCGATGAAAGCGAGTAGATACGGCTGCCGATATGAAACAACATTATTAGCTGGTTTGGCGTGGAAGATTTAAAGCCGTTACGTGGAAGACTACAGAAAGAAAAGGCACCGATCCAGATTTCGCCTTCTGTGAAACCTCCCAGCCGTATGAGCTGGAAGTCGGTCAAAATGTGTAAACAAGGAAAAGCAAGACATGGCGACGCAAGGACCATCTGCCATATAGAACTTGAGTCGTGTATTTTGGAGAGGAAATGGTTGAGACCTTCTAATTTCGATGACGTTAGTGCGGGATGTACGTATCTGTGGACCAATGCTACTTTAAAAAAGACGACAGGTCAACAGGCAGAATCCGTGAGTTGAATCGACAGATGAAAGGTCGGGGCGCCATAGTGAAAATTTAAGAGCATGGGAATCAGGTACTGTGGATTTAAGTGGCGAGGATTGGAAAGAGGGGCA
>JAAAKM020006971.1:133872049-133901872 GCA_010016025.2 Alatinidae sp. Z8VKAUB7J3 | reverse complement strand
GGGCGCCATAGTGAAAATTTAAGAGCATGGGAATCAGGTACTGTGGATTTAAGTGGCGAGGATTGGAAAGAGGGGCATATGCTCTTTAAAGTTACAAACCTTCAGATGTATTAAACGTAAACGAAACCGGACTATTTTAGCAAATGCAGCCCGAAAATTTAGGTAGGAGTCGGTCAGAAACATCGCTGAAAAACCCTGCCTAAACAAAGAATTTCCGTGTTAGTTTACGCAAAAATGCTGAAGAGTGACTACTGTACCTCGCTGTGTTGAGGCTGGAAAGGCCTAGAATCCTCGAGCATTCAAAAACCTAAAACAAATCCCCGTAGAATATGTCAAATAAAAAAAAGGGTGAATGCGCAGCGACATTTTGAAGTATGGATTAGAATGTTGGACCGGAGGATGCTAAATGCGGCCAAAATATTTCTGTGAATCTTGATAACTGTCCCACTCATCCATATCTTGAACTCAAAAATATAGAGCTTATTTTCCCTCCGCCCAATACAACTTCATTGGCTCAACCAATGGATGTTGGTATCATGAGAAATTTCAATGTCCTACACAACAATTCTAACAACACACAGACTTCAGGCGGTAGAGGGAAATCACTATCTCAAATGGTACTTGCAAGGCGACATCTTTGCTGTTACATCCTGTAGGGAATGGTGAAAACAGAAGACTGGAAAACCATTACACGAAAGCTGGCTTCGTTGTTAAAACAAAGAAACACAACAGAATCGAAGTGCTAACATTTCTAATTCTTATCATCAGCACAAATTACCTAATACAATTTGAATACAAAACTTGGTAAAAAATTAATTTGATTACAAATTCACGTGGGTCTATTGTGTCAAAGTCTATGGTGCTGGAAAAGTACTACCTTGGATTCGTCTGTTCCATCTTTCTAGGATCTTGTATTGCATAAACTAACCACACATTCTCAGACGCATATCTTCGACACAGACCTAACCACTTCTCTTTAGACTATTAACTTCACTGATATTACAAAAATTATAAATACGTCTAGCTGATACCCTTCGTATACTTATTCACTATATAGTACCCCACAATGCCCTATATCTCTCTACTACCCTGATTTCACCAGTGCTCGTGTGGCACTCTGTGACATCATATGCAACTCAAATCTCCTTGAATTTGTCGGTAACCATCGTTCCATTAAATATCGGTTAACCAAGTTCTTTTTATGTATCTAGGATTTACTTTCACTCAGGGTGTGGAAGCACCGATCGCATACACGAACAGGATCGCTGTATCCGATTTCAAGGATGGGGAAGCGCTTGGAGGAACAGTTGGCACAGAAGATACCACCGCATTTACGGCAATGATGCTGTCGATGAGAAAAAGAATTGAAATGGTAATAACACTCACCTTACACTTCATGTCAAATCTATTTCCAATGAATCAACGTGACTGAAGATATACAATTATAAAATAATTGATGGAAGAGTTCTTGTATAATTGGGAAGCAGTTGATTGTCCTTACAAAACGTATTGTAATCAATGTCACAGATACATTTTGTGAGACGTACGGCGACTCCTAATTTTCTAAATGTCTTCCTATCTCGCAGTACACGCAATACTACAAATGAAAACCACTTTGTAATATAGTAGATCTGATTTCTTCGACACGACGTTTCGGCACTCCCTGTTGCCATTTTCTAGTGAATAAAATTTGACAAGCGCACCATTAAATTAGGCATTCCAATTAAATTCTAATATGCTATAAATGCTAATATACTATATTACAAAGTGGTTTTCATTTGTAGTATTTCGTGTACTGCGAGATAAGAAGATTTTTAGAAAATTAGAAGGAGTCACCGTACGTCTCACAAAATGTATCTGTGAAATTGATTACAATAAGTTTTCTAAGTTTAAAAACTGTGACATACGTTCAAAATCAAGCAAAACTGCTATTTTAAACGGCAATTTGAAGGGTGAAATTGCTCTCTTAGATTAATGTTTACAAATGAATTTACACAAGTACTTGAACTTCTGCATTCTAACTTAAGAAAATTACTTAATTTTCAATAGAACATTTCAAGGGTTTCGTTCGGAAATTCTGAAATGCTTACTGGTCATTTCGGTGAACAAATAAGCCCTCTATAGATAGACATTAGAGAAAGAGAAAACGTGTAGCTACGGGAGTAGCCCTCTGCCTAAAAAGGGCAGCATTTAATACCGAACGTTTCACCATTTTAGTTTTAGCAGATAGTTACAAAACTGGGTCATGACTCGGGCTGCAAAGTCACAGAGGGATACCCCAAAACCTCCAGAGTAGAATTGCATGTAAAATGCCCAAGAAAATAGAGTTAAAGTTGTGCTTTCACGTATGTTGCATGATAAAACCATTTCAGAATTCCGGTTCCTTCTATACCTCCTCGTTCCCCTCCCAGCTATAGCTTACCAATGATCAACAAGTAGAACGTCTTTGGTTGAGATAAAGATAGTGCCTGTGGCCCCCCTTTCTCGTCTAGAAATCTTTACCAGGGAACTGTATCTAATCGAATTTTACATGAAATATGCTTCACCTCAACAGTATCACAGCCTTGATAAAGGTCCTACTACTCTGGAGTGCCGAATAAACGGGGGGTCTGAATAAACGGGGAGTATCATTACGGTCTAAAGTTAATAAACGAGGAGGTCCAAATAAACGGGGAGATCTGAACTCCAGTCCTAATTTTGTGAAAGTTTTAGATAAGGATGACACACTTGAGGACAAAAATCGTACTAATTGACTAACTAGAAACTGTTTCAGGGTCAAATGATGCATGGGAACTTATTCAGGTGTTTTCAGACATTCTATACATTTTGAGTACTGAAAAATTTCCTTGAAATCAATAAATTGGAGGGTCCTAATAAGGGGCGGGGGGTTTGTAAATTTAAAAAAATCAATAAGCGGGGGGGATACGATTATTTGGCACTCGAGAGTATATTACCAACACGTTATACGTGAACTGGGTTTCAACAATTTTAAGAAGTGTCATATTATACCCAGAAGGAAAAGAGGGTGATCAAATTTATGATTGGATCTATGTTGGTCTGAATAAGGCAAGTCATCTACCTTCCTGAAACTTTGAGGCACAAATTACGTGGTGTTGTCAAAAATTTTCAAGAAGTGAGTTTGGCGGTGAAATCTTATTGACGAAGTAAAAAGAACTCGTCGTGTACTTTATCGCCCAATGAATAACCTTGTTTGAAAAATGGATTCTGTCGACAGGAACCACCTCCTCTGCTCGTCCATGGTTACATTCACAAGAACAATTCTTACCACTATTCATTGTATAGAAATGAAAAGCCAAACAAAGTGATTGCTTTTAAATTGAAGAATTTTTAGTATTTCTCCGTCGTAAATTAAAGCTCAAATAAATTTTGCTTACGGTTTGACATGTTCTTGCAAACTTGAAAGTTCAAAAACCTGGAAAAGCATTTTGGAAATAAAAAGAAGTGAAGAAAACGGTTTGATACCCCAATAAGGATACTTTTCCTCCAATCAAAGATTAATGGACACCTTCTTATCATCGTTTCATATTTACTAATTATCATTCTTTCCATGGTTTCTTTTTATTCCCATTATTTTAACCCGGTCATTTGTAATACTTTATACTGCATGACTCTTAGGCTATCCTTGTTTTATTATTATCTTATCGCAAAACAATCCTCCTAGAGAAATCTCTGAGTATCAGTGAGGTGCGATCCCGGGTCGTGACATATCTTCTATTCCTCCAGTGTTCTTTTCAGACTTTTCTAATCTACAGCGACAGGGGAAGGTAAGGAGGATTGGGGGGCTCAAGTAGGTGGGGTTCAAATTTATTTTTTCGTATTCTTAAGCTGCCTTTGGTCATTCTGTGGAAAGGGGTGTTTCGTGTCGATATGTATGTCTTGCTGTGAATGTGTGACACGTTGTCTGTCGTAATCAATTTCAATTTTAATAAAGCTGAAAAGTGGTCATGGAAAAAATTGAGATTTGGCAAATCTTTGGGGGGGATGGCCCCCTCTGCCCCTCTGTTCCCCCATCCCTGATCTAGAATCTCACTATTTAAATTTCTCCGATTCCGATTTTAGGCGGTTGGGTACATCTGTGTATGTCTCTTTCCATTACCTACCTGTTTCTAACACTTTGCCCAATACAAAACAATGGTGGTTTGCTTTTGTCTCTACTCTCCTCACTCATAGCGTACCCTTTGTATAGGCCTTGAAATGGGACTGTATTGTTTTAAAGGCAGCCCGTAGCTTAAAGGTAGCCGTGCTCGAGACAGCCATGGAGTAAGTCTCCCGCCTCATCTTCAAAGAGAAAGATGAAACTCCAATTTTTCTTTCCTACCTACAATACCAACAGTATACATGCCCATTGCTAAAAGGTGTTGTTAAGGAGAGACTTATTGCAACCATTTACAAGCCAAGGAAAAACTAAGCCCTCTTGTGCATGCGCATTTTGTCGTACTAAGTAACCCGCTGATTAAGCTTTGCGGGCGCATTAAGCAAAATAAAAAGATCAAGGGGTTACCTTTATACAATGCAATAAATGCAATTCCAATAAGCGTAAGGGTGAGGTATTCCTTGCTCACATCAAGAGACATTTCACTCGGCGTTAGATCTTCATTTGCAACACATTCCCAGCAGTTATTATTTTCCTGTCTCTTCCACAACATGACAATTATCTTCATCACCATGGCCCCGGTTGGTATATCAGCCAACAATGTCTCTGTTATTAGGAAGATAACATGGATTTTCAGCACATTTCGATAGTACGGAGGCCCGGTTTCACGGAATATTTCCATATCTTTCTCTTGCACAGACTTAACAACATTTGGTATTAACAAGCCCACGTGGGTGACTGTTAAGAGTATTCCAATGGCAACGAATGCTATGAGAGCATTTGATAAATGCCCAAGAGTATCTGCATCTGGTTGTAAGGCATTGGAGGTCATGTTAAAACCTCCAGCACAATACAGATATTCTCCCTTTGTTATCTCCTCTTTACACTTAGCGAGTTGACTTGACACAGAAACATACACGGCAAGATTGTTTCCAACATTAACGCTTTGAAGTATAAAGAAAATACAGAATTCAATCAGGGTGCCCCATTTGTCATCAACTGGGCTGCTGATACACATCTTGACTGATGGGCCACAATGTGTGAAGACTTAACTCTCTTTCGTAGTATATCACTTGGTCTTGAGATCTCCTTCTTGTACCTGCCACACAGCTGATATCAGCAAACACTAGCACCTGCTGGAAAGATAAAGGGAGCATTTGTTGGTGTGAGAAAAGGGATTTGAATGACAACTCACCGTACGGTGGAATATGTTACCTATGTAATAAGAAAAGGAAATTTCTTTTTCAGATGTGAATAGTCATCTTGGACTATAACAAATTCTATACAAATATGTTTTCGTTTAAGGCTTTTATATGGAATTAGGCAAAGTAATACTTCAACACATGATATTAGCCACCCGCCTTTATTTTAATTTTTCTCCGACTTGCAATTAAAGGCATTTTTAAGACCGTAACCCATCTACTCAAAAGCTGCTCCTGATAATGACAATGATAATGATGATGATAATGACAACGATAATGATGATGATAATAATGATGATAATGACAATGATAAAGATGATGATAATGATAATGATCATGATAATAATGAAAGTGATGATGATGATGATGATGATGATGATGATGATGATGATGATGACGATGATGATGATGATGATGATGATGATGATGATGATGATGATGATGACGCCTCCCTTTGCTTAGGGGATACTGGAATAGAAGTGTCGATCAACTCAAACAGTCAGTAAAATCATCTACTCGCGCTGAAACCATTAGCACGAAATAATTATGTTTAATACATAGTACAATACGCGACTAAACCCAAAGCCAAAACTATCTTAGTTACGCGGTGGTAATGTCATTCTCAGCACATTATTTTTTACAAACGGCGAAAAATATCTCTACACGTTTGTAGTTATGATATATTGATGTATTAAATAATACTCTGTCCCTGTAAATTGGTTAGTTAACTCAACTTACGAAAAATCTTTACTAAATCTTGTCTGATAACACTAATCGTGTAGAAATGTTTGCAGCGGTTTTGAGAAAATACTGAAGAAAGCACATCGTTGCCACCACGTAACTAAAATCGTTCTGACTGAAGAATTTTTTCTGGTTTACTTGCGTATACATAGTACATTAGATTTTTCTTGGAAGAACGATGCGCAAAACACATGGCAAGGTTAGAAATGGATTTGATAATAATCTTTGTCACCCTGTAGCAGTTAAACCTGGCACACACTTAACGGCTTATTGCGACTTTCACAATTAGATAGAAGACTTATTTGTGTCAAACCATATTTGGTAATCGTCGCATGCCCCGTACGCCTGATAGTTCATGGACAATGAAAGCCACTAAATATCAGAAACCAAAATCAATCTCGGTAATGGCAAATATTATTGTGTCATCCTTATCGTTTCTACCGAAGTAAACAAATTAAATGAGGCACATGAGTTGTCCTTTGGGATTTTGAGTTTGTAATTGTGATCAAGGAGGACTATCAGAACAATTATCTACAGTCGGACTATATACTTGCTGAAGAGAAGAACCAGATGAACTGAGAATGTACTCATTTCTAGCTGCAGAGCGTCACATTCGCCAATTCGCTTGTTGTGGAATACGCGCCTAAGCCGAAACGCTCGTTAGGCCATAACGACCTTGGCTACGTGGTGGCAACGGCGTTTTCAATACAGTGTTTCCTTATTGCCACCGCAAAAATGTCTATAGTATTGCAGGTATCACGCAAGATACGTTAAAGATTTTTGATAAATCAAATGAACTTACAAGTATATTGATCGAAGGAGTCCCTTTTACGTGATAAGTCTACGTCTGTTGAAATAATTCCAGCATCTCGTAGAAAATAATGTGCTGGGCATCTCGTTGTCACCGCGTAACGAAGGCCGTCCTAGCATGTGGTTTACTGGCGTATATGTATCCGTCCCAGAGCCTCCTTTGCCTATACTCAGATATTGCGGCTTTCTTAAGCTTTTGACGTCTCAGGACAGGAAAGCAGCAACTGCAACTACAACGTTCTTCCTCAGGACACTATTAATGCTACCAAGGTTAAATGTGACCAGATTGACGATAAATTGGGGGCTACTAACTACCTCACAACACCAAGTAAACAAAAATGGACCCTTTTAATGCTTATCAAACTTTTTTCAATTAGCCCTAAGTGAGTACCAGGCTTTAGAACTAACAATAGTCCGTATGAACTTTGCAGCCTTTACTGGAATCAGTTTTAGTGAAGAGCTTTGTGTCTAACCTTAGTCCAAAGAAGCAACTTGCTCTGGATCAAACGTTACAGAATATAACATGTTCGCCACATAGACGCAACTACCTAGCTGAAGTTGATCCTTCATATTACGTGTAGCGAAGAGTCTATCCATAAAAACATAGAATGTAGCTATGTATTCAAAATCAGTTACTGAGCCATCATATCTGATTCTGGGTAAGGTCAAGTCTCTCTGTGACACATTCTATAGACACATGAATACTCTCAAATCATAAATAGTATGATCTACGGCTCCACGATTTTGTCAGATATCCTACACCAAATACCATATCTGTGTTGTTTACTACCTGAAGAAAGGTTTTGAAATTTCCGCGTGGTTTCTACGTCATCACCCTTTATGCCTAAATTTCTTGACAAGCCTGCCATTAAGGAATATCATATTGTTAGGTTGTAAGCTAATATATATGCTATATATATATATGTAGTTATTGTGTGATGAAGACAACCTGTCTATAAATGTGTGAAAATTGTCATGTGAATCAAGTCAATTCTCTAAATTAAGGTTTTAAGGTTTAACCAGCTCTTGTATTCTATAATACTTTTGATAGTATAGTGATGACAAAGGCTCTCTCTTTTTAAGAAGGAGGGAGGGGGGGGGGGGCAAAAGCAGCCAGTTGTTTAAGAGGGATCACTTATTTATTGTACAAGAATGTTTTATTATGGTATTGAAAACAGAATTATTACATTTCATTTAAAACTATACTAAAAGATCTTTGCACAAGAAATATCCACCTTTATAATTCCAGACCACTTGGCTGAGTGCTTAGTCAAAGATAGATGTTCTTCTCAAGAAAATGCAACCAGTCTCGCTCCCCAAAATGACAATTTTGGTTCTATACTGCATTTATTTATGTTGGGAGTTTCACATACCAGGAACCTATGGAAAAGCCATCTATGGGGTTTGGGCTGGGTAGCATGGGGATATCTATTGACCTTATATGGAGGTGGAAGAGAGACTGGGAAGATTTTCACTAATGTTTGAGTTACACAATTGTCTTAGAACAAATTGGACGAATCATTGCATTTTTATTTTAATGCAGGGATCTCATGTATTTAACTGTCATAGGCAAATGGTTAAGAAGGATACAACATGACACTTTTAGTGAGGGAATTAAAAGTGTGACCATGGGTTTGAAGGGGATATATTGATATTTCAGGATAGATAATAGTACCCTGGAGTTCTCCAATGTTGACTTTACCTAAAGTTGCATTTGTGTTACAGACACACCCACCAAACTCTAGATAATATAACATAGGAACAACAGTGTGATTTTCACTCATCGAAGCAAAATTTCTCTGCAGTGATTAGGGTTGTTGTAGATTCAAACTTTAGTGATTATTACTTGAGAGGTTTGGGTCCTCTTCCAGCCACCTGTTATGGTAGAGCATCATTAATATACCTGTTTTAAAAATTTGCTGCAGTAGACTACATTACCTCATGCACCTATCAGAAATGCACCACAGGGATATTCTGCATTTTTTCATTAATGCCTCTCTCAAAGCAGCTCATAGATGCTCAATATCATTGACAATAATATGGCTGAAATTTTATAGACAAAATTTTGTCTCCCATCCGTGACTCACTTTTGTTGACAGTACTGGCTCATTTGACAAGTGCCCTTTGTCAGGATAGGAGCAGCTTTTCTCCCTTTTGCAACAAAAGAAAACTATATAAGTAATAACCAACGAGAGAGACTAAATGAGTCAAAGAAAGTGTTATAACATCAAAGTACTACACATTTGGTGTGCTTGTGCAGTCACTTCTAGCATATAGTTTCAATTGCCATGTTTTTCTTTTGAAATTCAAAGTTAGACAAAAATACTTGATCACATGCTGCAAACCACAGACATGTTACAATAAATCCCTATTCTATTAACACCTCCCTGGTACCAACAATTCAAAATTTTAATGGATCATCAATGACTTTGTACAAATTTGGATTTGGTCAGTGTATTGTTAATGCTTAAAGAATTCCCAACAGACGATGAATAATGTTATCAATTTACACCTTGATCAGTACTATTGCCAATATCATTGTACATCTGTGGGCAGCTTAAGTCTCTCATTTTGATGCAAGTGTGTGCTAAATTGATTTGCCTCACTATTCAAAGATGTTTCAGTGACGATAACTAAATCACTTGGAGCTAGAATTTCCCAAGAGCTACCTTCATAGAACTCCCAAGGTGGCACTTTCTTTACCATGATATAGAGTGACCTGCTTAAAGTATACCACTGATGAACTCCAAGATTCACATCAAACTCGGTGGGAAATTTCCCATTTATGTATACATATGTGTACTGGGCATTTGCAGTCATTCATAGACTTATGACCTTGATGTCCCACTTCTCAACTTAAAACTTCCTTGTTCCCCACCACAAGACTTTTCTGTGGACACAATCAGAGGTGTCTAACAGGTCATCAATCATAGAAAATAGTTCTCCCTATCTCGGAGGAATTTTTCTTAAAGATGACTCAAAGTGAATCTTTCTATGGCATCCATGTCTCCACATCTTGGCATAAAACCATAGAGTCAATATAAGCTTGACATGGAGTTAATATCAACTCAGTCACCCTTCAATGACTGGGAGGACTGCTATGCGATCTATCTATCTTGCAACTGCAGTTGGATGTCACAACATTACTCTTCCGATTCTCATCAAGTATAGCAGTTCACAAGTCATTATTTTAATTATTCTGTCCACATCTTCCCATTAGACCATGATCACAAACAAAGTATGGATGATATAAATGCATTAAAAGCCCTAAGAGTTAGACAATGATCTGCAAAGTGTGACTCCCCTCCTCTTACCAAGGATGAGGCAGGTTTCAGGGTCACCATCTCTGATATATATTCAATTGGTTGGTTGCTTCAGGAGAGACTTAACGCTCATGGACATTTTGCGAATCCCATCTAGTATTTTACTTATTATGGCTGGAAAGGTCAGCCTTTAAATGATAAGGCACATAGGGTTGTACTTAGAGCTGTACAGTAGCTCTTAATAGCTCCATTTTCAATGTGTGTTTGAGTTTTGAAGACTATATCTATTCATCTTATCATAGGCTCACCAAGATATTCCTTTCCCAGCACATTAGTTAGTTCTTTTTTGACTTTGTAATATGAATATAGCTTTAGATACTTGTAGACCTTGACACACTTTTGCATTTACCACATTATTTGGTGATGTTCATCAGTGAGTCGCATCTGAAAACATACTTTTTGTTATCCACATTGAGACAGAGACCTGCAGAATTAGCTTGATTTAAATTACCTTGTAGTGCTATGAACTGACAAGAAGTTGGTTTCATCACTAAACAACAAGCTCCATGAATATCTCCTTTTTTCCCACTGTGTAACAAAACGAAAATTTCTTTGAATTGTGTTAGGGGTAACAGTTTTTGATGTAGCTAACTTATATATGAGATTTGTAATTTCACTGAATGCATAAGTGCCAAATCAAACCTTGTGATACTCCTTGAATCCAATTCTTTGGTTCCTATGCCAGTTCATTGCAACTTTCTTATTGTTTTTATCGTCACCCTAAATTTATTGTAGGATGCTTGCAACATGCTTTGTGCAGCCTTTGGATTTAGTGAAGACCCGCATGCAGATGAGTGGTATGTGCCCTTTGTCAGTTACTATTTTGTGAAGATATGCCTGTAATTGTATCTGTCACAAAGTGCCAGAATGTATATAGTTGTTACAGCTAATGACATATAGAATGTAGGTCCTCAAATATTCAGCTTAATTATGTCTTCTTCATTGTTTGCCCAGATTAAATCCAAGATCATCATAGAGAAAATATTTTCAAGAAGGGAGGGCTTCAAAACTTTGAAGAGATTTGTACTAGAGAAATGGAAATTACAAGTGTCTCACCTTAAAATTCTGTGTGAGATAGCAAAATATATGTTTCTGGTTTACACTGTATTTTGGTTGATCTGAAGTTTTTTATAGTTTATATCAATGGCTTGCAGGTGTATGTATGCTACCAATACCAGGAGTCAAGATATATGGCCAGCAGTTAACACACATCCACTTCATAGATGACAATGCTATCATTTCTCAAGATGGGGAAACCTTAGAAAAAAAGCTACAAGACCTTGCGTGAGAAAGTGAAACAGTTGACCTTAAGATGAACACCAGCAAGACAAAGGTGTTCAACACTTTTTGTTCCAAAAAGGTCATCAACATTGTTGTTGAAAGTATCAACAAATTTGTGTATTTAGGTCATCAACTAGAAGAAACTCATAACATTGATGAAGAGCTGCAAAGAAGAACACGGGCTGGATGGATAGCCTTGAGTAGGCTATCCAACATTATGGAAGACCAGAAGATGCCCTTGTGCCTGAAAAGAAAGCCCTCCAGTCAGTGCATCCTTCTAGTAATTGTGTACTCCTCAGAAACATGGGCACTCACAAAGGCTCAAGAAGCCCACCCAAGAACAATGTTACTCTCGATGAAGAGAAAAATTCTGGGAATCACGCTGTTGGTATCAGACAGAATACCAAGGTTAAAGATGTTTTGGCAGAATCAAAGAAAGGAAAGTGGAAATTGGCAGGTCGTATGATAAGAACTAGGGATGACTGCTGGACTGCTAGAGTGACAACTTGGTATCTAGAGACCGAAAAGGAAGAAGGAGAAGCCAATACACTAGATCTGTCATCATCATCATCATCATCATCATCATCATTATCATCATCATTTACTACTGCAGTGTGTTAGCACATGTTACCTTTGCAGCCATACGTTGAAATCTTGTTGTAAAAATATTGGTTCTTTTCTTCTTCAGGTGTTGCTGGCTCAGCAAAAACTCACAAAACTAGCTTTCATGCCATATTTAATATATTGAGGCAAGAGGGATTTTTTGGAGTTTACAATGGGTAAGAAGCTTCAGAAGCCTTTAAATGTACACTGTTCCTTTATTCCTGTTGCTCCTTGTTAACATCTGCATCACTAAGTAAGATTATTGACCTTCTATTTCTGTTGTAAATGAGGTGCAGAAAAAAAGAGACATTAATAGAGTATATGAAACAATAAAAATAAGTGAAACAATAAAAACTGTTATAGTTGTAAACTTGTATCTTTTATTAGCAGAAGGAAATATGTGTGAGTATGTGAAGAAAGGTCATGGAAAATTCAAGTTTCCCTTTACTTTGCCATATGCAACAGCTTGCCAATGTTTGGATTACATATGCCTCAATTATCCGTGCCTTTGTACCAAATGAAAACTTGACATTGTAGATCAAATTCTATTACTGCCTAGGGGTATAAAGTTGTCAGGGATTGACCTCAAAATGTGCCACTATTTGCTATGTATGGCTATTTAGATGCTAGCACACACAATCTGTCTTGTAACTTGTAGTTTTTGTTTAAAGACATGCACATAGTAAAATATGTCAAAATACACACGATCATTGACACTACATAAGTCAAAATGATATGCATTTGCCATAGCAGGCCTTCTTGGCATCAATAGAGCCGTCTGCTTCCTTTGGTGGATATTTCGAGTAATTTCAAGTTCCACATGCATTCATTTTTGTTGCTGCTGTGTTTACAGCATGATTATCATTGCTAAAGAGATAAAACAGGCAACCCCATGGAGCTGAGTACCCTATTTTTGCCTTGATTGAGACTTTGAGTCTTTGCCTTAAAGTGTATTGGCATATTAGGTGGATCATTTTATGAGTTGATCTGTGTACTACCATCACCATTGACAATTTTGCTATCAGAGAAGAGTCGATGATAACTAAGGCGAATACGTTTTGCTGACATGAGGGAAAACAGGATTGGTGCATCAATTTATGATATTTACCAATGAAGATTTTTGTGGATATTACGAACAAAGCAGTGTGAACAACAAACAAGACATTACCCTTTGGTTAGCGTGAAGTATTGAAATATGTCAGTTATTGCATACGGATCCCGTTTGAAGCCTTTGGCATTTTATAGTTGGTAGAGATGGTCAAAACAGTTGCCTGAATTTGATGCCATCCCTTTTGTATAGAACACAATGCCCACCCCGTCAATATGCATATGGTTCATGGAAAATGTGAGAAAAGTAGAAGTAGAATATTTATTGAATCATTACTATAAACAAGGCTGATGGTAAATTAGGATAAAATACTTTATACACAAATTTGAATGACTGGAAAGAAAGTTGGTTCCAAACATTGTCACTACAATTTGCTCACTGACAACTTTTCCTGTTGTAGCGATATCATGGGTAAAACTAGCATTTGTATTTGGGTTCCCTTTAAACAAAGCAGAAACGTCCTCTTCATAGATGCACAAAATCCTATCTGACCGTGCCCTTTGCTCATTCCACCTATAATGCTCACCAACATTTGTCCTCACTAACAAGAGACACCGAGTTGGTACTCAGGCAGTCCAATTTCTGATTGGCTCCTTCAAAATACAGTTGGGTATACTCTTTCACACATTCCATTTCGGTCACCACCCCCCGAGCTATGGGCCTTGTACACTACTGAGCCTGACCAAGTCTTCAAACCTGGCTTCACCACTGATTGAAAGTAATAGGAAGTTATTCTTTGCTTATATAAATTTCAAACAACCACTTAAAGTCTCCTTAGTAGATGGCAGTAGCTCAGAGTTGGTTTAAATGGTGTCAATAGCACACACAGACATGTTATTTTACAGGAAACTTCACATGTTCCCAAGTCATAAACAAATCTTTTAAGGATATGTACAGCACAGAAAAATGGCTGTAGTTTCTGGTTCTCGCAGTATTTAAATGTTTGTCACATCTATGACGCCAGTGACAGAGAAGTAGGACAAGCCCAAGATTATAAAACAAACAAGCACATACTCCATAGAAAGACGGTCTTGCCCAATATAAAGGAAACTGCCAACTTTGTGGATAGAGTTAAAGCTATCTTAGTCCCAGAGAATCTGTTTGAATTGCATCAGCATTTGGGTCATGTACAGTAGGTGAAGACAGACTGAAATAGACAATCAAGAGTGAATTGGTCACTAGGATAGATTGTAAAGTTTCATTTGCTTTCATAGCGTACATTTATCTTGAAGTATATTCCATAATAGCAATATAATAAGAACTATTTCATTAGTAGCATGTTTAACTTAGATGGTAGAGTTTATCATGTGTTCAGTCTTTGCTTGTAAAAACACCAAAGCCGAGAGACACGATAAACTCTACCATCTACGACAATGACTGAGTCAGAAAGTATTGCAACATATACATCTATAACTTGTCATATGGCTCTCCCTTTGCTAGATTGCTATGATAGGCACTGTTTACTAAGCATGTAAGTAAGGCTATTACTAAGAATGTAGTTCTATACTTATAAGCAAATATGGGTACTCCTAAGCCCCAATCTATCATCAGAATCCATTTTAAGTACCTATCATTATGTACTTTACATAATTATTCCTCCAACATTTATACAAATAATTTGACCATTTCTTTCAAATCTGATGATAAATACCGGCTATCACATCAGTCTCATTCGAGCTGTGCTCTTGTGTCAGTCGACAAAATCAAGGCAATGTAGAAAGCCATCCACACTGAAAAAAAAAAGAGGTCATTATACTCATGATGATCGGATTAAGTCAAATAAATGCGAATGTCAATTGTAATTACCCACAAATTAAAAGTGATTGGTCGTGTTAATCCAAATATGCCTGGAAACTAAGAAACTCTTTTTAAGGATATTTACCGGAAACTTGTCCACAACTATTTGTTATAAACACAATGGGGAAATAAGAAACTGATCGAAATTTACAGTTAAGAAAAAGATGCTATTTTGTTACTTAATTACTTTAAAAATATAAAAGAAGAAGAAAACACTACTTCAATAGTAGAATATCCCGAAGACTCTTCGTAGAGATAGATAACGTTATGCCCAAAGCCCTTCACTTCTAAAACCTCTTTAACTATCAATGGAACAAAACATTTTCAGCTGTACTTATTGCTACTATGAATTGGACAATAACCACTAGGCTTTACATGGAAAATAAATGAAAATGTTCCAAAGTAATGAACTTCACATTTAAGCTTTATTTGGGAATTAGACAACAAAAAGTTCCAAAAGATCGCCATTGCTTTTTTAATGATTTAGCTTGACAAAATGACAAAATTTAGCTTGCAAATGCTGGCATTAAAATAACATTTTTCACATTTTTTCATTTTTCTTGAATGTAGTCTAAAGCTAGGTCTCTAGATAGCAAAACCGTTTTGCAGTAAATAAAACCGTATTTTACTTTACTTTCCAAAACGTTTCAAAAAATGTAAATAACTTGGTTACTCGTGGGAATTTTCTAAATGGCTGGCAAATGGAGTAACCAAAAACGTAACATAGAAAATACTCAAATCTGTATCTGCCAATAAAGATGAGAAAAATGTTATTCTTGCAAAGGTTTCCAGAGTATCATATAACATAAATCCTTGAGTATTGATCACAAGGTAAAGGACTGCAAACATAAAATAGGCTCCATACGTTGCTACAGAAAACTCATAACATGGCTTACCAAGGAAGATAATGTAGGATTTGAAGGGGTAACTGCAAAAATTTGAGAAGATCACTTTCTGATAAGAGCAAAGATCTGGGTAATGTTATGATTGTACCTGCCGGGGTATGGTTGACAACTAGCCCTTCACAGTCTATTTTATAGTATGGTATTCTTGATGACCAATCAATCGTGAGTTTTATATTCCTGATCAATCTGGTCTTAGTAGTCCCCAAACAGATCTAGGGATATTAACAATATTGTCAGAAGATTCTCTAATCAAAAGCAACAGAATAGCAGGTGTTGAGATTCTCCATCAAAATATAGAAAGCCAGGTGCTACCAATGCTTTTCAATAGGAATACGCATGCCTCAGTGAGCTCTGAAATTCCACCCCCAGAAGTGGAAAAATTATGAAAACACGAAAATTAAGCCTTGGATAAATTAATGCCATATGCCAATTAAGCATATTTAGACATTTTTGTCAGCAGGAGGCCATTTGCATTAAAGATTTTGAGGTTGAAGTGAAAATTGTGGACACAGATCATAATTGTAGATGTTCTAGAGTCAAAGTTTCTTGATGTTGAGTGTAGCAGTGTTAACAGCATCTAAGGCTAGTACAAACTGGGAGAAGGAAGGACGGCAATGCAGCTTACTATAAATGAGAGTCTCTTGACAATTTTTACTTAAACATATTCTAATCTGAAAATTTAATAATCAATTCTGTTCATTATGCTTAGGGAGAGCTTTTTTTATCCATCCTTTGAAACTTCGCAACTATATGTCCCCAGCTTCTGCCGTATGACACACTTCAATCACTATTTTTTAGTAATAAAATGGCAATAGCTTGGTTTGGTTGTTGGAAATAGCTGTTTGAAATAGCACTTTTGCTTGATTTACCACCATTCTCAAATTTTTAATATGCAAATTCTGAGCTGACCATACATTGAATTTACTTCTATAATACTGGTCATTGACAAAACATACAGAAACCTGTTTGATCTGTAGGGTTGCGTATCATAGGGTGGTAAAAGTGGTTAAGATATAGGGTAGCATGTGATCTACTGCCTTACAGTTAATTTTAATCCTATCCATTCAAGTTCTTGAAGCAAACTTTGTTACTCAACCTTGCAAAACTGGTTGTTCCCAATTGAGGTTGTATTGATTCTGCAAACTCAATAACACCGACAATTGAACCCGAGTTTTATCAGACAGCTAACAGTACAATAATGATGACGTGGCCGGGTACTTTGACTAGTTAACTTATTTTACTTCACACAAACTTTCAATCTGTTTTTTACTTACATACACTTGCATATACTATACTTCATATATACTATACCTATAGTAAAACATTTCTCTCTCCATCACAGTGATTGTAATAAAATAATTTACCTCAACGAATTTCTTCATTTGGCATATATTACAACGCGTAATCTTTCTCCTTGGCGCCCTGCTTATTTCTCCTTGACTATTAGATCAAAGTGCCTTTTCTTTGAGGAATGACATTTTCAGTGCCCATTTTTCCAGCGCCATTTTTCCAGTGCCTCTCTCACCTAAATCCAGACATAAATAGAGATGAAATGATACTTTGAAATAAAGAGAAATAAAAGAACCTACACTCAGGAAGTAAACTGAAGAAAAAACATTCGTTTTATTTTGTACATTTATCAAATCAGAATCTTTCCCCCATGTCTATTCAACTACTCTTGCAACTAATTTTGTGCAAATTGAAATTTAGCATAGAAGTAAACACAAGTTATAAAATACTTTATTAAACGTTAACGTTACTCGTTTATCGGTGCAAGAATGAGGAGATAAGCACCCTCAACCTCCTTAGCTGTCTGTAAACTAATCTTTACACTTTCTTCTCTCTTTTCTATGTGTTTTGTATACTTTCCCCACTCTTGTCTACCTGCCTTATCTCGTGGGGAGGAGGGCCTCATTAGCCTTGGTTGACAACCCTCCTAGAGGTGGTGTATCGATAAAAACACTGGTGATTGTGTAACCTTATCACCACTTACCTCTAATGAGTTCAATGAGGGAGGGACTTGAAATAGCAGGTGGTAACTGGCGGGGTAAATCCTACCAAGGGGAGACCAGCCTCTTCAAGCATTATTAGGTAAACTGGTCTATTACCTGGAGAATGTCAGATATAAAAGTCTCAAGGACAGAAAGTGGCCTTCAGCTTTGGTCAGCAATCTTTCTATGAGACGAGAATCTCAGATATAAAAGTTCTCAACCTTGGCAATAAGGTAGGTTAAAATGCACCTTTTCTCATAAATAGGAAAAATAGAAACAAATCATACCGCCTCGTTCGTTGCGTGGGTCAACAAAGAACGTGCCCCTCGGGAGGGAACCAGCCTGAGGGCGAAAAATATGCGTCTGGAACAAGCTCTTCTGAAGATGACCTACCAGGTAATCAGAACCAGGACATTCCTAACCCTGAACCGGTAGTGATACCACATACACAACCAAAAGCTAAAAGAACTAGATGGACTAAAGAAGAGTACAAAACTGTTTTGAGGGCCTCTTACACCGCTCAGAAAAACCCAACAACCAACTTAACAGCACAGACCTTCACTAAATAGAGGAAAATTGTAGGGAATGAAGTTCGAGAATACTTTAACCCAAATAAACTTGCAAATGTCCAAAGAGACATTATAAAGAATAAAAGATTAACTGATGCAGAAATCGATCAAAAAGGATCTTGAATGCTGAGATAGTAAATAATGTGGTTGAGCCTGAACCTGCAGTGCGGAATCAAGAACCTGATGATAATGATAATAATAATGTTGTTGTTGAAAATAGAAACCCTGCTGAGGCAGATCATGATGCTAATTTAGTTGAGTTTATTGAAAAACATAGACCTGATACAGAAGAAGCTCACCTTGACATTTTACGTGAGTTCAGCAGGACTGAACATCAAGAATATTCAGAAAGAGCCTCACTCCCTAAAATAACCCAAAACTCAAAACCTCGACAAAAGATTAAACTTTATAACATTGCTTAAAAGGATGTCTTAGATAACCAACAGCTTGATTTGTCTACTCTAAACACATACATTTACGCTACTGGGAAAGCAATCTCAAACGCAATGGGGAATAAACTGAAGAAGAAAAATAACAAACATCATGTTAATAAACCACCTAAGTGGAAAATCAAACTCCAAAAAGAGATTGATGCTCTACGGGCAGAGTTATCAATACTGGACGAAATATAAAAAGGTACACTTGTGAAAACTAGAAGAGCTCGAAATGTTAAAAAGCGAAATGAAGTCACAGATGAAAGGTCGCTGTTGACAGCAAAGGAAACAATCAAACAAAATAATACAGGTAAAGGCACAACAGCTCCGCAGATATGATAAAAGAACTCGCTTCTATAGGCAGAATAAAATTTTTCAGACTGATGCAAAGAAGTTCTATAGAGATATAGGCAAGGGAATAATTAATGTTGATGAGCCCCCTGATGAAGGAGACATGACTAACTTCTGGAACGGTATTTGGGGAAAAGAGAAGGAGTTCAATAGTGAAGCTGAATGAATTAAGAGAGAACAGGAGAGAATGAATGAAGTAGAACAACAACAATGGGATGAAATAACAGTGATCGAATTGCGTAATACACCAGCAAAGTTGCAGAAATGGAAATCTCCTGGCGTGGACAAAATTCCAAATTTTTGGTTAAGCTCTCTCACCTCTTCACATGAGAAACTAGCGATAAACTTTACCAAAAGTTTACAGAAACCAGACAGTGCTCCTGAATGGTTAACTGAAGGTACAACATACCTCCTGCCCAGAAAGCAAGAAACCCAAAACCCCCAAAACTATAGACCAATCACAGGTCTTACAACTACATATAAAATCCTAATCTCCATTATAACTAATCGCATGTACAAGTTTTTATATGATAATGGCATCCTGCCACAAGAACAGAAAGGATGTAAAAGAGACTCATATGGTTGCAAAGATCAACTACTAATAAATAGAATGATTCTCGAAAACTGCTGTAAAAGCAACAGGAACCTTAGCACTGCGTGGATAGACTACAAAAACGCATTTGATAGTGTGCCTTATGAATGGATCTTAAAGGCTATAGAAATATACAAATTCTCTCCTATTATCACCAATTTCTTAAGGTCAAGCATGGATAAGAGGGGTAGACCAAAAAGACGTTACGTGGACTCAATCAGGGAAGATATGAGGAATGCAGGAGTAAGTGAGGAAGACGCATATGATAGGAAAAGGTGGAGGGAGTTGACTTGCTGTGGCGATCCCTAAATGGGATAAGCCGAAAGAAGAAGAAGAAGAAGAAGAAGTGGCATCAAAATTCCAAAGTGCCCTTCTGGGTCCATAGTGGCAGAGTATTGGTCTCTCAATCAACATTAAGTGTAGCATGCCATAAACAGTTAATAAAGATCCCATAGTTGACTGCAAGATGCCGAGTGGAAATACTAGCAGCATGGAAGAAAAATTTAAACATCAGTTATTAATTATTTTGGTTACTCTTGGCATTTGCAGCATGAAAAACAGGAACACGTTATTAGCTTACTGAGGCAAAAACTCTCAAAATAATCTTGTACGTACTTTGAGTAAGTCTTAAATCATCTAAAAATAATCTAAACAGTCAGAGAAATAATCTCCTAATCTTCAATGATCTTTTACTCTCAATTAATCTTTACTTAAATACAAATAATCTTTAATAATCTCGTAACGTTTTGAATTAGTCCCAAAATAATCTCAAAATAATCTCAATGATCACGGAAATAATCTACTAATCTTTTAATAATCGTATCGTCGTAAACAATATTTCATACTCTTCAAATCTCGAATCATCTTTAATTATCGTTTTTTATCACAAATAATCATTTAAATCTTGCAATTCTTTGAATTTGTCTCATAGTAATCCAAAAATAGTCTAAATAACCACAGAAATAATCTCTTGATCTTTTAATAATATTATAATTACAAATAATCTTTATTAATCTCAATTAATCACAAATAATCTTAATGATTTTGTACATACTTCTAACTAGTCTCAAAATAAATACCACAACTAATAATCAAAAAAATTAACATTTTCATTTCATGAATCATGAATAATCTTTAACACTCTTATTTTATCACAAATAATCTTTATAATCTCGTACAAATATTTTGAGGTTATTTCCCCCTCCATTAGCCCTGTATTATTAATTAGTCTATCAGGAAATTAAATTACTTCAGAAGAAAATTAGATAGTGCCTTAATATACTTTGTACACCTCCCCTTAAGGTAAGAAGTTCAAATTTTAAGGTAATGGTAGCAATTCATGCGAAATCTCCAACTTTCATAACAATTTTCGTAACACTCTGCTTGTCATCATTATTTATACGAATTATTTCCAAATGATCTCTTGGTCATATTATGCCTCATAGAGGTGTTGGAAAAGTCGAATATGTTTACAATTTGAAAAACTTTTCTCAGGGTTGCTTCATCCAAAACTCAGAACATTTCATTACAGCCTAATTTGCAACTTAACATTTACCTTCTCTCCTCTCTGTGAATCATGAAGTTTCAACAAGGCCCTCCCCGGTAAAGGACAAAACGTCTTGCATCGCACATCTTACGTCTTCTCTTTCTTCTTCTCTCTTCTTGGACATGAATAAAGGCATTCTTTATCAACAATCAAGAATAGGCAGGATCAACAACCCGCTTCACAATGGTCGTCTGCAACTTTCCGTTATAGAATCTGGTTGTTGGTTTTGACCATCATTGAATAAGGCCGATGACGTTGTAAACTTGGATCATCGTTTAGTCATGATCAGAGCGCCGTTATTCGCTCACCCGATCGCATTTCAGCTCCTTAACATCCGACGGCCTTTAGACCGTTAGTACCCAGTGCTCCTTTCACAAGGTTTCCCAGCGCGCTCCTTCCTCTCCCTCTCATGATGACTTAATGACAATATACTGTACTTGGACATGCTCAATAGTGACAACATTTTGATGACTTTGCTAATGAAAGGGGGTATCTTTAACAGCAAAACGTCACTGACTGTGAAATCTGGGTGAAAGCAAGACGCTTCCACTCTTTTACGAAGCCAAAAGAAACTATTTTTATGAGGTCTATAGCTACGTTTTTTGAATTTTAAATACGGTTCACGCCCTTCTCTGCAGAGACAGAAATTTTATAGTGGTCTCGGTCTTTCTTTAACTCCTACACAATCTTAACATCTATCCCATACTTTCAATTACGTCTGGACGGCCCTGTAAATTACGGATGCATTCATTTTTACCGATAACTGTCGGCTGCATCTACTAACATCCATTGTTCATCCCCCAAATCCTACCTGCATAGCAGTAGGTCCACGACAAATGATCTGTTCTGGAAGTAGTCTGGGAATTAGTGACGTAGTGTAAGTCGCGTCCATGTTAGGATAAAATATGTATCGCATTTTACCTGAGGGTCAGAGAGTAGAGAGATCAGGAATGATTAGTAGAATATTATGTGATTTAGAATCTTTGGACATAGAAGTTACCTGGAAATTTTATGTACGTTATTTGACGAGCATATACATTGAAAAGAACAAAGAAGAATGTGTCTTTGATAGAATATAGATCTGATATAAGTCAATTTATGTGTTAATTATGATCCTTGTACTGTTTACTCCAGGTCTTGATCCTCCACAAAGATTATAACGATAAAAGAGCATCTTGCAAGCAGAGGTACCGTCCTAAAAAGTTAAGAGGGGGGACTGTATGATGAGCAGCAAATGCCAGGCCCAATATTATTCTCCTCTACGGTGCTACGAGAGATATAATTTTGAATTAAGTGCAACTATTAAAATAACCTTTATCAAACAATTCACAAAATGAATAAAATTTCTAGTAACATTAACCAAAAACTAAACATTGAAAGGGGCTAGGCACCTTCACCCCTGACATTTCTAAAGTTTTGAGAAGGGGGCTCAGGGGGCGCTGAGCCCCCTCCACAGCATCTCTGCTTGCAAGTGATCAGAAACCGATAAAACAAGTCTTTCAGGCTGTTTACATCTGACATCATTTTCGTATTAAACGTAAGAGGCTAAGATTTGTTCTTAAGCTTGTCCATCAGCGAAACACTAGTCAGATTTGGTCAACCTTTTGACCGTAGATTACTGCAAATACCCAAGCTTATTACACTATTTGCACTGAAATTAAATCCCTTATGCAATTCATGATTCCCAAAAATCTTGGACAGGAATGACACAGAGTATAGAGAGCATGTTGTTAATCGGTTGCCATGGCAGCAAAATCTTGTTCAAACTATTGCGTCATTTTGGATTGTTGTAAGGTAGACATTAAAACATTTCCATAGAAGTTTAGACTACACGTGTTTTTTAATAAGAAACCATCTATTAGAAACCTTAGGCTCAGATTTGGCAAAATTCAAAAGCCTTTCAAGAAGATTAGGCAGGCTGATCTAATCCAAAGTTAAGAAACATTCGGGATAGGTACGGGTAGAATAATATTTTCTTGCAACAGTCTATATAAATTACCTTTAAACACAAAACAATATGTACACTTAAAAACTTTAGACACTTAATAAAATAAACGCCTGCGAGTATATATAACAGTTTTACGTGAGTTTTAAGTACGTCTTAAGAAACTTTGAAGGTTGAAACTGGATAAATCAAGAACCAATTGAGGCTGAAATTGGAAAAAATTTAAGAAACTCGAGGCTCAAGCCGATGCTAAGGTTTCTTATAAAAAACAACTTGTACATCACTTTTATCGGAAGAGTAAACATTTTTCAAGTATGTGTTTAAACAAGGTAAGCGTAGCACCAGGAATAAAACAGCAATCCCGTGTTTCATCATCAATGTCACGATAATAAACATGAAATGCAGTCGTATTTAGTAAAACATGGATGGAAGACCTGGTGCTGCTTTGACAAGAAAATACATAGAACGAGAGAGATGTGAGTCTTGTGTGAAGCTGGAGCGGTGTGAATAATCCCTGTCATTTTCTGTACCTTATGTAAATGTTGGCAAAACAGTGTATTGATCGCGTCTAGGTCTTTTGTTAAAAAATGGATTTAGTATCTCCTAAAAAGAAATTGATTGATAGATGATTCGAAATCAGAATACATTAATTCGACCAGGGGTACGTTTGCAGACATATCCTAGCATCCGTTCTTATTGATGATAGATTCTTTCCATGGTCCGTTCGAGGCGGTCGAGCCTGCCTCTTGGCTTGGTTCTCTACCCGATAGCCTAAATTACGGGGTGTTGCTCTTGGACTCCCTAGCTTCCCTTTATTTACTAGTTAGCCTATTTGATGGTCTAGGATAGCACCTCTAAACTTTTAACCCTGGCTGCGATCCTGATACAAACAGGTCTGCTTCTAAAACCATAGTCTTGTTAAATGGTTAACCAAAGGGTCTTATTTTGCAGTTATTGAACATGCTATTTGAGTATTTCGTAGTGGAATGCTATACATCAGCCAGATGCAGAATTTTCGTCAGTGCCGAACGGTACCTGTTCGTCACTCGGAAGTGTTACTTTTATTCCATTATTTTTGCCTTACTGCTTTGGGAGATTTGAATATTTGTATCCTTAAATATTTCGGTGTGATTACAGTCCTGTTGTTATTTTTTGTACAATCCTCACGCAGAACAGCGAGCAATCAAGCAGCAAAAGCAACACATATTTTGTTAATTTTTCTTATATATTATACCATGAATGTAAATAATGTGAATCTCAAATATATTAACCCCATAGCAATCGCAATGATTACTCCCCACCAGGGAAACCCCTTTTCCTTGTGGAAAGAAAAGTCCCTGGGGAATGGCCTCACAGCTTATCACGGGGCTGCACTGAGAGATTGCTAATTTGACCAGAAAAAAATACCTTTCAGAAATAAAAGAATCTTCACAGGCAGTTGTGACATTTTCCGAAATAACTTCTGAATTATGTTAAAAATATGAGATTGTGTGGCTTAAAGTTTTGTTAAGAGAACAACTATACATTTACCCTCAACTTCTGTTTTGCCTCCAACAATTCATCGTACAAAAGATGTTTTGTAAGAACTTCAGCCGAGTAGGATAAACAAAGCTATGGAGAGAATACCTGAAACAAGAACACTTCTAGTGTTTAGTAAGCAATGTGAAGTCCACTTTAAAGAATCCAAATAGAAAGTTTGATGAATCGTTCTTATAGAATGTGGCTGTAAAGCTGAGTGCTCAATTGTAAACAAAGTAAAAACGCTTCTCAAAACAACCTTTAACAATTACCTTTAAGAAAGGTTAAAAACTAAAGTGTATTGAGAATGCCAGTGCAAATAAAGAGGGAAGAGAGAAAGAGAGGAAAGGTAAGTGAAAACTAGAAGAGGAAAGATAAGAGAAAAAAGTCTAGGAGGAAGATAAGCAAGTGAAAAAGGAGAACAAGGACAACAAGAAAGAGAAAGAGGATAGGGGAAGAGGTCATACATAGACCAATACAATAAGGCTAGAGGAAGAGAAAAAGGACAGTTCACAGGCAGGGAAAGCTTAACGAGGGAAAAAAACCGGTGGGGGTGAAAAGGTTAAAACTATAATGTGTTATTAACACCAGTAAAATTCAAGGAGAGGAGAGATAGAGAAAGAGAAGAAAGGTAAGAGAAAACTAGAAGGGGAAATGACAGGGAATAATGACAAGAAGAAAGATAAGGGAGAGTAAGAGAAGAAGAAAGGCGGAATAACAAGAGGATAGAGGGACAGCAAAATAATAAAGGGGAAAATACAGAAGAGACGCCAGGAGAATTCAATGACGGAAGAAAAGCAGTAAAGATTAAAATGAGAAGCTAATAAGTGGCAAACGCAGATTTTATGACTTACCGATCGCCCTAAAGAAACAATTCATGTTCCTTCCTCCTACTGGCAACTCGCCTTGTGAAGAGAAGGAAAGCGAACACCAAAAATAACTACAAGGCCAGTTATTGAACTGTTCAGCGCACATTAATTTTCTGGCAGCGACATACGAAGAGACGCTTCCCACGTTGACTCGAGGCTCCTTCGTTGCAGACCCAATGACAAAAGAAAGACATTCTTTTAATGTGCCTAAGGATTTTTAAATTCTCATCAATTGCACGTGCCTAGCAGCATTATAAACTCATACTTAATTACTTACAGGATTACATATTTACAAATGAAACTGATAACGTGTTATTACACATGGAATGAAAAAACCTGATAAAAATATTAAGCCCTTATGTGCCGTTATCTCTAGGTAGATAACTCTAAGTGAATGCGCCAATGTTAAAGAGAAGCTTAGTCCAAATTCATTACGTTACTTACAAAATATCTCCTTTGTTTGAAAAGAAAAATAATTTATGTATTGGCACATGAGTCGCCATAGCCTTTTACTATGCAATTTTCTCAAAATGAGTCCTATGTTTGCAGATTGTAGAAGAATCATTATTAAGATTGAGCAGAAGAGGGTCAGCTACACGAGGGACAGGACGCCACAGGTGCACGTAAGAGGCAACGCCGCTCGTTTTTGATATATCGTAAATGACTGGTTAATTGCATTGGTCTTAGTAAAACAGAATCCTTCTATATTTCCCCAAAATTGACTTGCCGTTGTATTCGTGCCACCTACTACTTGTTTTGTAAGGATAAAGAATGGGACACTCCGGATCTGTTTACCTGGTAATAATATCCTACTTTGTAATGCTAGCGTGTTGCAGATATACTGTATGTTTTAGGTCAGGTTTTTGTTTGTTTTTATTTTTTGTTTCGTTTTGATTTTGTCACTTAATTATTTTACGATGAATATTGCCTTTATTAAGATAATAGTCATATGCCTGTAAAGTGATTATCCAAATTGTATACCAAAGAGACGAAAAAAAAATAGTTAAAATTATAATTATATGATGTCAGTCATGTCAGTCATGCTAGATAAGCTATGAGAGAGAACTGCTCCTACCTCAGACTGATTTCCTGTTCGGATAAGAGGCCTCCAGATTTCAAGATCATCAGAAAATTCAAGAACATATTCCGAGATTCCACGATTACTAGTTCCTTGAACTGCAACTTTTATCACTTTAAATTTCCTTTGCAAGTCGATCTGTATATACATGCTTTTACTTCGAACACAATGCGGTGCATGCAAACGTCCATCTCCCCAAGTCACTTGATTGTCATGTTGCATTTTTATTGCTGTATCAGGAATCGCATTTTCATCTGCAACACCAGCAGCCACAGCACAATCTAGAACAAAATTGTATATTGTAAGCATCGATTTATTTAACCCTTTAATTGCGTAATCTTCAATATAAAGAAATGTTTTACTGATAGCTATGAATCACAGCTTGAGGAAGAAAAAGAGAGTTTGGAACTCAAAGCCTGTGTTGTCTTGTGCTTCCCAAGCGATTTTATCTCTGGAGTCCCTAGATTTGTGTCTTTCAATAAAGCAACAAATCAATAAATCATTCAATAAATCAATCAATCAATCAGTCAATCAATCAATCATTCAATCAATCAATCAATCAATTAATCAATCAATCAATCAATCAATCAATCATTCAATCAATCAATCAATCAATCAATCAGTCAATCAATCAATCAATCAATCAATCAATTAATCAATCAATCAATCAATCAATCAGTCAATCAATTAATCAATCAGTCAATCAGTCATTCAATCATTCAATCAATCAATCAATCATTCAATCAATCAATCAATAAATCAACCAATCAGCCAATCAAACAATCAATCAATCATCTTTTTAACCATATATCTGCCAAGCCATCAATCATAAAGAAGAGAGAGTTGAACTTAGGGAAATGGGACATAAGTCACCACAGGGACAAGAACCCGTGACATTCTGATTCACGGCGTCCCTTATTGTTTGTCTCAACACTGAAGATACGTTTGATTATTCGCTCCGCAGTATCCACTTCTTGCGCCTTTAGATAAACCCACAGATATCTGAATATACCATCTCCCTGTTTACTAATACCAAGGGGTATGCTAATTTTACTGTTGACGTGCGTAGGGCAAATGGTATGTAAATATGTATGTTAACACCATCAATATATAATCTTCTTACCTGCCATGTTAACAAATTCTCCCAAAACCACAAATTTGTACACAGCACGAGCTCTCCATTTAATCAGGTGAATGCGCATGTGACTCGGATAGATTGGTGTATCAAATACGTGTTTGGTGTAAGTGCCGTCAGAGGAGACTTTACTCTCAAAAATCTATAAATGATGATAAAAATTGTATTTATTACAGAGTTAAAACGAAACTCGAGATGCAAGCAACTATTTACGTTTAACCCTGCCTTACCCAAGGTATTTGAGGAACCGTATACCCGAGGGCGGCAGAATCCTCCCCTATTTTATCTCCCAAACGGCTTGACAGAATTGATGGGATTTACAAAAGAAGGCCAAACAGATGACAAAATCATTTCAAAATGCGCAAAAAAGGCCAAACTTAAAGGTGCCCCAAATAGAGCATTGCACATGCACTGAAAATGAAAATGCGCATGCTCATTATGTGCCTTCGAAGCAAGCACAAACAGAAGTTATTCATTTTCTGTCTTTAATACCAACAAAACAACAAAACAATGCAGTCAAAAATAAACATTCTGTCACTGTGACGTGTGCTGTGAAAAGTTGAATAATTTTGTCTCCTAATACAGGGTTGATATTAACTTTGCAGAAGGTGCAAAATGCATTATCTGAACCATCTACACCTTTTTTAACCCAAGGATGTCTCTTAATTTATTCAGGTTTAAACTTTTTTGCATTATCATAATATCCCTTTCATTTATTCCGTTTGCTTTCCTGGCTCAAACTCATGACTAGTAATTCTGTTAACTCACTGAACTGAGCATGGCTTAAATTGTTGTGAGACTGAAATACAAAATGGGAAAGCAAAGGCAAAACATCATCGAAAACAGGAAATGGCAGGCAAAATCAAGCCACAATTGTTAGCAAAACGTGACAGAATTATTGAAACAGCTTAATAAACGGAAATAATAAGAAACTGAACACTTTTCCTTCAAAGAACTTTTTGTTCGAATGGATGATTTTAATATTGGACTTCAGAGTGTGTAGTACCTTATTTCAATTTAAGATTATTTTCTTATTTTGACTCAAACGACACGAAAATGTATCCTCATGATTTCTGCTGAAGAAAGGCCAAAAAAGGCCAAATTAAAGTAGTAGCCCAAATTTGAATTTTCCAGAA
Organism: Alatinidae sp. Z8VKAUB7J3; assembly: GCA_010016025.2. Lineage (NCBI taxonomy): Eukaryota > Metazoa > Cnidaria > Cubozoa > Carybdeida > Alatinidae > Alatinidae sp. Z8VKAUB7J3. The sequence continues at coordinate 133,872,824 of JAAAKM020006971.1, read as the reverse complement.
AAAGCCAATTTGGCAACCCTGTCTTTCCGTGGAGCCCTCTTAAAGTTTGCAGTCATTACCAAAAGACGATCAAAGATCATGTCAATAGGAAATTTTATCAATATTATTATCAATATTATTTGTCAATATTAGTGAGCATTGTGGGTCGCACTTACAATGTTGCATGATTACAAGCTGGAATGATCACTCACTTTTAAATACCCATGACGTTTGTGTTCCAACCAATCGCGCAGTCCATTTGTACAATAAGAAAGGCCAACTTTGACCATATCTCCAGGATTTGCGGCAACTACCCCAATTTCAATGCCCTTGATTCTTGTAAGGTGTGGAAATGCCCCCTTTATCCATGGTTTCTTATCCTTAGAATCGGGCACCCATGATACTCCGCTAGTTCTGTTAAAAATATTTCTGTCGGGTACACCTGAAGATGTCTCAATGTCCTTTATGACTGTGAGAAGACCGTGATCTGGAAGAACAATTAGATTTAAGAAGGTAGGTCAACCTTAACAGTACGCAACAATCTATGTTAAAAATTGCAGCACTTATATTGCAAGATGTATTGTACTCTTTTGTGCTTAATTTTAGAGAGGGGGTCATATTGCAATTTTTGAAATTCCTCACCCCACATACCATTTTATAATGACCGCCCAATTTTATTAACATGTAAGACTACGATCTACCCCCCCCCCCCCCCCCTCCCCCACCCCCCCCCCTCAAGCTCTTTAAAAATTTTTAAAAAAAAAAAAAAATTAACGCATAAAAAATACAAAACAGA
>JAAAKM020006971.1:133860969-133872039 GCA_010016025.2 Alatinidae sp. Z8VKAUB7J3 | reverse complement strand
TCATCAACCTTCCCATGTTAGGTATTTTAAAATTTTTCAAAAAACAATAATATATAACGATTAAAAAGTGCCAAACTGAACTCTTCCCGAGAACAAAAACAACACAATTTTATTAATCAAATTGTCATTCATTCATCGTTGAAAATGTCAAAAGCATGTTTTCTGAAAAATAAAAAAACTTTTCAACTTAAAGTGCGAACGTCTTATTCGAATATGCTATTACACTATAAAAACCACTGCAGGGTCTTCTGTAGTAAATTATTATTTTAAAACAAATATCTATCCCTCCGCGCCCCCCCATTTTAAGGATTATAGACAATTTCTCCCATTGCTCATTTTATTATGACCCCCAACTTTTTAGAATCTAAAAAAATGTCCACCTCCTTTTTATTCGACCCGAAGAGTAATGAAATAGCATTAGTATAGAAACAAGTCATGCTACAACAAGACAATCAATGCCCTTTGAGCAGTTAAATCATGTTATTTCATTGTGCTTATCTGGTTAGGTTAATCAGCCGTACAGAGTTTCTTTTCTCTCATGAATAGTACAAATCGTCAGGTAAGGATGGAAATAACAGATAAAAAATTTACACAAACATTTGCTGTTAAAAGTGTATAGTAATCTTGGAGTAAAAATTTAGGTCTGTGCGTTTTTCCACAATCAACATCCTATGTAACCATATAAAGTAAATGACGTGCAAATGAATGGAGTAGGTCATAATTAAGTCATTAATGGCGAATTCTAAACAAACATTCTTTAAATAGAGATATAAAATGTGTTTCCTATTTCGGGCAGATATTTTTCGTATACTGATCTTTCCATGCAATCCGAATGGCTTTGTTGCAGTAAGAAAAGGCAGGGTCTATAAATTTGATACATCTAAAATTTAGATACAAATTTATGGTAACCTTAAAGCCGCCGTGGTCCAGTGGCTGGTTCACTTGCCTTCAATGCGAGAGGGTACGGGTTGGAATCCTGTAAGGACCAATGGTGACGACATGAGGGGCATCCGACTTGAAGTGCTCCAAGCTTCACCAAACGTGCCATTTATGTGGGCACCGCCCTAGCCCCTGTTGAGGAAAGTACAAGGCATTGACCTCCCCGCCCCCCCCCAAATACAATAAAGACAAGAGAACATGTTTTCTTCCAGAAAACGCAAAACTCCATGGTGGAAATATGTGTTTTAATCAACCCGGGTGAAATAATGAACTTGGTATCCAATGATAATAGCTGTAAACGAACTAGAGGAAAACTTTCTTTATGCAGATTTACGTAGTACACAACACCTACAGTCAAAACAAGTCAATACAAGATTCTTGTAGAAGACCAGAGGTATTTTCAAAGCAATCGTACCTTGACATACGCTAAATTTGAAAAGCAAGCACCATAATGCAGCTATGACAATCGACATTTTCACGCCTAAGGCAAGGAAAACAAAGAAATATTAACATTTCTTCTCAAAACAGAACTTGTGAGAAACCGTTGACTGATTGACTTATTTATGAGCATAAAATTATAATATGACACTGCTATTGACTTATAAAAACACGTTGGCATAGGAGACGAAAATTCAGCATTAAGTTGAATATTTAACAATCCATGCTATTTTAACATGGTATTACACAACGGATCCATAGACACTTTTTTCCTTTGCAGCAAAGACAGATCGAGCAGTTGATCTTAGGCAGCATTCCTTTAGATGTATACTTGAATCAACACGTTGCTTCATAACATCAATGGCTGAACCTAAAGCAGAGTTAGACGTAGCCTGGAACAGTTTAAAACACAAATGCAATAATAAAAGTGTGCTACAGTTATTTACTACAACGCAAATAGTTATCATGAGCATTTTAGCCTAGTTGGTAAAGTAGATTCTGCGAAAGCGTTGTTCCTGATTTAAGATTTCTGATGGTGACATATAACTTTTATTTCTTTAGAATCTTCCATACTTATCCTTTAACATTCTCTCTCCCTGAAACTAGGTTGTAGGGCCAAAGTTCTTCATATTGATTCCTGTTCATCATACTGATTCTGGGTAAGGCAGGATAAGGTATTTCTTTGTATGACATGGTCTCCAGGTAAATTGTCCTCTTTACAAAAGCAATTTCTGCAGCCAGTGTAAACAACTGTGAAAATGGCATTCCTAAATGTTTGAGTCTGATTTGCTAAGCTTCTTACAGAGAATGGTTATACCTCTTTTACAGATACAATAATATTTTACTAGACAAGGAACAAATAATGCTAAAATGACTAACTAGACGATAATTAACATGGAGACAACATTTTCTCCTATCATTAAACTCCAGTCAGTAAGACATTATCGTTTTCAAGTCAAACAATTTTTTTTATTTATTGCCGACCGCAGTCAGAGGCAACAAAAATGCTCCTCTTTCCTTAGCGTTTACCACTACGGTGGTAAGTGTGGAGCCACTCCTATCCCAAGTCAAGTTTTTTTACCACTTCTCCCAGCATAGCTGGTACTCATTTCACCGACCCCGTAAGGATGGAAGGCTGAGTGAACCTTGCATAGCAATGTCAAAAAGAACAAAAGGGTCTCAGATTACATTCACTGCATCAAAAGAGTAGTGTGACTCAGACACCTGGATGTAGTTAACCAATCATTTAGTAGCATTTGACAGATTGTTGCTGGGTTTTGGGTAAACTCAAACTCAAAATAAATTCCCCTGCCAAATACTAACATGTTCAGAGACATCACACCTGGAGAACAATGCAAGAAAGGCATGATCTGGCCTGGGCATTTAGATCCTGCTGTGAGTCAATTTTGCAGTGTCACCCCAAGCCCTGGGATAACTGAAATACCAAGACAGATTTGAGACCTGGGATTTCGAAGCGGAAAATTCGTTTTGCTCTGGTGTGTGTGACCACAGCTAATATTAGCATTGCCTTTAATGAACAGACCACCGTTTTCCCCTTGCTACTGCTAACCTTGTTATTTCTTACGTCTTACTTTACTGCCATTTAGTTTTTTCTTTCATCATAACTAGGATCATGTCTATGTCCAGGAAAATTCCATCTAATTGTAGGGTAACGTGCAAAGAATGGGATATAAAATTTTGTTTGATTTGTGCATCCTCTACTACCCGTTAATTAACTGTTACTTCTCTGAAGGATGGAGTAGTCTTTGTCATTAATCAAAATAGAGGTTATAGTGTTATCAGTGACTGTGGGTAATTGAAGGTCAAATGTAATAGAGTGGAAAAGCTATAATGTGTATAATGGATAATGTATAACACAGTGAAGAGTATTTCTATGGTAATTATCCATGGATTAATTTCTGTTGGTCATTTTCTGCAGGCATTATATATTGTCTATTTACATTATTACTGTTTCATCTATATATACACAATGCTATAGATGGCATATTGAGATTACATTGAAATTGAGATTTCAAGTCTCTTACATGAGGCTGGTAATGTGTATATATGTATAGGCCTACAGAAGGCTTCCAATAAATATTAGCTTTACTGATTTTGAAGGTAGAATTTGTATCTCACTTACTATCAAAGTATACCTCATTGGTGACTCAGTGTTTAGTGGCGTCAAATATCTGGTATTGTACCATTAATATTTCTTTCACAAAATGATATTTAGGGACAAGAAATTAAAAAATCTCTTGTAAACTGTGCATTTTACACATGCTGTACTTCTGTATAGTACCATTAATTAGTGCCCTATCAAGAGTAAATTTGTATGGGGAATCGAGTAGAAAGACACAAAGTTAGTGCTCCAGAAATACAGCACAATGTGGCTAAAAAAGTCATTGATTCATTAATGTTGTAAAGGCAAAACCATAAGAAGTGCTAGGGAAAAAGTATTATTGGATGTCCTTTAACCTGGCCCTTGGTAGAACCCTGTTTAATAAAAAAAGTTAATTTGTTTTTTATGATGTAAAATGACAAACCAGACAATCTTTATAAGACATTAGAAAGACAGTCCTTTTAACAGCAGACATCCATGACGTGAATTATCTCCATGTGGAAATAACTTTATAAGATGGTGAAGTGATTTTTACAAGCTTTCCATTTTGTGTAACACTATGTAAATAGAATGTATCAACATTATGGAGTTTCTCTTGTCAGTTGTGAAATTGCACAAACAAGTTATATATATATTTATTTTGTAGATGTATATATATAATGTGTTTTAGTCTCCAGGATCATTTCAGGTTTTGATGCAATTTCCAATTTATAAGGATAACAATCAGAAATTGGGGACATTGCTCCTGCTAGAAAACATTTTAAAATGGACATCAGCCCTCTTTAAATATATTTGGTTATGTAAGTGTTTATTCTAATAATACGTACTGTGGTTTGCTTTTCACAATTTTTTATTTGTTATCTTTTAGCCAGGTTTGCAGCTGTTATAATATGCATTGTTCTGGCATTGATTTTCCACTTTGCTGCATGGCTTGTCGGTGTTGTAGGAAGACTTTGCAAGAAGGAGGTGAACAAGTTGATCCTAATGAACTTGTTCTTCTGTGGTATGTATATATCAGTTGTGTGTTTTCAATATTTGTAAACATGGCATCCTCTGTGTTTGGTTCCCCATCATTTGTCACAATGGTTTTAGCAGGCTTTAAAGTAAATGTACATAAAATAGAGTTAGTATAGGTCATGCATATAGAGCTTTTAGTAAGTTTAGTGGGGGGAAATTTTAGAATACACGAAGAGAAACCCCAGTGTACCTTAATGGTTGATCCTAAATTGGTGAAATGCTAGTTCTTACTTTTTTGAGATTAATAGGTTGACGGATGTCGATTACAAATATTGTATATAAACATGTAAAACACTAAAGGAAATCCACTCAAATAAAATCACATATAGAGAAACCAGATGTACACCATTTGAAAGATTGAAGCAAGACCAGAGTAGTAGTATGCATTTTGGCATAATGACTTGTTAGCTTTCAAAACCACAATGTGTTAGCCATTTCTCAATTTAGTATTTCAATGAGGCAGCACCATGTTTGTGCTGAAGGTGAAATTTTGAAATTGGCAGTTTTTAATGGCCAGAAAATATTACCCCCCTCCCATTTGTTGAATAAAAGCATTCATCCTGTATCTGCATTGCCCTCCACCATTTCAGCTCCAAATTTGTGGCATATTTCTGATACAACACTGATGGGGAGCTAATCAATTGCTAGCATGGAACTCATAAGCGGGAAGGGGACATGTGTGTAGTGACTCATCATTACATCTCCCGTCAAAGATTTTTTAAAATAGTTAATACATCTCACTTGTTACATGGTAATTGATCACAACATTAAAAATGTGTTGTAACAAGGTTGCTTAAAACAACACTGTCACCAGTTTTGAGTTCTGGTAGCTTCTTACTTTCTCTATCTATTAATACCTTTAAAGATCTTGTAAGAGAGATTTGGCATCATGACGGACCATTGGCTTCAGTAGTCACTGGTGTGATGACAGTGCGCCATGGTTCTATGACTAAACAAAAGCAAATAAGTAGAAAATGAAAAATAGCTGACGGGATTGTTCCAATGTTTAAGGAGACCTTCATCTAAGTTGATGCCATTCTTGAGAATGTTTTGACCACTTTCACAGCAGCTTCATAGGCGCAATGGACGAAAACATTGGGGTGGGAGGGGGGCTGTGAATTATTTTCCCCAAAAGATACTCCTTTGCCCGAAAATTAATGGGACATGAATCGACTAAAAGAACTTCAGTTAGACATGAATACCAACGCTAATTCAGAGGGGGTGGTAAGACTTAAACTTATCTAATTTTTATTTCTTATTAAGGAGCTGTAAAAGCCCCCTCCCCCTCAAATTTTTGCTCAAAAAAATATAACATTTGAACAAACTGGGGAGACTGCAGCCCCCCTCAGCCTCTTTGGCCCGAGCCCATGTGCTGCTTCTGCCCCAACATTGGGTGTAGCTGGGACTGATTGTTTCAACAATAGAACCCCAACCATGTGCACTGTATGCCATTTCCAATGAATTAAAAGATGCACTATCAGATACAAATTTGGTTGGGAAACCCTAATACCCAAATATTGATCTAAGAGCATCTGAACAAAATTCATAGATTTCTCTCTGCAGCAGACAGACAATAATGTACTTTAAGTGTTAATGAAAGCCACGAAATATGCTCAGTTGTTGTAAAAATAATGATAAGAAATAAATGTTTTATAGCACCACTTCCACTAATTGTTCAGTAGTGCTTTACATTTATAGAGAATAAAAATCACTAATGCTATAATATTCTTAATGGTTATTAAAATTATGGCAAACTTACATATAAAATATTATGTAAATTTAGAAGAGTAAAAACGTATGAATAAATAGCTTCTTTAAAAATTATTAATGTCAAAGGGTTGATCTTAATTTCACATACAGGGTGTGAGTCCCATAAAACGGGGACTGATTCTTAAAATGTGTACTAATTGTCATGACTGTATTGGATTCCACGTTGGTACTGTCAAGTGATGAAAGTAACTGATGGTTCGTTCGGAAAATGGTGAATTCATTTTTCTTGCAACTTAACCTTAGCTTGTGTGCTGCCATCCATAAATTGATCTCCATCATTCACAGTACAATTAACTGTTGACAGTTTTGAAAATTTGTTTTCTTGTTAGCCCGATCATAAGTTTAAAAAAATTGCTACTGCATTCCACTTCAAGAGTTATATAACGCTGAAGTGATCCCATTAAATGTCTACTCTTTTTAATACCTTGTTGTGCTTAACAGGGTTGTTTTTTAATCCACTTTCAAGCCAATTTTTGTCTGTCCTTATCAAGATGCAGAGTTTAACATCGAGATGTCTTTTCCATATCTTTTTCATATGCCGTGTACTTTATTAGACCTGAGTATCTAGGAGCAAAGCGTGCCAAACCACTGAACGTGTGTATTTATCATTCGCAATAACCCTGTGGCAAACAAAGATCGCTTTAACTGCCTTTTGCCTTTAATAGCCTTTAACAACAGCCAATACTACTTTGATAGTCTTAATCATCATAAATCGGCCTTTTCTTTTTCTTTATCCTAAGATAGGAGGATCTGACAATTTGTAAGCTGCTGTGTTGCTCTTTGTTTTCGCTCATCAGTAGGAACAGATGTTTGGAGATAAATGGGCGTAGACCACCTCTTGATACTAATGATTGAAAATATTGTGGGTTTCTTGATTTTATCTTTCATACTTGATATAACCCTCCGCCGTTCATAAAACTCTTTGTGTCATAATCTCTCAGAAATATCTGCCCGCCTTTGCCTGAGTGTATAACACAACTATACCGGTGATACCACGGTTTGTTTTTGCCCTTATGACCATTGTTTGGCAGGACTTGCCTGTGTTTTCTTTGCAAAGTTAGCATGTTAAGCAATTAGATAAAAACCAGCTTGTCCCTACAATGTATTGAGAATGATCATACTTTCTAGTATACTATGCTGAATAGAAAAAATGGGCTTGATTTTATTGCCGTGTGGTAACGGATCCTCCGCAATAATGTCTGTTATTCAATGTCTTAATATTGATCATTACGGATCAAGCGCTCGTAAACTATCCTGCTTTGTATCCTCTTCCACTTTTTATGGTTTATGATACGTTTAATATAATTGTACTTCTTTTTCTTCGGCTGACTTTTCACTCGCACAATTGTTCCAGAAGTCCATTGGACTTGGTCGTATCGCTGGTGTTGTCTTCTAACTAGCTGCCTTTTCCATACCACATAAAACAGCAAGTTCGAGATAAACGCGTCACACCAAGCGCAACACATGCGTAAAAAGCTCGGCCGAACTCCTACTCGCTTCGATTCCGTGCGTCACTTCTTACTTAGATGTATTAAACATTGCAATTCATTAGCTGAAGAAAAGGATTTGCAAGTCAGTGGCTTTTGCTTTGGCTCTTTTACTGTGCCCAATTATGGCAAAAAACTGGACGCCAGTCATTACTTACTTGTTTTTGATGCGACTACGCCCTCGATAACTGCAGTTCCTCGAATGTTAGTCCACAAGGAAGTGATCGAACAAAGAGCGAACGGAACCAATGCACTTCACTACTTCCACCGTTTTTACTCCATTTCGACGATCGTCCGGACCGACTCCAACTTCATGACTTCAACCAATTTCTGGTTGTAAATGAGCAATGCCTCCGACCCTTCAAGGCTGGGGCACCTATTACGTCTTTACTTTTTTATAAAAGGTACCAGCAGATACTAGAATAGTAGATACTTAACGCCATCTATATTGTTTACCCATGTATTAACTTTCTTGGTATGAAAAACTCTTATTCATTTAAGAACAGATTTGTTATCCCTACATTATGATAGTTATCGTGATTTCTCCCCCAAACGTTGCTAGTTGTTGGTGCGAGATCACATGCGTCGGAGATCGTGTGCGAGATCACGTGCACCACCCCTTACAATATTTATGTTGCTCCGCGGTCCTTGTTATAATGTGCCATTACAAATGCCTAACCCCACCCCCACATCCACATCCACACAAAGAAGCAACATTTGTACCCTACTAATCAAGTGTGTGTTTCCAAGGAGTTCGTTACAGGTTAAGACGTAAATTGTCCGCACTTGCAGTTGATCCACGAACACGTACTCTCGAGTGCCAAATAATCGTACCCCCTGCTTATTAATTTTCGAAATTTATAACCCCCCGCTCCTTATTAGGACCCCCCGTTTATTAATTTCTAGGTATTTTCCCAGTACTCAAAATGTAAACCTTTCCAGGGACCGGAGAAGATGGCACATCATGGTCGCCAACGTCATACGACAAGGCACTTAAAGAAGAAGAAGAGCAATTATTAGACAAATTCTTAAAAGGCAGGCACATTACTGGGACCAAAAATCAATGTACATAGCATAATAGCTCTTATAGTATTATCAATCTTTGTACTTAGAATAATGTGTGACTTTGATATTACAATGGCCCTTTTCTATCCTTTTGCAGGACTATCTTGTATTAAATATGTAAATACCGGAGATAGTACAAAACTATTTGAAGAAAATAGTATAGACTGCGGCAATAACGAGCAATCCAAGACGTGGTCCAAAAACTACCATCCAGCCTATGACACGTCATCAAAGTCATGTGTTGGTTATGTAAAACTTCCAAATGAAGTCCCTTGCACGGTTGCTAATATACCAGCAACGATCCAAAGATTGTGTACATGCAACTACAAAGGTACGTTGTGCTGGAGCTTGAGTTTTTCATTGTTTCTTCAGGATATCTATGTTTTACCATGTTTGCTAGTTTATCAGAACAAATGAAAGTTTAATTTTTATAGGAATTACAAGGTGAGGTTCTTTTCATTTCTTAACAACTATATAATCAGTTTTGAAAAGATCAATCGGGAAATAGAATCAATGATATAATTAGTTTTCCTCAGAAGTGTCATCAGCCAAGCTCTCATTACTATATTCCTACTCTGACTTAAGTCAGTAGGATATAGAATATGTTCATTAACCCTTCCAACGCACTTCATTGTCAGCAGTTAGAGGACCGTAGCTGTCCATTTTTTAATAAGATGCAGGCAAATATATTTCCGATGTTTTGAAGCATGAGTGCCACACATTTCGTTCAAGTCAAAATTATTCTCAACAAAAAAATTAATATTCCATTTACCTATGGTCATGTGCTCTCAGGGGATCATCATACAAAATTTTGCTTCATTTATTACATAGATGATTTGTTTGTTTAAAAGTGCTAGAAATAGACATTCAAGCAAGATTCCAGGAAGTTCCCTTTAAAACACAGTTAAAACCGATTGGATCACTTTTCTGCCTTGGAGCCAGGCTGGTGGCGGTTAACTTGTTATCTTGAGCAATGAATTTTATAGGAGTACCTAACGGATAGGATGACAGTTTTTGGACATACTTTGAAGATGTATGGTCATTATGTACCCTCTACTTGCAGGTCTGAAGGCGTGAGTGTGGACACAATTTTCAATCTCAATCAATTTACAAACGGCAGGCAACTTGTAAGCCACAAAAAAGATTATCAGCGCCCTGTCTCTCTATTTGCAGCAATAACAGCTACTTAGCACCCTCTTTTTCTGTTTGGAGTTTGTATTCCTGTAAACAACAGCCATTTACGTCGGGTCAAAAGGACAATGAATAGTAGGATATTCTTGTACTTTGGGCTGAGTTTTATTCACTCTTGAAAATACGTTCTTTGAGTCCAACTTTCAATGTTTACCACTGATGTTTCTATTTCTTGGATTTGATAAAAGCCTTGTAACCAGGATGTTATGTTGTATGATTATCCTCACCTTTGCCGACAACCGCAGCCATTAAACTTATTCGACCGGAATTTTTATTCAGTCACTACGTTATATCGTGATCATCATTCAGCTGCTGAGACGCAGGCGACTTCAGACTGTCTCTAAGTTGTTCTGTGCCATCTCCTCTTATCTGACTAACGGTATTATAGTTAACATGTCCCCAGTTGAACGTACTTCATGTAACTATATCCTGATATGACTTATTCTTATTCTCCCCCACAAGCCATCTCAGAAAGGACATAATGATCACAATGTTACAGCATAATTGGATGTAATCTAATCATTTGCATACCAATAGTTTAAAATCATTGGGAATAAAAATGTCCTAATTAAAACGATCTTTGATTAAGGCTGTTCTAGGATTGGATCAGTGTTATATTAAATCTCGTACTTCAATTTTCGTTAGTTTACAAACGTTGTTACTAAAGATAATTCACCATTCGAAGAAATAATATGGAGACTAGGTATTTTCGTTATTTAAAAAGCTGAAAGCAATGAAAGTGACAATTTCGTAACTGTTACAAGGGAGCAAAGTAGAAGTAGATATAGATTTGAAATATATATATAAACTTATGACTTATTTAAGCCTTATTAAAACTTAATTTTCAATATTTTGTGGGGACGTTTAACAGCTAATATCATCATTTATAGTATTTGTTTTGCATATTTTACAGACAATTAAAGCAATTCCAGTTAAACAGATTTAAAAAAAATTTTATGGCATGATTCTCCTGTTTAACTCCTAATGCAAGTGGTGAGATAAAGCATATTGCTTGTTCCAAACTATGTAGAATTTAGCTTT
>JAAAKM020006971.1:133830548-133852153 GCA_010016025.2 Alatinidae sp. Z8VKAUB7J3 | reverse complement strand
CATCTTTGTCTTATATTTAACCATGATAATTGGAAGATAATTTACAATTGTAACTTTGATTGGACATGAGTCATTACTAGTTCATTGACAGAATTCAAAAAGACATTAGTTGTCCAAGTTGATGTAAGACCCTGTTTACACTGGTACAGATCCAAATGGATCCGTATCAGAACTGCCACGGATCGGTCTTGCGTTTACACGCGATCTGATGGATCCGAACACCTTTGGATCTGCTATCCGTACCAGGTTATGTCTACTTATGAAAGTGGACCAGTTTCAATCCGACTTACGATACAAACACTTTGGACCAAACTGTCACAGATCGAAAATGCGGCGACAAGAACTACCTCTTAGAGGTACATTTGACATCATTTCCATTAATGTTCTATGTTGGTGCTAACATTGACACGTAAGCCATAGTTAAGTTTTGTTCGTATTTCAACGTTCTATTTCAATCCAGTTCTAATAACAATAGAAAGAATTCCATGCTGAGTTCTTGAGCCAATTGAGTCCTATGTCGTCTGAAAACTCTGGAACAGGGTGTTTAGATAAGATCGGATCCATTTAACTCCGTACCTGTGAAAACAGGGTCTCAAATGCTTTGTTTTTCAGTTGATAATTACTGGGAGCAATATCTAGTGTGATGAAGCATTCCTCGTTGCACTTCTCTTTACATTTAAATGTTTACTAACATGCAAAGGATGCCTTAACTTTTCCCTTTAAACAAATTACACAGTGCGTATAAAAATTTGTTTACAACACTTGATTAATGAAAAAATGAATCATCTTTAAAAAAAGTGGACAGCAGCCTTAAAACACATTTGTACGAGATTTTCTATGCCAGTCGATGAATCTTACACAAACGCGTATCGTGTACATCTATATGTGTATAAGAATTAACAACCTGGAGTAACTGGGACATCTCGGCTTCAAACTATTGTTCTAATTTTTTAAATATTTAAAAATATGTGGCCCCGGATTCCAGTTCCGGTAATGGGGTACTTTCTTCTTTTATAGCTCTTTTCAAAACTTCAGATCCACTTTTCTCGATGAAACGTTTTTAAAATTGTAGTAACTGTAAAGACGAATACGGTTCCGTAAACAACCTCTTATCGTTATAGTGATGGTACATGTTTTCTTAATCCATGGGCTTGTAGCGAAACGTAATATTTCTTTTGGAATTACCCCTAGTGTTCAACAGGCTGCCATTGCTGATTCAGACGATCCGTTTAAAGATCTTCAGGAGAGCTTAAACGAATTGAGACAAGTAGATTCGTCGATGGTTCCAGATAATGTCACAGCCACTACTCTAGTGAGTTTGGATGACTAAGTTATTACAACTGCAACTGAAATCTCTGATGACGATATCACAGAGGAAATAAGAGATCATCAACAACAAGGACTTTTTTAAACAAGTTTAACTTTATCTACATGTAGTATTTAAAAGCTTTTTTCAGAAAAAAAAGATTCTCTTCGCATCTAAACTTGAAGCCTTTTACTTCTACATTAACCCTCATTAGCCCGACCTGTCTTTAAGTAAAAATTTTGATTTTCCCATTAATTTTCTTTATCTCGAACTTTCTCCATCTCGAACAATTTTTTTGGTCCCTTGCGAGTTCGAGATTGAGAGAGCCCACTGTAGTACAATTTTATCACCAATATCGCCAGATTGTGTTCATTTTCATTTTCAGGATATGTATTGACATTATGTGTCATCCCAAAAATATTGTATTCCACATTCTTCACATGGCTCCAGCAAAAATCCTTGTTTTCGGTTACTTTTTACATAATCCTTGCCAAATAATAAGAGTTATAACTTATCATGTTAAAAAATAAGGAATTTAAACAAAAGAACAAAAACTTTCGCGCAACTATCAATATAACTTTTCGGTAATTCCATACAACATTGAATACTGACTCCTGCAAAGTCAGTGTAGCTGACAATGTGGGATTCAAAGTAATGTTTTATAAAACTTCAAGCTTCAAATGGAAGGATTCAATATCGTATATAATCTATTTGCAATTTGCACACTTTTGATTCAGTATATCACCTATTTAACAAAAGAACTCACCCAAACGAATAAAAATTAACTTCCGGCGAATAAATTATATTTTTTCATGTTTGGGCCATTAATGAAACATCTTTCACCTGTTACACTTGCTTGTTCAACGCCTTCCGAACGCACTGCGAAAATTTTCCGAAAAAAAACTTGAACCTGCGAAGGTAAGGTATGGTGAAACTGCTGTTTAAGGATCAGAGTGCTGTAGAGCACCACGAAAATTTTAAAATTTGCAAAATGTGCCACACGAAAATTCAAAAACGTACTGCAAATCCATATTCGATAATTCAAAAGCTGATTAGCAACTGCTGACTGGTAACCAGTCCCTAGCGGTAGATCAACGCAGGTAATGAAATTTAATTGACATCACAATCCTTGCAGACAATGACATGAAAAGGAAATTTTGATTATTTCACCAGTGTTCACTGCAAATTTTACGAAATTCTTCCATTGTACATTCTGTATTATCATCATCATTATTAGCAGCAGCAGAAGTATCTCAAAAGACCATAATGCATAAGGATTTAAAATGTTAACTTTTCAAAATTTTGGTTTAGTCTATGTCACTTTTCCACTTCTGTATTTATCTTCGGCAACATTTTCCAGCTAACATGAGATCATCAATGCTACTTACCAAGTTAATAACAATAATACAAGGGACCAATGAAAGAAAGAAAAGTAAGACCGCTAAATTTTTGTCAGGCCACCACAGGCGAAAAATTTGAATTCGCATTGCGACTTTATCATCTTCGCGCTCCTTATGTACTCTAAAAATTAAAAAATCACGATCATTAATCTTGCCTACGGTGAAGAAAAAGGCGATGACAATTCATCTCGATGTTCAATTAATGTATCGGGCAATGTTTGCTTTATTTGTGGACAGTGGATTTGGCGGTATCAAGGGTATATTTCGTGTTATCAGCAGCATTGTGTTGACGTTCTTTGAGCAGCGACTTTCTCGAAACCTTTCGATTAAACTGGGGAGTATGTGCTCAACAATGTCATTTGCTACTGGTTGTTGTTGCCTTGACTTGGCGTGATCTTCAATCGCACTAGTGTCTAATAAACAATAATTCTGATCACACTTCGAAAAAAACCCATTGCGACTCGCGATCTCTAAATTTGATCCATGAAATAAATCGGTGCTTCTAAGGCGAACGATCATAAGATCTAATTTGCCTTACCGAGAGCCCTTGACGATTAATCATTTTAAGAGCATACAATAGATATTAAACCCAATGTAAGTCCGACTGCAACCGGTCGTAATAGTCTAGGCGTTGGAGAGTTGAACTCGAAAAAAATTCTGAACAAGCTAAATTTGTTATCATTAGAAACGTAATTTCATCCTTAAGAATATTCGAAAAATACCCTATCATGGAGTTTGGGCAATTTTCGTGACAGGGGTTCGAATTTAAAGATATTAAGGAATGTATCTTTTTTACATGTCTTAGCCCCATGTGTCAACATAGAATTTATTTGACTTTGACAATTCTTACTAAATAAACACCATAATTGCCGATAGTTACAATAAGTCGATTCTCTGTTCTTCTTGATTGAAAGAAACACATCCTGCTTTCTGTGTCCAATGTTACTCTACTGAATAAATCGCATCTGTCGGGGATTTAATTGTGAGCTTCTTTTCAGATGCTTCTGTCTTTTTATAGAGTCTCCATCTCCATATATATCAAATACGCAATGACTCATTGTTATACTCCCTGACCTAACGCATGTGCTGATAAATTATGTTGTGGAATTTCCTTCCCCTTTGCCACCGCACCTTTTGCATTACATAGATATCGTCTAAAACGATTGCACTTTGCTATTACAACTGTTCTTCTTTGTCGTCAGCAACTGATTTTTGCAGAGCTGACTTGAGTTTTCGGCTTCTCAGACATTTGGCAGGGAATGGGTTTAGTATGTGCTCTCATTGACTACAGACTTTCCAATTATCTTTGGTGAGCGGTCTTACTAGCCTTCGAGCCTGGGTCATTACTTGCTTCTCTGCCGGGTAGCCTAAATTGAGAGGTGCTGCCCTTGGCCCCCAAGCTGCTCTTTATATATCAGTTAGTCTAAATTGTGATTTTACTGTTTATGTAGTGTCGATATCGTGCCCACTGCTCATCAGAGGTCTTGGATTGACACGCTACAGACTTGACTAGATTTTGTACAAACGCGTGACTTAACATGGATGTTGGCATTGCAGTCGGCGTATACGGGAAAAGGCTCGTAACATAATCCTCTCTCTGTGCAGTTGGTATTATTTTTGGAAACAGGACTGCAATATCGATGTTTATCTCTTTCTTCCCCATCTTTATGACATTATGTAGTGTATCAAGAGACTTCATTTGGTCTTTACGTTTGCCTGTCTTATTGAGAATATTCACCTTGTCGTCTTGACCTGAATCGCCAGTCAAACTTTTGCTATTTTATCTACCAGACCCTTCCTTCGAGTACACTCATCTCAACTTGCTCTATGCCTTAATCTGTCCAGATCTCTGCCCATTTTCCGGCATGGAATTGTATGCGTTAAAATAAGCTTTTAACAAATCCTTGGTGCAGCTAATGGTGTTGTTGGCGTAATTGAAGCATGGACTGTAGGTTGGGATTATTCAATCCAGAAGTCAGATGGAATGACAATATTGATCTACTTCTGAGCCAGACCTATTGAAGTGCCCTTCTACTATACTATCCAAAATTGATATACCTTTCAGTTTTATTTATATTAACTGGACTGCTACCACTTTGTTGCATTTAAATACCCTAAATACGCAATAATAAGTAGCAGGGCATGTTAAATTTATTGCACATTTGGTGTAAAAATAATTCTGCTACAAATCGTTGAAAATGATGAAAAATTGCTAAAGTTATAACTTTTAAAAACTATTTGTTTATAATTGTCACATCACCCATCCAAAGGCAGTATGACACCTAACTTTTTTCTCCAAAGTTTGCAAAACAAAAGTCAGATGACGTCAGAAAATTTTAGTGTTGTAATATGTAGCATTTAGAAGATATTATATCATATTCATAGCCACCAGTCTGTGAGGCCCCATTGCTAGGTAGTGTTTAAAGGGGTTTATATAAGTCTAAAATTGTCATATTTTCCACTTCATAGGTTTCCAATCATCATTTGACATGGATTGAAGAACAGTCATTTGAAGAATGCTGCATCATATAGAGCAATAAATAGTGATTATAGTCAAGAAACTATATGTAAATACAAAATGTATAGTCACAATTGATGTTAAACTGGCTGGATGGTTTGAGGCAATAATAGGAGTGAGGAGTGAATTTAGATTGGCTGACGACCCATTAACAGTCTGTGCTAAATATGCAGATGATACCACACGTCTTCCCTCATATCTGACAAACTTCACCTACCAACTTCAGAATTGCAACAGGTATGTGAAAAATGGGGATTAAAGACAAACAACACCAAATGCAAAGGAATGAACACTGCTACTGACCAAATTTGTACTGGAAATGAGCCTGTTGACACCATTAATGAATTCACCTTCTGGGGTAGCACAATTCCTGGATCATCTAGTGGTATAAAGAGCATAATATGGCTTGCTAGAATGGTGTTTGGTGGATGGAGGCATATATGGAGCAATAGGAATATATCTTTGCAACTGAAAATGCAACTATACAATACTCTTGTATTGCCTATTTCCATCTATGTGTATGAAACGTGGATACTGATACAAACAGATGCTGGGAAACTGCTTGCGTTCAAAATGAAATGTCTGAGAGCTCTGATCGGCGAAACGCGGATGGACTGAGTCCAAGATGGTACTATCACAAAATTGACTTGGGTAGAGGAACCTATCACTGATACAATTTATGAAAGAAGGTTGTGATGGTTCGGACATGTTTGTGACAAACCTATTGAATGACTGGTATACCAAGCATAAAAGCAAGGTTTCCCACAGAGATGTCTATGAGGGCATCCAAGAAAAAGATGGACAGATATGACCAGACAAGACACTTGACTGCCACCTGGAACTGCCATGTGAAGTACTGGAAACGGCCCTGGATAGCAAAGACACATACATGGGCGAGCAAGAGGCAAAATAAAGGCCTGAGCATTTAAGTGTGCATGTAAGCAAGTTGTCATATTTTGAAGCAAAAATTTACTTGCCAATGCTAAAATTGCCTTAATACACATTCACTTAGTATGTCGCCATCCAAAATGAAATTGGTTGATATTCTCAAATGCAAATTGGTATTATAGGGTAGCTGTTTCAATATCATAATTGTTGTGACTTTGAAGTTTTCATCAAGATTTTCCATACATATATACCTTATTTTTATGCCCTGCCACAGGAGAAAGCCATCAATGTAGCAAAGTCTGGTGTAGATTCGTCAAATCTGATATGATGAGCTATTACAATATCACAAAGAAAATTCGCTTGCCTTAAGAATTATCCACATGTGATCTGGAGTTAAACTAGAGTTCTTTATGTTCCTAGCTTTGTAAATTTTTATTGATCCGCTTTTATACTGATAACGATAGTACAATAATGATAAAATAAAATCTTTAGGTAAAAGTATACACATAGGGCATCCATTCATACAGATACTTTAACATGATTCATATTCTTCTCCCTGATTTCGCCTTGTAGCTCATTCTAGAACAGTAGTCCACAATCTGGGGTCATCAAATTATATTTCCTGGGCCAGTTACTTATCATTCTTCGTTTATTCAGAGCATTATTACCAAAACTGGAGCAAAAAAGCTATGGAAATATTATCTCTATGAGATAAATCCTAATAAAATTACAGGCATGTGGGTACTTTAAAAGCTGCTTAAATTTGTTAATGGGTTATTAAGTAAAATTTCTCATTCATGACAGGTTAACTGGAACAAAACCATTTGAGGCCAGTGATACTGAGTTACAGACATTGCTAATGAAAACAATCACCCATACGTTTCTTGGCCTTAATTCTTACATGCGGCTATATATTTAGACTAAAAGTTCCATCCTTAATTAGATATTGAATTTCTGTTGATTTATCATAACTTTCTGAGGTGCTTTAAAAGTTATAACTGATAGTCTAAATTCAAGTTACAGGAAGCAAATGTAGAAGATTAAAACTACTTGATAGAATGTCTAGACAAGCAAAAGATTGACACTAAAAATCTTTGCCTTAGCTATGGAGCCATTTATATATTTATACTTAAATATATACATATATATACATATATACTTAAATATATATATATATATAGCGTAGAACAATATGCTGTATATGGCATTCGTTACCAGAGTGCTCAATACAAAATAGTAGAGCATGTAAATAAAGAAATGTCTTTCTCAGCTCAATTTAACACTCAATAAACTAACGTGTTCACACACGTTGACAACCCGGCTGCCATTTAAACGAGATAAATTGCATGGAATTGCATGGAAATACTTATATTTTGATCCTTATGTGATCAGGGACGGGGGAACGGGGGGCAGAGGGGGCCATGGCCCCAAATGATTTGCCAAATCTCATTTTTTTCAGTGACCACTTTTCAGCGTTATCAAAATTGAAATTGATTGCGACAGACATTATGTCAAATTCACAGCAAGATATGCATATCCACACAAAAACCCCTTTCCACACGATGACCAAAGGCACCTTCGTGAAAAGTCAAAAAATAAATTTGAACCCGGCCTACTTGCCCCCCCCCCCAACCCAAAAAAAGGCCCAACCTTCCCCCGTCCCTTTGTTTTGATTCACTAAACATTCGCTTCCGTTGTAGCATACTGCCATACTAGTGCAAGTAACTTGTTTGCAAGCGATTCTATGACCTCTGTTGACGCATTCTTTAAAACATTAGCTACTACTGGCACAGTACGCTATTATCAGTACCTTAATCCAACATCATACTTACCACTCCTTTGTAACATGTCAGTATCTCTATATTGTGACTTGGTATGTATAAGTGTGTTTTGCGAAGATCCAGTTAGTTGAATACGCTGATTATCATCAGATACGCTGCCTCGCTTTGTAAACGATTCACCATAATTCTATTGTGTTCCTGTTTGCTGGAAAAATTGTGCTCCTGTTACGGACTGCAAACAAGGCTTGTTTCGAATATTCAAGTTTGTGTAGAGAGCCCCTGACGCAAGTTACCCTTTACACTTAGTATTTCAATAAGTCCTCTATATCAGTATCTGCTTTCTGAGGTTTAGTATAACTTATCTCTGAAGGAAATTGCCAGACGTCTCGGAAAACTCACTAATGAAAAACCCTTAAAATAGCAAAACTGCTAGTTCTTGCTTTGTTAAATGGCAAATTTTGACAAAACGATTACGAGGCACTCCTTCTTACCGCTTCGATGTTTGCATATAAGTAAGGGAGTCAATGGTACTCAAGATGGAACAGAAAACTTGTCCCAATCGTGTCTTACCTTCCTGCTGGTAGACCCAAACATTTTTTACATATTTTTACGCAAAGTTGACAGTTCGAAAGACATTTCTACGTTCAGCGTGAAAAATTAATGCGACTTTATTGTTCTTACCTTAGTATAAATAAACCATCTGTGCATACAATTATTCGTCAAGTAAACATGTTATGGGAGGTATGCAGTAGTAAGGGTAATGGTTTGGGGTGGCGATGCCCCCAGAGCCTCATTCAAACACAATAGGGACGTCACAACTTTCACTCTATTCACGCAATATTGAGCGACTACGACTGGAATGGAACGTCTGTCGAGGCTACTGCGACAACTTAATACGCTTGCGTGAGTCAGCCTTACATTCTTATGTAGGTTTTATTTTATTTTTCGTTTTGTAGCTTTAATTTTCAATTTGTCTTGTTTTCCATGGTATGATCCTCACATTAGCAATATTTAACAATTTTTGTCTTGTATTTCAAGTGTGGCAATTTTGAGGCACATTCCGCTAGGACCTGACAACGTAGGCGAAATGTCGTGCAAATATAAAGCAAATGTGGCTGAAGAATTGGACCTAGCATATGCTGAATCATTTTTGCTTAAAAGATACAAAAATGTTAAAGTTGCCCGTAAACAGAAACGGATACATAGCCAGAATGGGGGACCAGGGGGGCTGACAATTGCTTTAGGAAAGTCTATAAATGTTTAAATCTTGACGCAGAATTTTGAGGGCTGATGGTTAATTTAGGGAGTGGGCCCTCATAAAGACACCCGTGGCTACGCGCCTGCTTTCTGAGCTAATGGGAGACACATGTTTCCTAGATCTCTCCTCATTAAATACCACAAAAGACTTTGAGTAACCAAAGGCCTGAGCATACGATCGTCAAGCGTGGAAAGAAATGTGGACACCTACTTCCAGCAGTGGCATGACAGGCTGAGAATAAAATGAAATGCAATCCTTGCTCTTTAAGAACAGCAGTGTCACAGGAGCGTAGAAAGTAATGACAAGTAGACGAATAAAATCAAAGGGCGTAACAAACCTGCAATTGTTTGCGTTATTCTACCGTGAGCTGCATTTGATTATGTTACAACAAACAGAAATAAACATGATCACGTACCTCCGCAAATTGCTTATGTACAAATATATAAAGTCAACTTATTTCTTAATATACATATATTTGAATAAATGGCTTCTTAGCACAATACCCGGAGGAACTCCTGTTTCAAATTTTGCCTACTTTATCCAAGCAAACATCAACTGACAGATATGTTCCTCTTCTGACATTTACGATAGTACAGATGCTCGAGTCCCAATATGACTAGTGATATTATAACAGCCAATATCAAAGCCAACTGTAGTCCACCTGAATATTCAATAGGTTTGCTTTCGGGTAACGAGGTTGAAGATTTTGCGTGTTCTAAACACGTTTTAGGGAACCATTTTTTGTACATCCTTGTTAGTCTTGGCGTTGAACGTATTCTGCGTATAATACTCGAAAGGCGAAACGTGTGTATAGAATCTTTAGGAAGTGCTATACCATAACCTCGCTTTAACAGAGGGTCTTCGACGATTTTAAGTTTACATTTTCTCTGCCGTGAGATATAGTAGTGCAGCGTAGGATAATCATTGAAGAACCCCTGAAGTTTCCTATAAAAATAAAAGCATTAAGTAAATACAAAATCAGCTGGATAAAATACACACACATCATGCAACACTGAACCTAAATGCCATGCGACAGCTTAATATATGCAAGTGTAGAGGTGTTCATATATATAGTATTCGTTTAACAAGCATTTGGATATACTTATGTATGCTGCGTGACATTACAAGCAAGATGAGTCCATCAACTTCATTTACATGTTTAAGTCCTTGCACTCATTCTAAACGTATTTCACTTGTTTCAGCCTTGTCCTTTCTCGCGCAAGGCTAGTTTCCTCGCAGTCAAGATTCTGACATCACCTTATAAAATTAAGCATCATCTCCAATCATTCGTTTTACACGCAATAACTCCTAAAAGGAAACAGCTACCTCCGGTTTCAAAATTTAAGGGGCATTGATAAGTCAAAGGAGTTTGCTATGAGCTGCAACGTTTTGACATCCCTGACTATGCTAATATGTATAAAGACAAATGCTTCAGTATTATGGGTAGGGATAGATGTTTATTTCAGGGGTTCTGGAATCAGTTCATGTAATACCAAAGAAACAATTACTTTGTAGACTAAATAGATTTGTCTTTTTGGTGTGCCTTTTTGGTCAATTAATTAAGATAAATTGGACATAACGATTGCTGATTCGTGCAAAAGACAACAAAAGATTATTATCGAACAAGCATTTGCTCTTTCCAAAACGTATCTGTATATAAAGTTTTGCCCTTTCCTTTCTTTTCGACCCCATTACAACGGTTTGTACCTAAGATATGATATAGTTCAAAATGTTTTTCCTTTTTATTACAAATCTTTGTGCCTGTACGATAGATAACTTTGCTGGAAGATAGCTTGATTTTTGTAATTATCTACAATGACTTACCCACTTTCGACCTGTGCTACTCCTTCTGGTGTAGAATCAGGTGCATATTTCTTCATGAAATGATACATTCGACGAAAGTCTGGATCCGGGGATGACTTGAAAAACATTTCCGTGCTTCCGCTCTTCAGGAACGTAAATTTAAAATTCGTGGTAGGGTTGGTCAACTATTAGATAAGAAATGCAAATGGGATAGTAAATAAAGTGAGATAATGGCGTGCGACTCAGCACAGAAAAACAGGCTGCGGAGAGGCATCCCTTGAAAGAAATGACTCAATCCTACCTTACCCGACAGGGGGGATTCCGCCCCTCTATTAGTTTCTTTGTAATAATTTTGTTCTGCTGTGTTTTGAAATTTTAGGAGAATTAACCAAATGTCATTTCTCAAATGTTCTAAAAGTTTTGAACGACCAGGTATATGTCTTTTTTGGTGTATGAGGGTTTTGTCGCATGCGATCGGAGAAGATTTTAGTTTGTTTTGAACACTCATTGAAGATTTTGCAAAATTAAAGGAGCAATGTATGGAGCCATATTTCCAGTTTGCCTGAACACATAAAGTTGAAACTCGGTGTGCACATCTGTATATACCGAGAGTGTATCACTGCCAAATTTCGAAGAATTCTGTCAGGCTGGTTCGGAGATAAAATAGGGGAGCGTATCACCTCTCCCCCCCCCCCAGGTATACAGTTCTTCAAATACGTCGGGGAAGGTAGGGTTAAAAATTAAACTAGTTGAGAGGTGTTATCAGGATACCTAGGACAAATTCCCAAGATTACAATTAGATGGCAACCAGAGTTTAGAGAAAGGTGGCAGACGCCATCAGTTCCTCGGAGGAGGACGGCCAGCAATGATTCTTGAAATGTGCGACTTTGTGTGTTGAAGTAAAGGCTGTTGCACACGAACGGGTTCTGTGAAAAGGTATAATTACAACATTATTATATGTTTAATTTATGATAAAGAGAGTCAGTAAGAAAATAAGCATAAATTGAACTGATGATTTTTAAGATAATCATTTCTACAAGAAGTAAACAAGTAAAGAGAAACGCTAATCAAGAGAGCAGAAAAGGTCAATGATAGTTAAAAAATAGCGCGAAACAATTATGGTTAAATAACAATAAGGAGGCATGAGAAAAGAGTAACTGACTAAGAAATACAAAAGAGATAACGTAAGAACATGAAAATGGAAAGACTAAAAATACATTTGTTGTGACTGACGTCAAAAGACGGAAAAATTACAAAATAAAGCATTAATCGAGTTTATGATAGAAACGGATTAGACGGAAAGAGGCACGATAAAGGAAATAATGCAAGGAAGAAGTTTGATATACAATCATCAAAGAATTGTAAGGCAGTATGTACTAGACAAGGGCCACGACATGTACGGGATACTGTGTCTAAAAACTTAAATAGAAACTTAGTAATGAATAAAAGGGATTAATTTAGAATTTAATGAACACTAAAATTGAGATAGATCTGGAAAAGTGAAACTGAGTACAGCAAATAAGAGATGGACACAACAATAGTGATTTCGTCTCAAGTAATCTTTTTATATTTTAACCTGTAAACGGTGGTGTGAATTACACCAACCTATGACTAGAAGTCTCTTTCTCTCAGGAAAACTCGTTAATTTCACTTTTACACAGTTCAAAGCAAGGATTTTACCACTTTGGAAAATTATTTGGCATTCTAGTGGTAGACTAGTCGTCTTTTGGTTTTGGATCGCTAAAAATCACCCAATGGGAAAGGTCAGGCAGTTCAGCTGTTCTCCGTAAAATGGTTTGTTTAGGAATACACAGCTTGTTACTAATTGCTCTAAAAACTGCTATTTCTCTTTGGTGGATTTGGTACTCTAAGTTGGCTGTTTGATGCTTAATTGTTTTTTTCCTATAAAATCATGTTCGTCGAAGGTTTTGTTTTCCTTAATTATGATTCGGCTTAAAAAGCACGCTGTCAACTCTCCTTCCAATATGTTTTCTGCATACTTTTTTCTCTCTATCTTTCTTTTCAAGTTATAAGCTGAGAACCTGCATTATTGCATGTTGCATTCACGTTTAGTTCTGCTCGTGGTAAACGTGTGCTGTCGGATTGATTAAGGTAGGAGGAAATGAAAAAAAATTTTGGCATGCAAGAGATCTTCTTCATCTACTATTTTGCATCTCTGAAGTGTTAAAATGTGTTATTAGACATTAAAATATCCTTTCTCTTTTATGTTAATTATTAGCTAGAGGGTATCATTGTCTTACGTAGATCAAGCTTTCGAGTTTCTACCTGTTTTGTTAAAATAGCTTGTTGAGTCGGATATTTTTAGGTCACGAACGTGAGGGGGGGCAAGGGCGGGCGCCGCTCCCTGCGAGAATTCACTAGCGTATTCAACACCCCCCCTAACATTTTGACCGGCTTATATATTTTTCACTTAAGTATATCATAATGCATCGGGAATAAACAATGTCGGACCTATGGGATGACTGTGGGGTGACTCTTGCATATATGTCCATGGGTAGGTGCGTTGAAAGTTCCTTGAAAATGCCTTCCGTGAGATATAACTTCAGAACTACACAAAAATTGACAACAAACCTGACAAAAGCTGCAGGCGTTTGAGGTGTAAAAGCACTGGGGTGTAACGGGCCACAATGGGTTAAACACCACTTTTGTTCCTAGCATTCAAATACTTTTTGAAGGGGAGTGCATATAAGGGTTTCTCAACTTCAGGCAGTAAATTACCTTCCTCAACCTGCCAAAATTTTCAAATACCTGGGTCTGAAGGAATGCCGCATTAATTTATATCATCAATATTAAACAAATACACCATGAAATAAACAGTCAATTAAAGAGTTTTTAAATAAAAATATGCACAACAAGGGAATAAACAGGGACAATATTTATATTCCCCTTTTAGGTTTACCATTGTTACACAAGAAAGGCAATGAAACCTACTATCTGCTGTTGGACCCCTCTACTACCCCTTGTCTAAATTTTACCCTGTTTTAAATTTTACCCTGGTTCCCCATTGACAATCACTAGTGTATGATACAAATTGTATGATGAAAATAACTTTGGAACAGTCTAGTATAAACAGGAAGGGAATATTTTACTCAACAGTGCAAATTTCCACACCTACTATAGAATTTCTGTCATCATAACTTCAGTGATTGCCAAATGACTTGACAAATAAAATGGTAAATAAATATAATTAAGTATCATCGAGGTAGCCTCTACATAAATTGGTAGAGCGCATGACCCAAGTGTGGGTGACTGGTTTGATACCCAGTGGTAACATAGTTTTCCAGCGTTCTTCTCAAAACTGATATCTATTTTAGTAGGCCTACTAAATAACTCATTCAAATATTGAAATTTAAATTTAGAGGTGCTGATAATTTTTGCTAGGTATGTGGGTATTGTCCTCTTTTGACTGGGAATTTTTGGTTGAGCAAAAGTGCTTCCCAATTCATGGGACTGGTCCCATACGACTGTGAAAGAAAACAGCTTTCTTTCAGAATTGCTGATAACTTGCTCATTGGTTTTCTTGCTATTTAAGTCCAGGCCTACCTGAGTATTCCAATACTTCATTCATGAATATTGGTTTAGGAGAACTTCTATCGCTGATGCTTTGAAAATATGCTTTGTTTTAGTTAATGATTTTCACATCAACGGAACATATCACTCTCCTTTAAAAGTAAATAGCCAGTAAATTTCATCATTTTTCTTTCTTTTGTAACATTTAGAAGAAAAATCTATCAATCACCAAAAATTTTATACAATCCCCAAAATTGGTGGTGGGACCTAAAACACACACCCACCATAGTAATTGCCTCAAGTTAGCAGTCATCACAAAATCTCTTCTATAGCATAAAAATTGGTAAACAAAGATCCCAACATTACACCAGTAGACACTAATTTGCTCTTTTGGGTGTACTTTTTAACTTCTGTCTGCAGTAAGGCAAGTAAATTACTAATATAAAGTCTACTATTGGAAGTTTAGTGTTAAGCTTTCGTATGAGGATGTAGTCTGTTGATAGGTTCCTAGATACTGAGATGGTCACATTTTCTCGCCTCTTTTTCATACAAATCACTACACCTAATTTCAGGCTTTAAAAGTCCATAACTTTTTTGTTACTAAACGTATATAAATAATTAAGGTAGAAAAAGATTTCTCACTTTGAGCTCTTTCAGAATACATGCATACTGTAACAATTTTCTTATATTTAAAAATTTTACTCACATACCTATTTTTACTATTAGTGTCAGCCTGTAGTAGGTTAAGAAACAGTGATACTTCATAACCATAATGACAGGACCTACTACCTCACAGTAATGTTTGTCCTTACTTCAGCGCAACCTATCCTACCCTGCACAGATTAGGCCTTTATAATAACTAGGCACTCAATATTTCACCACTAACGTATATTTATCGAAAAAGCGACCGCCTTGAAGTAACGTTTGCCTAGCTTTATCGATTTTTATTACGGAAAATGCGTCCTACAGCTACTTAGCTATGACCTTCATTGCGTCTACAAGGGCGAAGCAGTGTGTTAACTGTTTGCAGTGGGCTTACTGACACCTCAGAGAAGTTCCTGGGATAACCATTAGTTTTTCAAAATGGCACACTGCCTCTACATCAGCATCGATTATCGTTAAGAACGAGGCTGTCTAATCGTGCAACTACAAAAACATGGTTCTGTAGCCAACGACCAAGGGGGGACAGCACAAACGAAATACGAAAGCAAATGTAGAAATACTTGAACTCGTACCATTTTCGCCCCTATCAGTATAAAGACAGCTATTAGTTAATGCGATCAAAACACAAAATACAAATACTATCGCTGTTAACCTGGAATACAATTACTATGAGATACATGGCAGGTGTATGGTGTATTAGCCGAGGGCACCGATTTAAGCTGAGAGCATCCAGACCGGCAACACATACCTGATCCTTCTCCGCTTTTAACTGTGCAATCATTCTATCCTTTTCCTGCAATTTTGTTTGTTGTTGTTCCATTAAGTCTAAATGCAGTAACAATAGTTCCTTGATGCTATCATTACAAAAAGTAATGCTGTTTCCAAAGTGTTTTACTATCTTATCATTTTCGAGACTGTTCGTTTCATTATTGCATCGGTCTAAATCCTCTTGTTTGATACAGGCTTCTGCGTTACTCACTTCCTCTGTTTTCGTTGTTATGGTACAAGTTTCGGCTGGCTGCATCGTACATGAAGATACCTTAGTATCTAAGATATTTAAGGTAACATCGCGTTTCTTCCTTCCATCTTGTTTCAATGCACAATGTTCATCGTCGTTCTCTTTCAGAGTCGTGGTTGTCTGACCATTCCCCATCGTAAGGTCACTCACATCCAAGCTGTCCATCCCTTTAACCATTGCTAAATTTGACCATGAAAGCCTCTATGGAACATAACGAGTGATTCAGAGGAGGTTTTCATCAGTGAGTAGAGACTTCAAGCGTCTACGATAACTCTCCAAAGCGTGGTATTTTCCACACTAGTACTTCAACAGCAACATCGAAAATCCGGGGGTTCGTCAATTGTACAAATTTCGAAAAGTGAGAGAGGGATGCACAACACCGGGAAGAAACGAGAGTTTTGGCGCTCAAATTCTCAGGAAAGGGGATATGTTAGTTTAACCGGGTATTAGTTAAATATTTTACCAACTTAGAATTTTAGGCATCTTTTAAAGTATACTATGAGTTACGGCTTTACGAAACAGTAAATCATGTTTCGTTCATCGGGTTGTGTGTCATAGACGGTCTTATGAAGACAGCCCCGCCCGGACGGAGTTGGCCACGAATAGGGGCACGGTGCCCAAGCGAAGCGCGTGAACGTTTTACAGAAATGGGAGAATTAGCACCTAGAGTGCGCAAGCAGAAAATTGTACTTCAGTTTATTCCAAGTAGCTAATTTTGATACTTGAAAAAACTGAAAGATACGTTCTAGGGAGGTATATTTTATGTCAGTGCGGGCCAGTCCCACACAGCATGCCCTCGGCTACATTCCTGTATCGAACAGAGATAGGAACTGGACAGGCATAGAGAGTATGGCCCGTGGTGGAACCGGGGGGGGCTACAGTGACCACGCCCCTTAACACAGATCCTCAATAAATTTGGTTTTGTCATCCCGACTAAGGTTTTAGAATGCTCTAAAGCGACAAATACGATGTTGAGGTACGCGACAGAGAACATACAGCAGAGACAAATACATGTATTCAATCTTGTCGAGTGTTGAAATGGCCATCTTTAAAGTTGTACCCCTCCCCATCAATTGCTGGATTCGCCGCTAAATATGTCATTTCTTCATTTTTAGAAAAGTATTTGTAACTATGACAATTTTTCGATTTGCGTTTCTGCCAGTATAAAAGGTTCTCTATTTATAACTGAAAATTTCATCTTTTTATAAGAGTGGGAGTACTAGCGGAATGCAGACAAGGTATCCTTTTACCTTTAACAGCCTAATAAAGATCCATTGTTAAGAATATGGTTTGCGTAACACGGTAGAGGAGGGTGGAGACATGGTACGGTTATTAACATAACTGCTTTCCGACGCAATCTGCATTTGTTAGACATGCCCTTCGAAACTGCGAAGGATTCATGGTTCATATGATCTTATGAAACCAATGGACGTTTTCCTAATTCCACTCAAGGCATCCACGTAGATGTTACGTTTAAAAACGATGAATAACATGCCGGCAATATGATTTGTTGCCGTTTACTACTCTATTGCACTATATGTATTAAATTTCTATGACGAGAAAAGCCAAACGAATCAGCCTTTTTGGCAAGAAATGTGTGTAGTACCTGTTCTTCTTGATTAAAGACTTTATTAATGATGAGAAGCGGCTCTACTAGACGGTTGAGCCTGATTCTTGCCTTGCTTCTTGGTAAGCTAAAATTGAGCGCCATTGGACGCCCCAGCTGCGCTTTATGTATTAATTAGCCAGTTTGATTGTTTATCTCTTAATAAAGGGTAAATTCAAAAGTGAGCCCACTGCTCATCAGGGGTCTTTGATTGAGAGGTTGCCAAATGGATGTAAAGTTTTTGCAATGTCAATTTTGTGAACGTTCTCTTTAATCGACTGGTAAAGAGAGGCCTCCTTAATGCCGTTAAAATATAAAATATTATTGAGGCGTGTTGATATCCGCAGAAAATAAAAAATGAAACACGCGTGGTTGGTCTACAAGGCCTAGCCATCAAAAAAAGGCTCTGTTGCCGAGGCTCTTAGTGCTGCCTAAAGGCTTTATCCTTGAAAACTTTAGTCTTAAAAGTGACTTCAACAACTAAATTTCGTATTAAGTTATTTGGGATCTGTATTATGAATGAGTACTAGGGTGCTGCAACAGAAGGAATCAATATAATACGATAATGGGGAGGCAGATGCTTCTATTGGGTCACTGACACAGAAGAGAATGATTTATCATTCAGTAAAACGACCTATAAACAACCAAACAAGGTAAGAGTTGAAGAGGAGGATTGCGTCACGCATCGGCCCAAACCAGAGAATTCAAACCAAAGTAAATCACCTCAACCCACACGAAGGTCAATACAGTAAACTGTCTATCTCGAACTGAGTTACAAATAAGATTGTAAAATAGACTAATATTCTACATAATGTGAATTGATTCGGGCCTGTAGCCACAAAGTGGGCAATAGTGCAGCCTTGTAAGTTTACCATCAGTCCCTCTGAATTCTCCTCTGAAGATGTAACGCTTGTAAGCTATCCCTAAAGAAATTCCATGTCAGTCCCCCAAATCTAGAATAGTCCCTCAAAATTCCTAGTACTGCCTAGGGGCCTGAGTTGGTACCGCCGAGTTTGTCTTACTTTTTGCTGTATTCCAGCTTTTTCAAAACTAATAGAACCCTTAATCACATGAGGATCCTCACGTCCTTTGCTATTAACATTATACTTCTTAATTTAACTTTCTTTTGTCATGATTATGTAACTACAAAATATTATAACCAGAATTATTACTAGATTCCTTGTTACTCTGTTTCGTATCAAACTTGTTGCTAAATTAAATATATTTAAAGTAATTTTCAGCAGCATTTTGCTTTGTTTTTCAACGAAATGACAACAGTATCTTCTAAGCTTCCTGAATTGTTAGGAAAAGTTTTGAAATAATTGCGTTCGAATGCACTCGAATTACGTCATTTCGAATTTTGTAGCCTGCTCGCCTGCTTGTCGAGTTATCTATCACGGAGCAACCTAAAGGTAAGACTCAAACCAACAGGGCTTAACGCAGACTAAAAGTTCGACATGGAGCAAGAACAGTAGGCATACGACCTAAAATTTTGCTTTAGATGGGGAGAGGCACCAGGCATAGACAGAGAAATTAAGCTAAAATCAGTGGAAAATGTCTATGGGATCGAGGAATTAGTTTATGATTGAGAAATCGTAAAGATATAATGTCCTTAAAGATAGAGAGGATCCACTGTATAATCAAAAATTCAAAAAGCCCAATGGAGGTGCCAGCTCTTAAAGAGTTGTGAAGGGTTGCCACTATTACTGTTTGTGACTAACGTATCACAAGAACGATTGCAATGAATGATACAGAAGTACGGTTTGGAGGTGCATGAAATTAAAAGATCTAAAAATATTTAAAGACAGAACTACCACCGTCAGGCATGGGGCGGGGGGGGGGGGGGCAAGGGAGGGCATTGCCCTTCCAAAGCTGATTTCTTGCCCCAAATTGCCCCCCCGTACAATTTCTTGACATCCCCAGAAAATCCTCAGATTTCTTGTGACACAATTTAACCACTCAACCAAAGAGAAGAAGACAGACGATTAGCAGTCAATACCTCTCTAAGGAAACGGTATTTACTCTACTGTTGATTTTGATTATGCCAAATTTGGGATGCATATCTTGACAGATTCTTTATTCAGAAGGATGATTTTTTTTAGCATCTTCCTTTAAGTTTAGAAAGCTTAGGGCAAGGACAAAGTCTGTTATGCTTCCATGTCTTGAGGAATGTGGCAAAGTATTTATCCCATCTGATATTTACTTAAAATTGTTATATTAGGTGTCCATAAGCTAGACAGTCTTAAGGACTTTATTTGAATTATGAGAAATAAAGAAACTACTGGCACGTCAAAGCAAATCCTTCGATTCAATCAAACAGTCAAGCGCCAAGAGTGATATCAATAAAGCTGAATGTTTCTCGTTGCTTGTATATGGAATTCCTAACTTAGAAAGTTTTAAAAAGTTATCACAACTATCGACGAAGGGTGTGTTCACAAGTGAAACAAGCAATGATGCATTATCAGTTGAAACATTAACACGAGAGTAATTAAACACGCAGGTGATTCTTCGCTTGTTAATAGCAGGTCTAACTGGCTCCAATCTGCTTTTAGTCTATGTGGGAGTCGTCTCTGTGTTTGCAGAATTCTTAGGACGCCACCCACTTTTGCACAGATCAAGGAGCACAAACAGGTGGTTGAGCAGTTTGTTTGCCTGTTTGATGTACCATAGACTACCGATTGTGATTACATGGGTGACTCGCAAAGAACTATTCGCCAAGAGGCACAGATGCTCAGACACTTTCTTAACTACCAAAATTGGTTGATTTAGAATTTATTCAAAGTTGTAAATAATAAAGGCCATTTCTCCCATGTGCAATGTTTTGCAAGTGCCCAAAAGGGGTTCTTTGTAATAATTCGCGTGATATGATGAATGAGCTTCTTTAGTTTATTATTAGTAACTACATGTGCACAAAATAAACTTACACAATTACCTTGAATAGTTTCTCATACCATTGGTGATCATACACTTACAAAGCACGCTTCATTGAATTCAGAACCCTCCAAAAATATATATATAGTTGCATATAAGTCCGAAAATATATATAAAGTTGCATATAAAATATGCAACTTGAAACTTGTTTATCGCATTGATATTTGATTTTCAATGTTGAAAACTAAATAACAGGATTATATAATACTACGTTTTATGATATCTTGATTTTATGCAAGGCTACAGAGATTAAAACGAAAGACAAAAACTTTATCATAAAAACGTAAACAAGCATTGTACAGCAAGTTTAAAATACTTGTTTTTATTTGATTTTGGGCCACCATAATGGATTGTAAAGCGGGGAAAGGATTAAATACATCATTAGATATAGAGCAACAATTCTCTGTTTTATGACTCTGACTTATAGTTTTGCGTGATATCAAATAATCAATTCCTGGTATATGTATAAATTCCTGCAACCAGTTTCTTCAAAACAGTGGACGGCGGCCATATTGGAGTCGGGGCACCTGTTGAAGAATTGGAGCTTGTTTCGTATCAAAATTGAAGAGCATGCTGAAATTCATAGGTCTGCCCAACTTTAGGCTTCTTTTACAAAATACACACAATTCTCTTTTTTCTGGACTATTATAGTTGCTCTGCACTTCACTGCATTCAACACTTTTATATGTCAAATGCCATTTTTATGCATTTCTTTCACAATATTACGTTTTATTTTATTAATGAGCACTCTCTGGTTTCCGATTTTACAGAGAAAGAATTTTCACTATGCAACGAATAAATTACATATCTGTCGCAAAAAGTTTTCCATACCAATTACAGAAAACTAGGAGAACGTTCTGATAAAATAAGTGTAATGTCTGGCAAAGCTATTCAGCAAGAAA
>JAAAKM020006971.1:133807487-133827858 GCA_010016025.2 Alatinidae sp. Z8VKAUB7J3 | reverse complement strand
CCAAAATATCCCTCCGAATAGAAGCCCCTCCGAATATTAGCCCAGGGCTTACATTGGGGATTCTGTTTGTATAGTTAGGATTCAATGGAAAACATTGTTTTCCGAGGAAGCATAAATGAAACTGTTATCTTGTGCTCTGAATGTCTTATTTCCTCAAAAAACTTTGCGTACATCATGTTTGTCCCTTTTTATACCATGCAGCTTGTACATGCGTAGAATTTCTATTCATCCCTCTAGTGTCCATATGCCTTCTGGGTCAGCACTGCTCTCTCCAGTGATCTCGGACGATGACCATGATGAAGAAGAAGAAGAAGAAGACAACGACAGTGATGGTAACGTTGAAGCCGGTTGGCAAGACGAGAACAACAATGGCATCGACATAGAAAAGAAAAGTGATGTTCGATCCGAAATTAGTAGTGCAGAAGGCAGTGATACTGAATTAATGTGCACAGAGCCTCTGTCATTACTTTTGT
Source organism: Alatinidae sp. Z8VKAUB7J3 (assembly GCA_010016025.2). Taxonomy (NCBI): domain Eukaryota; kingdom Metazoa; phylum Cnidaria; class Cubozoa; order Carybdeida; family Alatinidae; species Alatinidae sp. Z8VKAUB7J3. The sequence continues at coordinate 133,827,385 of JAAAKM020006971.1, read as the reverse complement.
TTCTTTGTGAGGTTTTACGCATTAAATGTTGTTATTAGTCTCTCTGATCGGACACCAAATGGTAAATTTTTTGGAATACACATGTCACCCCTGCGAATATAAGCCCCTCTGTACATACACCCCCGGAATATAAGCCCATCCAAAAATTCTTGCAAACCTCTATAAGCCCAGGGCTTATAGTCAGGATTTTACGGTATGTTAACCGTTTCCTTTAGCATGACATAAGTTAGTTTTACTTCGTCGTATTTACTATCCTTCAGACACTTAAGTATGGGATCCCATTTTCTTTTTCAGCTTACGTAGAAAATTATTTCATTTGTTGTATAATCAGAGAAGGACTTCGATTAGCTCCAAAGTGTTACAAATGTTACAAGAGGTAAACTCAGGCCACCTGCACAAATAGAGAGCATTTCTCCAAGTGACCTCATAAAAGTAAATGTGAGACAGCCACATGGATTTGGTCGACATTACTAAGATTTTTGTCGTCCTGCCAAAAACACGAGTACTGGTGGATATTTAGACTATAACGTGTAAATTTAGTGAAGCGTTTAGGAATCATTTATAAAAGTACAGTTCTCAATCTTGCCCAGTATTCAGTTTTTCATATTACTCAAAATACTGAATTATCATGTTTCAGAAAACTGTATTGTACATTGTGGTTGGTTTGCTTCTCTCTGCAGCTTTCTCATCTCAATCAGCATTTAAAAGACATCGCAGAGATGTTACCGAGGTAAGCAGTCAAATAGATGACATTGTCGGAAGGCTTGAAAGTTTATCTGCAAACACCGACAGTCTGAAAAATGCTCTGGAGGGAGTCAAAGCATCAGTGGAAAGCAAACCTAGTATGGTCACCAAGGTGTCAGGTGTTGTTTCGTCAGTTGGAACTTCATTGAAAAAGTTTGCATCCGGAGATGCATTTCAAATCGCGTCAGGATGCCTTGACATCATTGCAAGTGTTGCATCAACATTTGGAGGTCCTTACGGGATTGCTGTTGGCTCAGTGGCATCATTGATATCCTCTGTTATAAGCATATTCACTGGTAAAAGTATGGGAAATGCAGTCAAGACAGTCATTGAAGATGCTTTTAGGAGATACCGTGACCAAGAACTAGAGGATAGCGTCAGTGTGTTTGGTTTTTAACTTTGCAAAGGCCACAAAGCTTTGTAGAAATACATTTCCAGGTCGAGAGGTTGCTGTTTGAGGGAAGGGCAAGGATCAGTGCTCTTCGAACAAAGGTGAAGATGTTAACAGGAAGTGTATTAGTCAAACATTTGCAAATGGGAAGTAGATAAAACCTATAAAAAGAAACAAACAGGTATAGTAAGCTTGATTTTGGTGCGTGCATTCAGAAGAGCACGAATCCGTAAAAATCGTGCATAGTATAACATTTGACCTTTTGGTAGAACGATTTACGGGCTTCTTTTATGTGTACTTTGTCGTGGATAATAAAACAAGAGTCAACACTTGCTGCCTTTGGATAAGTATTTTCAAGTTAACGTTGAATAACATTCTTCTTCTTCGGATGCCCCATCCGATCCGGACGTTGGCGACCATGGTTCTCCACAGAGCACTGTTCTTGGTGTTGTTCAGTAGTTCCACTTCGCTCAGACCCATACCTTTGCAGAGGCTCGTGATGTAAGTAAGTCTTGGTCTCCCTCTGCAACGTTTACCCTCTATTTTGCCTGTGAGCACCAGATTTTCGATCTTCTCTTTTCTCATGACATGTCCTAGGAACTTTAGCTGTCTTTGACGGATGGTTTTCATTAGGCTCCTTTGAGATGTTACTCTTCTTAGGACTTCCTCGTTTGATACATGATCAGTCCATGAAATCCTTAGTATTCGTCTATAGAACCACATTTCTGCAGCCTTAAGCCTGTTCTCCATTGTTGGACCATAACACCAACAATGGAGAGGTCGTACAATACAGTTATTAATATCCCTTTTTATTTCCCGAAGCTCACAGGGTAGTAATGACTAAAATTGACTGTGATATTTGCAATGCCAAGTTCTCTAATATATAAAAGTGTCATTATACTCACTATCATTAATTAAATCGTAAACATTAAATTTCACTAAAGCAGCGACCTCTATGTCCTACTATTAACACTTTCCAGGCCATTTCTTGAATCGTCTTTTTCTTCACTCTACGCAAGGCATCAATTTTCACTGTAAGATGTGAGGCTACTTCCACTTTCAAGGCATCAAATGTTACGCGGCAATTGCAGTATCGAAAATCTCATGCCGACTGTCACAAGGTTACCCCACAAAGCGGGAGCCGCCTCAAGCGCTGACAGTAACTCCTTTCCTGGTGTTCCTAAAATATAGCACCATACAAAGACAACTCCAAAAACCACTTCAGTTCACACGATTATTTACTTAAAATTATGCAATAAAAATAACAAAACATAAACAATGCAACAAGAGTTCAAATATTCAGAGTGTCCATAAATGTTAAATAGGACGGCTCGTTCTCACCAGCTATCTTTAGGATTCTTGATATTCTTATTGTACTTGGTTGCGAGTTCTGACAGGTTTTTGAAGACAGACTTTGGTGTGTGTGAGGTAGCCACCAGATCTTTACGAAAAACGTACTGTTGTGGTTCTCCACCACGAAGACTAATTTTCCCTCTGCTCTTTCAAGGGAACTCTCCCTCTTCGATCGGACCGTTCTCACTTTAATGTTTTGAATATGACGTCACAAAATGCCCGTCTTGCAACAGAACGTGACGTTCTCTTCTTTCAAAATACATCGTCCGGTAATCGGGACATTCAATGGACAGCTAAACATGGATCATTACGTCATTGTCCATTTATGTCGGAAAAGGTGTTGATCTCCGTGACACCGACGCTGGAAAAAGCATTTTAACGAGCTGTCGACAGTATGAGGCTAAGAAGTCACCTCTCCTGGTTCGTGCAGCCAGTCTAAGCCCCTTACTCAGAGTACTTCGTATTTTTGTGCAGTGACTTAGCCTACTCTGTCACAGCCGCCGCCAACCGGGTTCATTGCATGGTTACCGTCACTGAATATAGTTTTAGGATCGACACAACTCCGGGAAACCAGAAAATCACTGGGAATTTTATCTCTTGTACTGAAACCCCTAAATTCTTAATTTTTTTTTACCGTCGCTTGTAAAGCCTGGCATTCTGTTTGAAAATTCATGGACATCGTCCCCTGTTGCTTATTGAATAATATGTGTTGTGCGCATGTGATGTTGCAATGTTGTCAAAGTCCTGCGAAAATAGAACTAACGTCAATATACAATTTGGAGTCAATTTTATTGTTACCATTAAAGTATTGCTTGGTATAAAACAATATTTGCTCTTTTGAGTTTTCAAATATCCTTTTAAACGAAAACATGGATCCTAGTATGGCACAATTGCTACATATTTGGTAAGAATTTACTTTGCTCTTTAGACAGATTAACAGTATGAAGTATGAGTTCACTTCAGTAGAATGATAACAGTCTGTTAGCAACTATCGTAGGAATGTGGTATCGTTTCTTTGTACAATAATCCTTGCAAGGCTGAAAAGAAGGGTACTATAGTGCTTTTGTTACTACAAGCTGAAACTGGGGGCCAGTATGATGCAACAGCTATAAACACAGATTTTACATTTGTAAAAATAGATTTGCTAAAAGGTATTCCAAGGAGTGAGCTGTTACAATTTGTTCAGGTGATTCCAGTCCCAGGCCTTTAAACCCAAAACCCAATGCTGATATCAGGTGTATGTACTGACACCCTATACCTGACGTAAAACCATTTGCGCAAACGTTCTTATCATTACCGATGCAAATACTTGATACCCATACCAGACTGTTACTTTATACTAATACCAGGTTTCAAGACGGACACCTGATACCGATACCAATACGTGATGCCCATACCAGGCCGTTACTCCATACCGATACCAGGTTTCAGCTGATACCAATAATGATAGCGATACCAATACTTGATACCCATACCAGACCGTTACTCCATTTACTCCATACCTATACCAGGTTTTTAGACTGACACCCGATACCAATACCGATACCAATACTTGATACACATATCAGACTGTTACTTCATACTGATACCAGGTTTCAAGACGGACACCTGATACCGATACCAATACCTGATGCCCATACCAGGCCGTTACTTCATACTGATACCAGGATTTTGGTCTGACACCTGATACCAATGCTGATACCTATACCAATACTTGATACCTATACCAATACTTGACACCGATACCAATACTTGATACCCATACCAGACTGTTGCTCCATACCGATACTAGATTTTTAAGACCGATACCTTTGCCACGATCAAAACCCACAAGCAAGTCTTGATGTGAAATTTATGCAACGTAACGTACAATGCCACCTTTGTTAAAACCTTTTAGATCTCATGGAAAGGGGCCTAAAATTTTTCTATTGTAAGGAGAGGATAACCTTCAGATGTGACTCTTTAAAGAAGTCCAGAATATAATTGCGCGGTTAGAAGAACAGCAATCAATAACCTACCAGCATAAAACCTAGTAATGCCGAAACCTCGCCAAACAATATGCATGCAATGTTTATATTAACATCATGTTATACTTCACATAATTTTGTGTACGTGCGAGTAGACATTGGCTGTAGGTCGTTTTAACAATTAACGTGACATACGTTCAGGAAAGATGTAAGATGCAACATGTACTACTTTGTTTTTGCAGCACAGTATTCCTGCTGAGGCGACTTCATGTTTCCAATTATATTTCACTCTGTTGTCGCCGATTCTTTTTTATCGGCGTAGTAGAGCTTGTGGAATTCCAGCAGTTTTGAAATTACATTGTACATATGTACTCGAGTGAAGTGAAACTCCATGAATAATGTATTCAAATGAGATGAAGAGTGAATGATAAAGGTTGCACTGTTAAAGCGCATTGGGCTACACAAAGGGCAGAGTACAGCTGTCAGAATCATACAGAGATATGCTATCATCTCATTAGGGTGTTTGAACTTATTCTCCCATTTCACATCCGTAATAACAAAATGGTAATTTAAACACAGGTCATCATTAAAGTTTTGTATAAATGCGATTCTTTTGTTTCTTTGTCGTAAATATGTGTTTGCATAGCTGTGTCACAGTTGCAAGCATACAGTGTTTGTATGAACGTAAAGGTTAACACCGAAAATCAGAGAAATGAGCAAAATAAATTGAAGAATGATGTGTGAGTGTTTGTTAAAGGACAAATGAGTAAAGGGCAGGAGTGTTTGGATGGAGGGAATGTGAGTGAGTCTTCAGAGCGATCTAAAAGAGAGCGAATGTAAAGGGGGAATTCTGTTGATTTTACTAATTAATGACGTCGCATTTTAAACAAAAATTGGACTAGTTCACTTAAACAGATTCAATTTTTGAATAATAATTGCACTATGTCCGTGTTAGTTCTGATTGTTATGTGCTCAGAAGGATTACCAATTTAACCCTCATTGCAAAGAGACATCATATGCTTCACACTGAAACCATTCTGTCATAATGAAAGAAAAACGATGTACTTGCTTTATTTTTCGGGTTTTTTTCTATTTGTTTGTGTATTGTGTATTGTTTATTTATTAGCAGCATTGCTTTATTTGTCGGTTTTTTTCGCTATTTGTTTGTTGTCTTATTTATTTATTCATTAGCTGCATTGCTTTATTTTTTGTGTATGTATTTATCATTTTGTTTGTCTTATTGTTTGCTTGTAGCATTGGATTCTTGTTTTATCTTAAGCATCTTAGCAGTTGCCCAAAATCAGCTTACACAGTAGAAGTCCACGAATAATGTTTTGGGCTCTAAGACTTGACAGGGCCCCTAAAACAGCCGTCAGCACTTTTTAACACTTCAGGCGTATTAGGAGACGTATTTGAGAACTAACCCATTTGGCATATATCTCAATATAAAAGCAATATGTCAAGATATTGATTCAATAGATGATTGAGGTTGTCATAGATTAGTCTCCCCCCGGGGGATCGTTACCCTTATCTGTTCTCAACTTTCTATTATCTGGCAATCACAAACTAGTTGCCAGATCTACAATGTATAAACCATGCGTAGGCATTGGTATTGATGTAAGTAATACTGCTACAAAATCCATTCCCGTCAAATTGCAGTTTATTCAAGACATTATTAATGTGTCCTCGTCCAAGAAATGGACATATTTTCCCCGTTATTGGCTGTCCCAACGTGAGTTTTCCGTATGGCCTTACTTATGGGGTAATCAAAGAGTGTTAAACTTCCTAAAAACTCCACATTTCTATGCGTTAATTACTGTGAATATGAAGGTTCTTCAAGCTTCGTTTCCCGCGATTATTAAACACAAGTACTTTACAAAGATATTTTACTCATTACTATCAGCATATTACAACTCTCAGATTCTTGCTCTCTCATTATGGTGTTTAGACAATTCCTCGTTCTCTGACTGGACAATCACTTTATCAAATGCATTCGATAGTATGTCCACTGGATATGAAATGACGTCTCAGTTAAGATATTCATGGGGTGCTTAAAACCGCTTCTGTTTTAAGACGTTTGGGCCTTTCCAATGTCCCTATCAAATGTTTCTATTGTAAGGGGTTTGAGGATGTGGATCATGGCTTTATCCATTTCCCCCTTGCAAAGCGGTTTTGGAAAATGTTAACTCCAGTTCTATTTAAACTATTTAATTCTCAGCTCTAGATTTCCGACTTTTGGTCTTCCATTATCAATTAATTGCGCTGGTGTAACTAGTAAATGACTACTGTTATACCTGATAAAACTGGCCAAGTATTGTCTTCGGTGCGCCAGAAGCGAGTTGATGTTTGAGAATGAACCTCCGTCTCCTGTCACTCTCTTTGCTAGATTTAAGTCTGAAGTTCTGTCGCGAATACGATTATCACAGACATCCTCTATTACCAGCATACGCTCACTCTTCTAAACCTTTGGAGTGATAAAGCAATACTTTGTAATTCCAATGGTCAAGTTAACATTTAAATATGTTCTACTAATCCTGATGTACCGGTTGAAATCCATTTAGAATCCATATGTAACAAATATTTCTCTGGTATGCTTTAAAATACCAAATAATTTACCTCCGTTGTTATAATTCTCTTCGTGTAACTAATTGTTCTTATCCATATATGTTGCACCCATTGTAATCGTCTACGTATCAGCCCTTGTAAGTATAATGATCAACATTTTATTTAAATCTTTTAAATCTGTCAAGATATTGATTTAATACATGATTGAGAATGGGATAGATTAATCCATATCCTTCCAGGGGTGACCAGGGATGAGGTTTCAGAAATATTCTAGTATCTGGTCTTATCTTCTCTATTCAACGATTTTGTAGTGGCAATGTTTCCATTTTCTGGATTTATTTTAAATGCAAAGTGATGTCCCTTCTGATCTGCGAAGATGCTGTAAGTGACCATCCCATTAGTACCAGCGTCCTTGTCCGTTGCTTCCACCTTAAGTAAAATGACACATAGAATGACAGGTGAAGTGAAACATAAGATAACAGGTAAAGTGACACGTAGAATGACAAGTAGAATGACACGTTGAATGACACGTAGAATGACACGTTGAATGACACGTTGAATGACACGTTGAATGACACGTAGAATGACAAGTAGAATGACTCGTAGAAACACAATGAATGACACGTAGGACAACACGTTGAATGACACGTAGAATGACACGTAGAATGACACGTAGAACGACACATAGAACGACACGTTGAATGACGTGTAGAATGATACATAGAATAACACACTTTTTTTATTAGCATCTATTGATGTCTGGTCAATCTTGATAACAATACTCGTAATTCGTCTAAAGGAGTACTTAAGTATGACGTTATTATATAATGAGAACAGAAAGCCTTATGATGTTTTGCACGTATTGTGTTCTTTTTGTCGATATAGATTACTTGAGCAAATGTGAAAACGATAGCATCAGCAATAGCCGAGGTACGCCTTGTCAAACTTTGAATCACGCCTCTAAAAACATTCTTTGAAACCATTTCATAATATGAGCAAGATTAACAGGATTCCCTTAAGGCCTTTTGCAAATTCAGACAGTCGCTTCTCTCAGGTGATATGAGATTTCAACACTACAGTGTGTATCCGGGCATTCATCGGTAGGATTACCACTTTGACGCAGTTATGACTGGGATTCTTTGCTAAAAAAAGTTACATAATCACTTACAACTCTATAAGCCCAAAAAGAACCATTTGGAAGGAGTAATCTATACACGAGTGTGTCTCACATGATGATTCTGATTTACCCTCACTCTTGGATGACGTCTCTTGTTCGTTTATAATAAACCCTTAGTGTATATAAACGTACTTAACCTAAAAATCTTGGACAGTTTTAATGGTTTATAAAGTAATAGCAAAAGGACAGCTCATAAAACTATTTTGTGTCATTATCCTTCAACTACTTGCATTTTTCTCGATACTAATTTCATGTCAAGAATTTTTTCTCCGGTTTGCTTTATTATCATGGAAGTGGAGTGTGTGTTATGTGTTGCTGTAAATAAGCCATGATAATCGTCTACAAGTATATGAATATTTAATATAGCTAGCTTAGCCTAGCTTAGAACAGCAAACATAAGGGTTACCAAAATAGCGGACAAGTAAACAAATAATGTGGCTCCATCTATTAATCTTGTGCGGAGAGAAAATATTGTTCATCAACATATGCAATACAGCTATTCATGAGCCAGACTTAGCAACGCAGTAAAATATCTAGAGTCTAAGTTTATCAGTAGGATACCTCACAATAACTTTCTGTAGCGTGCGTATCCGGAGACTAGAAACGACTAACGTCTCTACTTCTCAAATAAATCGATATTACAGTTTATCCGTTTATTCGTAAAAAGATTTTTGGGCTTAAAGGTCTACTCCAATATTGTGGTGAACGGGACATTGTAGACACTATCAATCCCGAACAACCCGTGGACATGTTGTTCGAGAGTGTTACTCTACAAACACGAGCATTTCTTAGAAACTCGAGACATATTGTTTACTACACAACCTATACAGCACAAGCCCAATATTGTGGTGAACGGGGCATTGTAGACACCATCAATCCCGAACAACTCGTGGACATGTTGTTCGAGAGTGTCATTCGACAAACGCGAACATTTCTTAGAAACTCGAGACATATTGGTTACTACACAACCTATACATCACAGAGTTCCTACATGAACTCCTTTCAACCTACATTGATTTGTAAGCGTTGAGAATCGACAATTTACACTCCGACCACATCACTTTCCATTAACGTCTGATTGGCAAATTACAACAACTACTTATATCAAACTTTAACCTCGCTTTGCGTACGAGGCATTACAAAATTTCGTATTCACGGGGATTCATTTTCTATCACATTCACGAAGTAGCGAAAGCATTATGTACTTGAAAGCTTTTTTCATCTGGCACTCGAGGTGCTTGCTTCCTTTTAGGACACAGTTCTGGAGTCAGTCCACATAAAAGCAAGAAAACCTTTACTATGCAGAAAAAAAGAATTCGTTTCTAACTAGGACTATTCAATTAATCTTGGTGTAGTGGACGCTGATTGGTCCAAAACACTAGCCATTCAGGAAGATTGAATTCTGATTTGCTTCTTTAAAACTAAAATTGGGTATACTCTTTCACACTTTTCATTTCCGTCATTCAGATGATTGTACTCTGAAGAGTGTCAGACGAAAAAAGCTTTTAAAGTACGCAATGATTTCGCTATTTCGTGCAATATTCTTGTTTTGTACCAAAAACAAACTGCATATATAATCCTAAAAATTATCAAAAACTGCTTCTTGACTTACATTAGGTATGTTTAGCAAAAGGCTTTTCCTATTCTACTTCATTCCTTAAAATTAACATGGGACTTTATTAGTCCGTTGACAAAGTTGTCAAGAACAATGGATGTAGTTTTCAGAGTTTATCAATGTTTTAGAAGAGTGCAGTTTACAAACAACTCTTAGTCGCTAGCTCGAAATAGTTTGCCACATATTTGCTAGCTTACCTTGACAACTGTCGTTCCCGTTGGTAGATTTTCTACTGTTGTTACGTTGTAGGATGATTTTTGAAATATTGGAGCGTTGTCATTGATGTCGGTAATAGTAACGCTCACTTGAACGCTGCTGTCCAAGCGAGGATTCGTCCCCGTCTCTACCGCAACAACCTGACAACGAAATATCCGTCGTGAAGATGTCTCATCAATGGCGGTAAGCCGACTCAAACACTACATAATATTCCATTTATGGGCAAGTGTGCAGAAGGAAACATTAGGTACACAAATTTGCGTATTCAACAGTATGGTAGAAGTATCATTGTTGGTAGTATTATTCTAAAACCATCATTATTGTTATTTAATACCGTTATCACCATAATTATCATCATCGTCATTATCATCAATATCATTCCTATCATCTACAATATTATCGTTGCCCTAAAACCATCCTTATCATCATCGTCATCATCATCATCATCATTATTATCATCACCATCATCATCACCACATCTTAATTACTATCATCGCTCTAAAATTATTATTATCACTATCGTCATCATCATCATCATCATCATCATTTTCATTATTATCGTCATTCTGAAAACTTCATTATGTTTATTATCATCATCAGCAGTATTACTCGATCTTATCGATATTTCCACCATCATTATCATAATCATTGCCTTCCTTATTTTATGATTGATGTAAACAAGTAACAAATAATATATATAAATATATCTGTATCCTACAGTATTAATTAATAATTTCATAATATAACTTACTGCAAAGTTATGAACAGCTTGTACTTCACGATCAACAGGTTTTGCTAGAAAGACTTCTCCTTGATTGTTAACTCCAAAACGAGCGTCGCCCCCGACAGGATCGTATCCAATTTTAGGTTCAATACCCTGAAAGAATAATAACTTCAACTGTTACACTGGGAATTACTTCTCTTTTTTTCATTTTCTTTAGTCACTTAACACACATCAGATATTTTGACATTCAATACTGTAGTTACCCTGAAAAATAAAGAAACAGATTATAAGATCATTCGGAGCTGGAGTCTTTGACAATTAGCATCCTATTCATACTTGAATATCGTTAATTAAAGGGTAGAAAACAAGCAAAAACTTAAGTGTAGAACCTGAAAGATCTGAACAACACATGGTACTCATAAAATTTAACAGAAACGTTCTTTAAAGACCCTGAAACTATATCATCTGTATCGTTCTCTGACTTAAGACGTTGAACTAGTTTCTCCATTTTATCAAAACATTTTGAAATTATCATCTGAAGGAAACATGCGAAAGCTGGCAACGATTCTCACATGATATGTGATAGGTGCATGGTTGGGCAATCAGAAACGGAAATAGGGCCAGTCTTTCCGCAATTCCGATAAATTCATAGCTGCCTTGAGCAACAAAAAGGCAATATCGTACATATAATCAGAGTGAAATTAAATTTCCCAACACAACATAACAAGTTAGTCATTTATATTTCAGCCTATACGTTAAGGTAACTAGATAAGAAAAAATGATTCTGTACAGCATACAAAATGGAGTTAGAACCACTTAAAATTGTACAGGGTAATGTCTGACGTATTTTGCTGGCATTGTACTTTATAACTGCCGTCGTAAGTGTAGAATTTGCCATGGTCTTATGAAAGTCTTCCGACATGAAAGATGGCTTAACTTAGATGAATTATCTTCATTTTTACCATTGCACTTTTTTTTACGTATAACGCAACTAAACCACATACTAGAATGGACTTGGTTACGCGGTGGCAACGAGATGTTGCCACACTGTATTTTCTACGACATGCTGAAAATATATTTTACACCCTGAAAAGTTATCACCTACAAGGGATTCCCTTGATCAAATATATTTATAAGTTAGTTTGATTTATCCGAAATTTTTTACACATCTTGCTTGATACCTCCAAGAGCAAAGACATTTTGCAGCGGCATTAAGAAAACACTGTATTGAGAATGTCGTTGCCACCACGTAGCAAAGGTCGTTATGGCCGAACGGGCGCTTCCTGTTTAGTCGCGTATTGTGCTGTGTTTAAGCACTCAAGCAACAGTACAAACCTTTCTGTTTTGCCACTCACATAACAGTTACGTGGCTCTATTTTCGCACCCACCCAGACATTTAAGAGAAGCAAACAATGAAATTATGTTTCTTTTCACCAAACTGTCTCCTCCCAGTAAAAGGGCTTTCATCTTTGATCCACTAGTATCAACCACCATTAGACCTAGATAAGGTTTGTAATTAAATTCACTAAAAGCTGTCTCTCTCCTAGTTGTGACTAATATTCATCACTGTAAATATATATTGACTAATCTCTTTAACAAACTAATTTCTTTAATATATGAATAACAGGGTGAAAGGTCCACTGACAAATTATCGTATATTAAACGCCAAATAAGGAAACTTTCCTAACAATTTTTTGTCCTCTGAAAGAGTTTCTTCAGGTACACTACAGTTTATTTAGCCAATGTTAGGAACGATCGGTAGGGAACCTGAAGAAGTCTTTACGAAGATGAAACGTTCTTAATAAAGTTTCCTTCTTTCGTGTTTTTATGTACTATAATTTTGATTTTAGTATATAGTGATATGGTGCCTATGACTGTGTTACGTTAACGATACAATACAATGTACTCCCCATTCTTACCTCGTCAGGGTCAACAGCAGATACTCTAAGAAATGTTGTCTTTACTTTTGTATTCTCAGGAATAGAAACTTCGTACTTTGCTTTCAGGAACTTTGGTGGATTGTCATTCACGTCCACGATGTTGATTGTCACGTATGCGTACTCTCCATCAAAAATAGTTGAGCGCGCCTAATAACAAAATATAAAAGTTAAGAACATTCTCATTGTCTTCCAAAGTAATTCATTTTTTAGCAATAAATATTATCTTCTTGCAAGAAATTTCATTTTTTTGCAAGAAAATGAAATTTCATGAGCTTTCTCTTTCTTGCAAAAAATTTCATTTTTTTGCAAGAAAATGAAATTTTAAGAAATTTCTACTTCTTGCAAGAAATTTCATTTTCTTGCAAGAAATTTGATTTTTTTGCAAGAAAATGAAATTTTAAGTACTTTCTATTTCTTGGAAGAAATATAAAATTTTCGCAAGATAAAGAAATTTCATGAAAATATTATTTCTAGCAAGAAATTTTATTTTCCTGCAAGAAATTTCATTTTTTTGCAAGAAAATGAAATTTTATGAACTTTTAATTCCTTGCAAAAAATTTCATTTTCTTGCAAGAAAATGAAATTTTATAAAATTTCTACTTCTTCCAAGAAATTTCATTACCTTGCAAGAAATTTCATTTTCTGGCAAGAAATTTCATTTTGTTGCAAGAAAATGCAATTTGTTGAAATTTCTATTTCTTGCAAGAAATTTTAGTTTCTTGCCATCAATTACATTTTCTTGCAAGAAATTACTTTCTTGCAAGAAATTTCATTCTTTTCTCAAGCAAATGAAGTCTTCACGGTGATGGGATCACAAATTGTTTGGTTTGTGGACAAAGGTCAGGGTTTTTAAAGGAAACTCTGAGGAAATGTTTCAACTGTGGTCGGGTAGGTTATGAATGCGATTGGTTATTTCGTTCTTGACACTAATTCACACCAAGAAACAAAGGTAGAAGATAAAGTAACAATCAGTTAAAGGTCTGAAATTACTATAGATGCACTTAAGTGCCTTTTGGAGATTTTGCCTCATATGATAAACACAATAAATAATGATTTTTTAGCTTTTAAGCAGTATATACAAATCAATACTTTTTATAGGTTAACAATATAGAGTTGTTTGCCCTCCCCTCAATGAAGTTTGATTTTTGCCCTGCATGAAGGGCAATATCGTGAAGCTGAAGGAATGTCTAGCTAATCATAACTTTAGGTTGGAGCAGCTCTGTACATGTTGTGAAGATAAGATGCTGTTGACTACGATGTTTTGTAATCACCTATCATTCTTAGGCAAGAATACAGATACTACAAACGTGAAAATATCTACCAGAGGTGCAACCGTATTGAAACAAAGTCTCATTGGCATGACTTGTTGATTACACATCTTCATATTCTTATGAAGTAATAAATCGGTCCTAAATTTGCTATGGAATAGGCAATGGATAAAAATCTCTTGAAAGTCACTGGAAGTAGTTGTGGAAGCGAATGGCACTGCTTGTTTTGAAATTCTTTATGGCAACAAATAGTTCGCATCATTGTGTCACTGTGTCAATGACCCAATTGTTACCTCCAGGTTCTAATTTCCTTTAGGAAGGACCTTCTTAGTGATTGTGGTGATATAATCAATGTATCCTCATATTGAACAACTTTCGTATTTTTCAGGTTGTGTGTAACAGATGCAGCGTAGAGACGTGTGAAAGGTCTTTGTTAGGTGAGATAGGGCGATGTTTCTATTGCGTGGTCTGCTTTGAAGAAAAGGAGGTGAGTTATTGTTTGTGTATGACAAAAAACTGAATCCAAACTGCTGATTCTATTTATTGATTCTGTTAATCTTCAATTAAGCTGACTGTGTACAGCATGTAGCAGAGCAACAACCTGATCTTTCTAAAGTTTTCCTTGTATGTAATTGAATGGGAAGGCGGCAAACTCGAGGTTTTTGACTGGCTCTTAATACCATATTCACTTTGAAAATTGCTCTTTCTACAAACTACAATATCGGTGTAGCTGAATATACATACTACCAAAAGTCCTCTGAGTTGACAAAAAGTTAGGACGGCACTGTATGCCGTTTTCCAAATTATGCATGGTGACAATTTTCCGTTGCTGTCGTAACTCACGCCGGGAAAGGCCCATAATTTGAAAAGGGGTATCGCATTATTCCTAAAACCCTTAAATGTGTACCTTTTATCGCAATTAATCACCCACCTGAACCTTACTGTACTATAAATAACGCTGTAAGGATAAGTGTCACAGAAGCTACTAACGAAATCGACCCTGCAGCCCAGACCTTTCCGTTGCCCATGGTCTCCTGTCGCATAAAAATGCGTGTTCATTCATAAGATTGACTGAAGTTTTATATGCAGGAAACGAAAGATTGATCTATTGTCAATTTTCATAATTATTTCGTACATTTTGTTGACATAACTTTATTTGCATCACTAGATACTCTTTTGAAGTATGAGTGTAATGATATTTGCATACGAATGCAAGGTCCCATTCCTACCTGGCAAGTACCGTATTTCCTCCAGTATGCAACGCGAGCTAAGGGTGACGTCACATTTATGACGTAAATTTAAAATCTCTTCCATACAGCTGAACTTTATCGTCGGCAATTTTTTACCTCGCGAAAAGTAGAAATTTGCGGCAGTGACGGTGGCAATTGCCGATCTGTCGTTAACTCAGAGGGCTGCTTCCAAAGTGCATTATTGTTCATGCAAAAGTGAAACCAACATTGCTCTTTATTGTACTAGTGTTCAACTGCGTAAGCGCAACTTGAAAATATGTATATATTATTGTAATTGTAATAACTACATGAAGGAATTATCTCCTTCATAATATACTGATGCTGCCATTGTTATTGTTTTGACCTCCCTGAAAATCACTAACGTGAGAGAGCTTCCCTGTATAAATAGTGTTAATATTTATAATAGATGAATAAATGAGTAGTAATCATAATATGATAGATAATGAAGGAGTAAATAGTAAATCAATGAATATCTAAACAAATAAGTAGAAAAGTAAGCAATTAAAAAGTATATTTTCTGTGTATACGTGCTGTAGTTTTATACTGTCTAGATTGAAGGTACCCCTAGAAGTAAATTAGAAATTCAAAAGTTAAGACTAAGTCGGAGCGTAACTGTTGTATGGTTTGAAAGAATAGGACGAGTTGGCTAAAGCTTTTGTTTTGTAATGATACGAACGGCAAATAAAGCACGGGATTGAGGATATGGTAAGTAAGAGGACTTTGAAAAGATAGTATGACTTGTTTATCATTTCCCGACATATGTACTTTAGGAAAAGACCCTGTACGCAAGTTTATGTGAACGGATTTCTCTCTTGTAGCTATGGAAGAGGTCGGGAGCTTGGTTTTTCAAAATGCTGCCAAAATACATTTCACCTGCGGACAGTCACGCAGTGCATGCACGTGTCAAGAAGGTAATAGGAGGGGCACTTGTACCCCATTAGTTCGTTTGAGCACCTGTTCTTTGTATGTATTGTACTTACTCTTAAAATACTGTAGTCAAATTCGTGTTTACTTAGCTGTCCTTATAGCAGACGGGAATGTCGGGATTTGCTTTGAGTTACAAAAGACTTGCCAAAGAAACTGATCGTGATTGAGTTCTGAGATCATTTACTGGACTGTACAATCATAGTATGGTTATAAATAGCATGTGCAGGCGTAGGATGTTCGGATTACGAGACTGGCATTACTGTTCGAGTCAGGAAAGAAAGCGTTGTGAAAGGCACTTTCTAGTAAAGCGGGAGAAAATCCCCAGTTTTAAATTAACATTTTACCCTGATTTTTAAAAGCTTCAAGTTCTACACTCATGGTGAAAGCTTACTTTCAATTAGTAACAGAATTTGCTGGAGTATCGCTTCTACGATTTGCTACTTAACTGATCTTCAAAAAATGAGCTTGGAATTCTACATTGATTCAATGTAAACATTGCCAATGAACTTAGGAAAGAGAGAGCGTGGTTCCGATGTTATGATCGGTCTTCTTGCTCACCGGAGGATATTTTTGCTTTCACGAGCTAAATGAACTCGTTCAATTAGTGGCCGAGAGCCTTGTTTTATTCCGACCTTTATGCCTGCTGTTATGTAAGCGTTGGAATTCCATTAAGTTGCTCTCTTTTCCCCGGCTTTTAAACTCCATGAGAAGGGTAGTATCTTCACTTAGGTAGTTCCTTGATGGTCGTAGTAATAAGCAAAGGGAGTCAACTAAACCGACAGAGGGGGCTTGCACGCTCAAATTGGAGTTTGTAAGCCCCATTTCGTTTTTGAGAGAGGTGCCCTTTAAATTTGAATGTGGTGACAACCGTTTGCTTTGATTATGGAATTTTCTTGCAACTTATTGTTTTCCTGTAAGCATCAATCGAGACTTTTGGCAATCCTTATCATCTGTCTTTATAACAGCTTTCTCGTGGTTTCTATTACGTGCTAAATTAATTAAACTGCGTGTCGGCCAAGCTTCCATACATGTTCTTTGCTATGGTGTTACACAATCAATGCAATCTGGAGTTTCTTCTTTTCGAGTAAGTGAAGCAAGCCTAAACTGTACAAAAACCATATCTTGAATACGTGTTCAAAGTAAGCCTCGCATAAACTCTCGGTACTTAAAATGCTTCCCTGCAAGCGTCGCAAAATAGGATGCAAATCTCTGTGCACCCTGAGATAAACCGCAGAAGTGGCGTAATCAAATCAATCGATCTGCGCAGACACTGAGAGTTGTGCAGAAGAGAAGAGGAATTTGTAAATGATGATTTAATTTTTACATTTCTTCGCATCAAGCTTTATCGTTGGCGTTAAGATAAGAACTTGTTTACCAATATGTGTTTTTTAGCTGGCATTCAATTATTCAGAGTTTGTAACTGCTTTTTGACTTCCCGATTTTCGTTAGAGTACATATTTCTATTTGATATCCTCGCTTTTTCTTACTTTTCACCAGCAGACAAATCCAAGTGTAAGTTCCACGCAGTACGACTCTGATAGGCAGAATGATTTTGTAGGTAAGATTGTGACACAAATTTTCCGTAGATGGTTAGAAAAAATTATTTCATACCACTTTTCTTACTGCATAGCAAAATAATGAGCTTAAATGTTCTTCTTCAACTTCAACATTTGTTTCTGATCAGCTTGTATTTAATCTCTTCTTACTGCAATGTATGCCCATATTTGATACCCTTCCAAACTTGACTCACTAGTTCAACCCATTTGTCTTTCTCTGGTAAGTAGAGAGGGGCATTTTGCTAATTCAACCCTCTGTTTATCAGTGTCCTTGAAAAACCATTAGAGGCTATATCGACGAGTGGAAACCGCACTGTATTTTGTTTAACCGCTTTAATTTCATATTTATGATCATCATTAAATAGAGAATGCAAACGTGTCGGCATGACACGTCAAATAGCAAAAAGCGTAATTCCAGGACTGCATATGGTATTTTTTTGGAGTAACGATAATGCATGTGTATATGGTATATGTGGATATGGTATATATTGGTGGCTATTTATTGTTTTTATGTAAAGATGTGATAATGTACTGTTCAAACTTTGGGATACCTTGACAGACACTTTGATGCTGATCTACAGCCCCAGACTAGATCTTGTGCTATATTTTGTGATGGATTAAATTTGAAGTCAAACTTGTACTTACTGGTGCTTACAAGCATGTTATTATTTTCCAGAAGTGTCAGTTGTTATTGATTTACTAGCCTTAACTGGTTTCTTACGGACCTTCCTTACTTTATGATTTGCAGATGGAAGACAATACGGTGTTGACTCCGATGATTCGGACACGGAAATGGGCGAATATAAAATGGATCGTAACTATCTAACCCACAGGAACTCCGAAGCATTCAGTCAATGGGCAAATACATTTGAGATAGCGGATGATGATTCGGTTTCCATTAAAACAAATGGCTCAGCTCCTAAAGGTAGCAGTTGTGGCTATTACCGATCTTATGAATTATATATGTTATAGGCCAGCCTTTTGTAAGATGTGGCTTCATGGGTATACAGAATGACGGGAAAAAATGCGAAAAGGAGCGAGAGTTGTCCTTTTGACGGTATATAAAACTTAAATATGAAATGTAGATGAACTACTTGGCTTGGTTAAATGATCATAGTATTGGCAAAGTACAGACAGTGCCATTCTACAGCTCATCAAGAGGCTATCGATCTTTAGAATCGCAAAGGATCACGGCTTCAGAAGTGCAAGTCAGCCATTAAGCTTTAGTAGCCCTACAACAAGGGTGTGCAACTTTAGAAGAGCATCAGCTGTCGACGATCGATCCTAAGAAACTCAAAATGTGTCGTGAATGTATCTTAAGAAGCACAGAAGGGGTCATATATGTAACTTGAGTACCGCTCCTGCTTCGCTGACGCAGAGTTAACTGGAAAAGAGCCATTCAAAACTTCAAAGATAACTCGTGTTTAGGCAGGTGAAGGAGATTTAAACACGGCAAACAAAGTTATAAGGTGTAACTCAGTTGACCAATACTTTTCTGTCATGAAACATATTGTGTGTTAATAGTATCTGATTGACGTTAAAGCGTGGTAACTTTTTTAAAAGTATTACATTTTTGCAAAAGGCATTACTATATAAAGTAAAAGGATGAAGGAAGAAGAAGAATGTAAAGAAATAATAAATGCCAACCCGATAAAAAAGGACAAGAGGCCACACAGACGCTGTTACGCAAAGGCAAGCTTACAACTGGAGTTAAGGGAGCTGAAATTTTAGACTGATAACCCGTATTTACGTTCGTCAGTTTAATGAGATTTATAATGACATAAAACCTGGTGTATATGTGTTTGATGAATCATGGAAAGGATTAAGTTTTCTTACATTATGCCCATGCTATTTGAATATATTGCCAAAGTTATGGGTAGCTGTTAACTCTGTTTATACCCTATGTGTTAACTGTTTCACATTTTACTTAAGAGAGACGCCACTCACAACCCTGTCTTTCCTTTTTGTCGTTTTTTGATGCAAGATACACCCTTTAGTTACACCATACCGAATAGTTTTTTTATGCCAGATAGACCTTTCAGTTACACCATTCCGAATAGTTTCCGATCTTTCAGTTACAACATTTAGAATAGTTTTTGATGCAAGATACACCCTTTAGTTACACCATACCGAATAGTTTTTTTATGCCAGATAGACCTTTCAGTTACACTACACCAGGCACTCCTTGTCGACAATACAGTTTCG
>JAAAKM020006971.1:133797487-133802487 GCA_010016025.2 Alatinidae sp. Z8VKAUB7J3 | reverse complement strand
CCTTGTATTTCGCTGCTCGTTCCCCTAACGATAATCAAAAGGGAAAAGCATGTAATGCAAAAATAAATGCTGTATCTGCTAGCATGAACATTCCTTTATAAATTTTTAACTGCTTTATAAACGTTTTTCGCCAAAAATCCAGTCTTACTGTACTCATTTCCATATTTCAGTATGTCTGCATTTAGTAAGTTGATGAGCCGCCTACTTACATAAAGATCGACAAAACACAATCCCCTTTTAATATTGAACCGTAAATGCAATGGCACGTCCTATTGAAGAGAACAGAAGGCCTTTACCTAAAGTTACTTTCTCTAGTAACCTGTATAGAACCTTAAGGATCGGTGTGTCAAAGGTTAAAGGTCGACCGCCTTGATATATCGATTTTACTGATGTTGACATATATTTCAAAGCCAAGAATCATATGGAGTTTCCATCTCCATCAACCAACACCTTCCCAATACTTGCATATCTACGCTGTCACCGTGCCAATTGATACAAAGTCCAAAGGCCACTCTAGGAAGAATTATATTATCTCACCGCAGGCATGGGCTTGCAAGAGAACAGAATCGATAAGTGTTGAACCACTAACCAAGTTTAGACTGGTCATCAGCTAGTGCACCTTGGCAGGTCGTTTCGACCCTCTACCACTTCTATGACCTATTCTATGAAGCAAAGCCGGGCGGTGCCTCCTCGAAACTACCACCGTATGACATAAACTTTCACCAAATCTACAATAAGAACTTAATAACTCACGAAGTTATCAAGTCCACTTTTTTCTTTACGTCAATTCTGTGGGGAATTGTCTCTAGGAACATGCAGCAAAAACTTAAAATTCACCCTCAGTCGTGAATAGGCGTGTTGCTCAACCATGCTTTTTACAATCTTTCACCAGCTGTGAATACTTTATCCTCTTGTTGTCCAGTGCATTTTTCCGATCGGCCATCAAAAAATTAATATTTTGTTTAGATTTTCTTCTAAACAGCGTTTTTATTCTAGAATGTCTAAGTTAAAATCTCATCAGTTGTAGAATAAAATATTTGTGAGTGTACAAATAGTGGGGAACAAGATATTACATCCCTTCTCTTCGCCAAAGGAAGGGGAACTGTTCTCTCTGTCTCCCACGGATGGACCCTTATGTTTTCCAAACAAGTATCTGTCAATAACAGAGCCCCCTTTATATCAACCTGGGGATTATAAAATGTAATACTGTGTACTACCGTGGTGCGGGAAAGATATGATGCAACATGATAAAAATATGATGCAACATGATAAAATTATGATGCAACATGATAAAAATATGATGCAACATGATAAAATATGATGCAACATGATAAAAATATGATGCAACATGATAAATATATGATGCAACAAGATAAAAATAGAGGAGCTGTAAAATGCAGGTAGACTCTAGGCCTACATGCCAAATTGATGGGTGCAGTTCATGTGATTTTTAATTCATACTTACTAGTGTTTCAATCATATACATTTTATGATAGTTGTCAATCCAGAATCCCTCCCAATATAGGCTCCTCTGAGTATAATCAGCACTCCTAAAAAACCTTAAACAAGTGAAAGGTCTGGGGCTATATAATGGGTTTTCAGAAAACCATGTTGTTACAAGTTGTGTTGTACATAAAGACGACAGCTTGGATTGAATTAAGTGAAGACCATATTTCTAGAATAGCTAAAACAACAATCTACATTCTTTAGGATTATTTCTAGATACCTTCAAACAGAGAAACTCTTGCAACTTTTGTTTTGGATACATTAATCCAACATTTATGAGAATTTAAGCGAAAGACACTGGCATTTCAAGCTGAGCTTGAAACCGCATTCGCGGGTACTTACCCTCATAAATCAGTTCTTATAACCTCTGGATATCAACAGCAAACAGGTAACGCATTTAAAACTAATCAATAATTCATTTGGGCTTTCGAGGAAAGATCAGCGCTTGACTTTACCTCTTGATGTTTCGTCTACCATTTGCATGAATTATTGTGATCAAAATTCAACTTCAAGTGTTGCTGGAAAGGATTCACTGACATAAGAAACTAATTTAACGTTTTCTTATAAGCCTTGGTGTTTTCTGATGAATTCGTATCAAAATCCTGCGACGTTTGCTGCCGTGCCAGGGTTAAAACTTAGTCTTTATTCCGCGTTAAACCCAGAGTACGACTATCTGTTTAAACTGTTATTAGTTGGCGACAGTGGCGTTGGGAAAAGTTCGCTTTTGTTACGATTTGCTGACGACACATTTTCAGAAGGATTTATAAGTACTATTGGTGTTGACTTTAAAATCAAAACTGTCTGTATTGACGACAAGTTGGTAAAATTACAGGTGAGTAGTGCTGATTTTGTTCTGTTTGAAACTGTGTGCTCGTTTTCTAGAATCACAAGTTAAGAGGAGGGCATAATAAATGTGGTATCCCAGCGGAAAGTATATGTACATCGTAAAACGATAAGTCGATAACTAATACACGTTCTGATAGTTTATCTCACATCATAGCATTTGCTTCCGCGGCAGTTTATCCCATTGCTACAAGGGGCTTACATGAGCCAAAGTCCTTCAAACTCAATCTCACAATTATGATGTTTCTAGGTACCAGTTGCCAACCTCTTGTGTGTATTACATACAATACGCAGAGTGCACGATTGGGCAAATTCAAGCCTTGCTAATCACCTTCCAATAATAAACCTGCGTGGTATAAAATAGCCTGATAATAGTATTGCGGTCGTTTTGCAATAATTTTTCGCTTTTTGCTTCTTAAATTTCATAATAATGGTTTGTTCACCAATAAACAAGGCCTGTCTTTTTTTTTCATTGTGAGGTTTCTGTGGTCAAATCAGAGGATCCCGTACTTGTTTCTTAGAATTACCCAATAACTTGTCATACAACTAACCCGATAGGCGAAGCTGCTTGTATAAACAAGGAGTTACTCAACATTTGAGAAATGCATAGGAATTCTTGACTTAGTATATTAAAAGTAGGCCTGTTCCTGTTATTTTTGCAATACTTTTTTGTTCTATATATAACGATGGATAGTGATATGAGTTGGAATTGGTAGAATTCTTCAATCCAAAGAACTTGCTAAGGATCTGCGATCAGCTGCACTTTGTAAACATTCTGAAATATAAATTAGCACCAAGACATTGCTATCAGCAATAACAATAGAAGGTTCAGTGTAGTCTATTGCGCAGAATCAAGGTTTGAAAAATTTGATGATATCAGAAAAGGCGATGTGTTGATGAGTCTGAATGACCAGCAATGAAATCTGCCACAATATTTGGAAAGGAGAATGGAAAAATATGGGTTTGCCGGCAGCTTTACAGTTTATATTGAGAGGTCTAATAAAATTGACAGTCAGGGACAAACACATCAAAGTATAGGGGGATAGGGGGTGGGGCGAAGCCAGATTTGGTCTTCCTTTGAAGGGCAGTTGCACACAACATATTATTTAATCAGGTGCAACATATTCCTTTTAAGCAATTGAATATCATTTTGCCCTCCAGTATATTGACATGGATTAATGATTTCCTTTTCTCTTTAAATAAACCTTATTGGGGGTGGCCGCGTCCCCCGACAAGTGTACGCCGATAAGGAGGAACTTATCAAATCTGTAGACTGTCAATGTTCATCTGATGAAGCATACTTCGAGTTATTGATTGTTAAGGTATAAATAGTTCTTATGACGCCCCCTTAGAAGGCTTGATAGGTCAAGGGAGGGTATTCGTCTATGGACACAAAATGGAATGGCTCATTCAATTGCTGAAATATCACAATAAATAAAACTTGTTGATCATGTGCAAAATATTAGAGAGACAGTATCTCTAACAAATTAATACTAAATTTTCATTGCCTAGATTTCTACTCTAGATATATGCAGTCACAAAGGTGAGGGGGGGCAAGGGCGGGCGCCCCCCCCTGAGAGAATTCACTAGCTTGCTCCCCCCTGGCATTCGGGTCGGCATATATATTTTTCACTGTAGTATATCATAATGCATCTGAAATATTAATGTTGGACCAACCTCTGACATTTTTGTATCGATTTAACCAAATATGATATAAAATTGAATGGATTCTATTGTTAGGATTATTTCCGGAGAATGATAAAACTCATGACCGCCCCCCTTTCATATTTTGGAAATCCGAACCGCCCCCCCCCTCTCTTAGAGGACCAGCTTCGTGAAAGGATATACGATGATAGAGATGTTGTTTTTATAAAGTTTACTTAATCATAAATTATCTTTTCCTTGTTGCATATTAATTTTCTCGACAATGATAAGACTACATTTAAATAAACAATATGAAATATAACCAATTATTATTAAAGAAAATAATGAAAGAAAAACACTCTAAATATCCTACACAACATTGCATGGCAATCTTAAGAGAGCTT
This sequence comes from Alatinidae sp. Z8VKAUB7J3, assembly GCA_010016025.2. Classification (NCBI taxonomy): domain Eukaryota; kingdom Metazoa; phylum Cnidaria; class Cubozoa; order Carybdeida; family Alatinidae; species Alatinidae sp. Z8VKAUB7J3. Next base: position 133,798,090 of record JAAAKM020006971.1, on the reverse strand, counting down.
TTCCGATTCATTCATTAAAAATAAGAACTAGTTGGGGAGAGAATATGTAGTAACTGAGCACCCTTCCCTGGACATTTCACCTACTAATTTGTAAGCGAGGCTGCCAAAGCGTTGCCATCTTGATCTCTCTTACATAGAATAAGCATTATCTTATCATGCTATTTCCATTTGCCATAAGTGCAAGGTGACGTTATTGACGTTGCCCTTGGGGCGGCGCGCTGGGTGCTTACGGCCCTCCATGTTTTGCAAGTATTATCTTTCTCTGGCAAAGAGGACAAAGAAAACAATAAAATAAGAGAAAAGGAAGGAAAAGAGAGGCCCTTATCACGTCATTATGTCAAAAGAGATAAAAGGTCGTCTCTGATATTAATTCTAATAAAAACCTCAAATCTTCGATCGTATAATTATCGGTTCCCCCAGACATGTGTTTACAAGGGAACAAATCATGATCTTCTTTGTCGTGTAGTGCTACTCCAGTCTGTTATCGAAAGACATTGGGGTTGCCATGGTTTCATTAACGCCACTGCACATTTTGTCCAGCCTCTTATTCAACATCTGGGAATTGATAATTCTTTCAGTGTCATTTGTTTAGTACTGAATATT
>JAAAKM020006971.1:133784592-133797387 GCA_010016025.2 Alatinidae sp. Z8VKAUB7J3 | reverse complement strand
CACATTTTGTCCAGCCTCTTATTCAACATCTGGGAATTGATAATTCTTTCAGTGTCATTTGTTTAGTACTGAATATTCATCACTTTGCAATTGTTGGCAAAAAGACATTTTTATAATTGACGCTGTCATGTTCTTGTATTAAATATAGATTTACAAATACAGATACTCAGGCATTGATAAACCAAGTGGATGACGCGTCAAGAAACAAGACAATACGAAAAAACCCTATTTTTGGTGATATTCTTACCTCGTATTGTATAGGACTAATAAGCAAGAAGTTACTTGAACATTTAAAAAGGGACTTACTAGAAGGGTGAAGGATTGATGTTCGATAAACCTTTACCGGTGGTTGAGTTTTTAAAAAGGAAGGTTTCATTTAAGCAAAGGTTCAAATGGCAAAGAGGCAATGACAAGAACGTAGTGCTGGATGAAGAAGACCGATAAGAACAATTGAGCTTAATAATCAGTCGCAAGGCGGAAACGAGGCTATTCTGCGTTACTAAGCGATATTGGTTAACTGTTACTTTGTAGCTTCCAGGATCATTCAACTTCGTGGACTCCTTCTTGAACTAAACAGATGGGAGGCTTATACGCTTCAACCGAACTGTTTCCCTTTAAGAAGATGGTCTTGATTACATTATTTTGCAGCGTAGCTAGCAATAAACCAAACAAAAAAGGTGAATGTTCCTTCAGCACACAAGGTTGTTAATCCATAACAACTGTAGATATAGAAAACACATTATGATACCAATAAAATGGTCTAGATAAATTAATAGACTCCCGTATACATTTCCTTTTCAAAGAAACGCATCTAAGGCAAATGGTTTAAGAAACTAAAGCGCTCACAAAATATTTACGCCATTGAACTGTCTGGTAAAGTGAAATAGATGCAGTTGTATAGGAATCCGAAAGCATGGTGCATTTGCCCTGCGTTTTTTACAAACGACTAAAGATGCGCCTTGAGTAAATTTTACTGCAGTAATGTTTAGATAAAATTCCTGACTTGAATTCTCTCTCCATTACTCACACGATGCATCTCCAACGTATTCACAACTAATACCATTGTGTTAACCTCCCCCTCCCAAAAGTGTCATTATTTATTGCTTCCCTTGTACCTCTTCTCCAATACATATATGTAGTTAAGTAAGTTTTCCCTATATTCATAACTAGACGGGGTACACGGCGTTGCCTAGATTAACAGTGTTACATAACCTGCTTTTACTATTAACGTATTTCCATTTTTTGTTGCCATAACATTTCATCTCCCAGAATAATCTTCAAATTTGTTACAGCCTCATTAGTCACTTCGGTCAAATGTCTTTTCTCCAATCCTAAAAGCAGGCATCAATTCTTCAACAAAACCTTGAGTTTACAATCAATTTGTCCTGTGATTTCTTTGCCGGTTGATTTTGCGTCAAGGAGATATTTATTTTCATCAAGGAGAATTCATCATAACCACGATAAATCACTGTTCTAAACACTGAAAACAGAACTCGTAAAAATTCGGGAAAAGATAAGAAATTTAGAAGTTGTTGAAATAATGCAGTTTGAAAATTCTAAGATAAGGTAGTAAATTCAATCAAAATATTTAAATTCGAATTTTCAAATATTTTAGTAGCTAATAACAATCTTCTTTTCATGGTAATCCCAAATACGTTCAACACATAAGCCTAGCTTCAATGATATTTGCGTGATCTGCGATCTTACACATTCAAGCCTTTTGTATGTAGAGATGTAGCCTTACTAAAACAAATATAGAACTGATAGTCTTGACGAATATTTATAAGTGCTTCATTTGCAAAAAACTATAGAATCAGATATTTTTTTCGTTTAAAATATAACGTTCCCCTTCCCAGTAGCAGATATAGAATTACCCATCCACTTCGCATCTTAATGAAATAGCTCCTCTCTCAATCAGGTCTTTGTACCTTTGTGCTACGATGTAAGGTACCCCGTTACTGAAGCATATATGAAGCTATAATAGACTCTCTCTAACTTAAACTCGCAAGGGGCAGAAAATTAACTTTCATGAAGAGAATGGAACTTGCAAAAGAATCTTTCTAAAATCTTTGAACAAGACTTAACAACAGAAACAAAAAATTGGTGTTTCTTGCGCACAGTTTCAAGTAGCTGTTCCAAAAGAGCCTGACCCTTACAGCAATTTGACATCGTCTGGGTCTATAAACCTATAAACGAAGATTATCTCTAAGGTATTTAACATTAAGTTAGCAAAATGCCGACACTGCATGCTTCGTATCCATTCATGCATAGTTGTTGAATTCATCAACGTGATAACGTTAACGTCTTGACAAGTCTTGTAATCTTTACATAATGTCTCCATGGTTTCCATAGTCACGCCACAATGACCATTGAAGTCCATTAATATTGTGCTCGCGGCGTGTGTCTATTTGTGGCGATTACGAAATCTGCTAATAGTTTGCTGACGGCGCTTTTGGAAGTTATAGCATGAGGTAGTGTTCTTCGTTGGCAATAAGTTGGCAATAGGAAGTACTTTTGTCCATTATTAAAGTTCTCGCTTGGAAAACCTTTGTTATGCAGACGAAAAGAATTCGTTTTCTCACTGGGCCTATTTAACTAATCTAAAGTAGCAGAGGACGCTGATTGGTCCAGACACACCAAAACCTTTAGGTGGTCCAAATTCTCACTGGTAGTCTTTCAATCAAAGACCCCGGGTAAGCAGTGTAGCCGACATTGAAACTATTCTAAATAAACAGAAAACCCACCAAACACGCTAAGTAGTAAATAAATGGCAGCTAGGGCGTCTGATTGGTCAAATTTTGATCGGTTCTTTCGAAAATACAGTTGCATTTAGTGTTTCGTACGTATCATTTCGATAATTTCTGACGATTGTACTCAAAAAAGTGTGAGACGAAAAATTCATTTACGTACAATGTTCTCGCCATCTCTTGCAGTAATTTTGTTTTGTACCACAAACAAACAACTTTGCTATCATTCTGAGCCATCTGCCACGGGTTGCTCTTCATAGCGGTTGACCATGATATGCACAGGAGGTTATAAGTCCATAATTTGCTATTGCACGAGAAGATACTTGAAAGATACCTTTTAAATAAGCTTAGACGTATTTCCTCACTGCAGAGGTGTTCATATCTCTGAAGTAGTGCAAATTTCTTATCACTTTACGCAAATTTCGGGGTGTTGTAGTTTCAATTGCATTGTAAAGGCTGTAGCAGCTTAGTCTAAAGCAACATCATCATGCCATAGATTCATCAAGAAATTGATAGTAAACCGCCACTACAGTCTAATATAGCGAAACACAAATTTGTTTTATTAATCTCATTTTCTTCTGTAAAATACAAAATAGTTATTTTTATTTATCATCACATAAATATAAAAAATGACAAGGTGTAATAAACAACTTTCCAAATAAAAACGGCAAAGAAAATAACTTGACCTTGGCAGGTAAAGGCTTAAACTGTTCTACAAGCCTTGATTTGTAGTAGAAGGAAATAAAGATGTGGCAAATAGATAAGAAATAATGACGTGGAAATAGTATTTCTGTCAGGGTTAATCACCATAGAATCGCTGTCGTTCTCTGCTTTCTAGCTAACCAGAATATCTCTTTTTCCCCTTGTATTCTATTTTAACCTCTACTTTTCTTACGCTAATCTTAAGGATTATGTGAAACTATAATCAAAAGTCACATCATACTGATATGCGTCGTTAAACAATGACATGCCTGATTTCATCCCTTCTTCTAATCATGACCATCACAATCTCTTTCCATGCTACCAATGAGCGATGTTAAAGGATTACTACCAATATTCAACATCTTCTATCTCAGAAACGTTCTAATAATCTGTCCTCCTACAGTGCTATTTTTGACACAGCTCAAGCGTAACTCACAACACTCCTAAAAGATTGTCAAAATTCGAGATCCCAGTTCAAAGTTTCATTCTTTTAGCACGTTCGCTTAGCAATTAGAACGAAAGTCGGTCCAGATCCAAATATCGACATCTGCTAGCGAAGACATCTGTTGAGTTTCCTGACGGTTTTTCACGTCTATATATGACGAATTGCAATATGCAAAACGAATAAGTGGGCCCAGATTGAGCTATCTCCGCTCTTGTTTTATTACTCGCTTTCATCTGAATAAAGTCAGTCATCCTGGAAAAACAGAAGCAATAAATCCAATCATACTTCGCAGGCACCGAAACTGACGGCAATGACATATTTTAATAGTACGGGAGACAATCAACTATCTATACCCTACTGTTAACTGTGGGTTACCTGAAAATGGAAGTGTGGTATAATAATTACAAGTGGTTTTATAGACAGCGACTTTGCATCGAAAGATTTGACGACTTTGCTGATCCTACTCACGGGGGCCATGCAGACGAGTTCTTGTACTAAACTGTCCCTTTGTTTAGAGGGTCATGCTTTCGAGGCCGTCTTACAGTGTACACGTTTGATAACGTATGTAGTCTTATGGCTCTTTCGAGCAAAATGCGTTGATAAGGATATGTTGGTGACCACAAATGTGAACACTCTTGTGTCGAATATTGGAGCAGTCATTAATGTGAAAAGGAAACTCAGACACCCATTCTGTATATCTGTACTGGCGGAAACCTACCCTGGGTGGACAGATAGAAAGTTAAAATGCCCAACAACACTGCCTTTAATGACGACCGCTTTGTCCTGGTTACCAATAAAACTACGCTGCTGACAACAGTTTCGGTCAGAAAAGTAGGATTTTTAACAAAAGGAAAAGCCAATTCACTATGGGGATACTTTAAATGGCGTCCACCTTAAATGGCTAAGAATGAATATACGGTTTCAACACATTACAGCGCACAGAGTAAATAACACACAATCATAAGCACTTTTTACCCATTCATCGTCATCAACACCATCACCATCTGACTTCTTATGCTCAACTGGAGGTCCACTCTCCTTCATATTCATCACCTTATCTGTCCAGTTGGCACCAACCTTCGTACCGGTCGAGTAACTCGACAGATTTGAAGTTTCCTGGTCCATTTCAACGATTGACTCTGCGCAAGAAACGAGAAAGAAAGAAACCGACAAGATCTTTTAGGGTTGGCATTAATATCTTAAACTACGTTCATGTCAGCAATTAAATAAAAGAGAGAAAAGCGTGTCATGATAAAACAGGTGACTCCAACGCACACCGCTTAAAATGGAATGTAACGATCAAGAGTTCTTGTGGTTCATTAGGCGAAAGGCGTTGACCGATCAAGCCACTTCGATATCCCAGCCGTATTCAAAAAGTCTTCGTTTTCCTTTCTTCCGACATCTTTGAAGCATTTGAAGTGCTGCCACAAGAAATGCAATGTCAACAACGGGCTACAAATCAGTGGGTCCTAACATCGGAGCGTGTTGTTATACTAAGTGAACAATGTACCTGCGTCACATCACTATTCGCTTCTCCAGTGGTACTGATCATCGGATCCGATTTGATAGATCAAGAATCCGATCCGACATTCTGAAGCCCTATCCTCAAAGCTCTATAGAATTTGATGATTGTCTGAATCAAATTTCTCAGACTGAATCTGGTCCGAAATCCGAAAAGTAGTTCAGTTATTGCTCACCATAAAATCATATCTTTGGGTCTAATAGTAAATAAAATGCTATTGGTTCAAGGCAAAGATATCATAATTTTGTGGACTTTCCTTTCGAAGGGTACGTTATGTTCTGTTTGAACGCTGATAACATATGGCTTTGTTTCAAATAGATAACATCATCACGTACACTTCCATGACTTTCAGGCATCAAAACAGTAACCGTAGAGCTGGTAACTTATGGCTTTGTTTTAAACGGATAACTTCATCACGTACACTTCCATGACTTTCAGGCATCAAAACTGTAACAGTAGAGCATGAAATTATCTAATTGATCGCCAGGTTGTTGTCTTGGAGTCATTGCAGAACCCGACTATATTACTATACTTACATGATATTCGCCATATTTTGTGTTTTTGCAAATTATCCGAGGGTGAAATGGCGTACTCATGGTTGCATATTCACCCGACAAACAAATACATACTTTAAAGTGAAAGAATTGGGTACTTCAAATAATACCTATAACTACGTTTATCAGTATATCTGAGAAGGAAGACAAATACTTAAAATATTAACTGAAGCAGGTATAGTATGCTAAAAATACGTTTTAAGACTAGCTTTGTTAAAAATACTTTTTAAGACTAAATTCGTTAAAAATACGTGTTACATGCTTTGTTAAAAATACGTTTTAGGACTAGCTTTGTTAATTACGTTTTAAGACTAGATTTGTTAAAATACTTTTTTAAGACTAGCTTTGTTAATTACGTTTTAAGACTAGATTTGTTAGAAAGGGATCGTTCGACGCTGTTCTCTCGATATAAAGTTGTAGCAACTTTTAGAAACTGCTACTTGACCGACATTTCTTCTCATTTTGCAACTGAACTATCACCATGATAACCTCTTTAAGAGTCATAATGTACTAAAAGAGAAGGCACTCACCGCACTACAGCGTGCATCAATGTCACTTTTCCTCGGCAATAATTATCACTATTTAATATCCCTACTCATCTTTTGCACCGTCAATACATCCTAGCATGGCCAATTCCTAGTTGAATACCCCATTTCTAAACCAAACATGAGATGTCGTCGTGGGAACTACTCCCTTTAGATGGGTACTAGAATTCAACATCTAAGGAAATAGATCATCACAAACGCGTAGCAATAGGTAATTACGACATTTGAATCATACAATCTGGTAAAACATAAGCTAGTTACCTAATAGTGGACCGCTGCCGTACGTCCTAATACGGATTTTGGCTCCATTGTATAAATCAATCCCTTGTAAATCTTTTTCGTCCGCCCAGATGGATACAACGTGCTGACCTTGCAACGTTGATAACTTCTCTCTCACAAGATTTTGTAAACTTGGCGCCAACAAATATCCATTTAAATCTTTTAGAGGTATTTCGTCAACTCCTTCCTTTTTGACATCCTCTGTTTGTGAGACATAATCACAATGCGTTAATGCTGATACCATACATTGACACTTTCATCATTTTATGCTGCAACTCATACAAATAACAAAACAAAAAACACTAACAAGTTGTTAGTCGATGTCAGGTTTTGTTCAAAGGCTTCACACGCATCTCATTTGTATACATCTTTTCCCGTATTACATTTTGTCAAAAAAGACCAGAACAACCATTGTCGCAGTCTCTCAATCAAAGACCCCTGATGAGCAGTGGGGATGACAATTCTGACCTCAGGAACCGCATCAAAAAGTTCAGAGCATCGAAAAACCGAAAAAATCGAGACATGAATCAGAGTACTCATAGGTTGTCCATTTTCCAACTAGTCCTTGTTATCAAAACTTTCAGTTGTAGCCTCACTCCATTAATAACATTCTGAAAACCCCCTTTTCCGGTCTGCTTGTTCTTGGTATAACTGCGCCGACACAGCTCTATAACTGGTCCCCTCTTAGCAATTGGTACACAGCAAGTTGATTTCCTTAACTTCTTTATACGACAGAGGGGAAGACAACTACAAAATATCTAGATACTTAACATCAATAATACTATAATTTCACATAAAAATTGTGTCTGACAGAAAATACGGGACCTTTGAAGTGATGTGAATAGGAAATATTACGTGAAGATATTAAAAGCGGTTAGAAATAACCGTGACTAAAACTTTTCCGTCGGTGAGAACTCGTGTTGTTTATTCCAACCAAAATTTGTCGCTTGCAGTCGTAAATGACGTACTAACCATCCCACATTAAAGTCTATTAGTTTAAAAATCCACATGTCACTGTACGAGGGAGTATTTAGGTCGTACGTGCATTTCTATCACTACCACAGTCTCCTTTCAAACGGTTCTATGACAGTTACCCCCGGCGACATTTACCCCCGGCGACATTTACCCCTGGCGACACTTACCCTCGGCGACACTTACCCCCGCGACATTTACCCCCGGTGACATTTACCCCCGCGACACTTACCCCCGGCGATACTTACCCCCGCGACACTTACCCCCGGCGACATTTACCCCCGGCGACAGTTACCACCGATGTTCAAACAGCTTCAAATTTTGAAAGCTGATTCACTGTAAATTGTAGTTTGTAATTAAAGAAACACCTAGAAAGAGAGATCACAAAATCTGTGTGAATATATGACTGTCTTTGTGTATTTAAGTGAATGTGAAGGCGAACATTCCAGTTTTTTGAAAAACGTGAAACACAATTGACCTAAAATTGTCAAATCTGTATAATTCTGCAGTTTTATTTTGACTTTTCACAAAAAGTTTCTTTAAAAATTAACTATTACATACTGCATGTAGATAAGTTTTAACAGAATTAACAGAATTACAGTATAACTATGGGCATCAGTAGAAAGTCAGAGGTTCTGGGTTGTCGTTTGTGCGCGTTTCAGTCATCTCGCTTCAGCATCCATACAAAGTCTGCCTGCATGGCTTGGCTCCATTTCCCTTTGTACCTCCGCTCCGTCGCAGCAATATCCTGTGTTCGTCTGACACATCTGCACAATTGGGAGGGAAAAAGTCGAGATGGGACATGAGGAAATGAATTTTTAGTGACACGTTGCAACCCATTGCATTGTAGCTACGCAGCAACACTTCAGTCAGTTGATGGTAGTTCTGTGCTCTGTGTTTCCCCAGGAAGCCATTGCAGACATCTTTAAAGGAACTCCGCACTGCCAGCTCCACTGGATTCATCAGAAAAGCAAATTATGGATCCAACAATAACCGCCGAATTTGCAGCCCGACGAAAACTCCCGATTTAATCTTCGCATCACTCACTGCTGGAAACGTTTTCTTTAGACACTCAAAGGCTGGTTCCGTTCTATCCATAGCTTTGATAAATTGTTTTACGAGTCCCAACTTGATGTGCAGCGGTGGTATAAGAAAACTCTTTTTCTCCATAAGGGGCTGCATGCTGCACATTGCTCACACCAGGGACATCTTTACCACGAAGTGGCCAATCCTTTCGTTGGTAATTCTCTCTACGACAGCGACTGTCCCACGGGCACATAAAACAACAGTATTTGGTGTAAACCACCCTGTAGCCCAGTTAAAATTGCTATTACTTTCAGGTCTCCGCAAATGTCCATTTGTGATGACGATATTTGAGACTGTTCAGAATGAATTCAGATTATCGTAAGTTTAACGGAGTGTTACAGAATGTGCAACTGGAACTGACGGATACTTTTTCCCATCATGAAGCAGAACCGTTTTCACACTGTATTTAGAGGCATCGATGAAGAGTCACCATTCTGTGGAGTCATACAGGAATTCTAACTTTCCAAAGAGGGCTGGTATATCGTTACAGTAGCATAGATCTTCTGCTGTAGAAAATAGTGGTGTTATTTCATTTGTTCTCTTCTGATATGCTGTCACTCTCGGGTTACTCGCCAGTAGATTCCAACTCTCCAGTCTCGATGACAGCAACTCTCCATGGCTCTTGACGAGTGTAAGATCACGCACCAAGTCGTTGAGCTCTGCTTGATTGATCAGGTGCGGTGCAGCAACATCCTCCATTGGCTCGAAATCGGTATCATCGCTGCTAGTTTCCACTAGATCTGACACTGAATCGACTTCTGGTAACGCAGTAGGCGGTGTTGGCACAGGAATGTCCTCAGAATGTGCCACAGGCCAAATTGCAGATCTGAGATTAGGTGAATATTTGATGGAGGATTTGTCTCTAGTGGTAAATCCTATAACCTTCGTTAAATAGAAATAGCAGTCATTTACGTGACCCTGCTGCTCCCGCCACACCTTTGCTGTATCAATTTGAGAGTCTTGTCGAGCATTGCAGGCAGCAATGATGAGGTACCCGACTTTTCTCTTGGTCTTCCAGTTTGCGGCCGAAGTAGGCAAGGTACAGGGCTTTGACGCTATCTCTTAATGGTCTCCTGTATTTTTTTTACTGTGAATTCACTACAAATATGACAGAAATTGTCCGCTTCGTTCGTGCAGCCACGCAATGCCATCTGTGTTGAATATTGCTGGGCTGATCATTTTCCAAAAACTTTAGTTACGAGGCATAAAAATGAAAAAAAATCGTTTCTATATTATCTCAAATTTGGTGTGTGATGGACAAAAATGGATTTCAAATTTGACATCAGCATGGTCAAATTATCAAGAAACAGGCATTGGCTTTTCAGAATAATTTTGGGTGTTGTACAGCGTAATTTGCACTTGCTTTTTGATTCATTAGACGCAGACCCAAAGTCTGGCAACAGTTGTCTCCGTGCGTCGCTTCTCGTATCTACAGGTCGGTTTTTAGACAAGAAAGAAGTACCTTGGCTGTCTACGTAGTACTCATTCCCCCTAAAAGTTAATGGGCTGGCTGCAGTGTGCGGCCAGGTATATTTTTTCAAAATGTCTGGAGTTGCACTAACCAACCTATCTCACCAATATCTCCGAATCACAGGTTCAAGTCCCTACTATGTCACAATGGCAGCATATTTAAACTTGAAATGCGAAATTTCTTCGAGTCTATGTCAGATGGCTTAATAAGCTATCTCTACACATAATCACACTTTGATAAAGGTACGTTTTTTTGTTCTATCATGACAGAACACTAAGTACACAAAGGCTTTATGTTGAACATCTTAAAGGCGTCTTATAACTTTGAACAAAACTACAGAAGTCAAAAGTAGCACCTCAGGCAACGATCTCATATAGAATATACCCTAGTGTTAGGCTCCAATTTACATCTATTGTATCCAGCATTGTTATCATACAGTAAATATCATATGCCGCAAGTCCTCGATTAAGGCCCCTCAAATAAGCGCCCCCTCTCGAATACGCCCTCATCCTAAAATATCTTTAGGAAAATAAGCCCCTAACCTCTAATAAGCACACATAGGGAGTTATTCGATTTTAGCAGAAACAACGCAATTTCTTATCAACAATCAAAGTTATTATTCAAAGTTAAAGTTTATTACTCAAAATTTTGAACAAAATATGACACTTTTTACTATTTCAAAATTTTTGTCAAACTTCATCTCAAAATTCTTGTATCTGTACCTTTTTTAGATTAATTTTTCACCTAGTGTTGCTGCCATTGCCTTTAATTTGTTATGATATTAAAGCTGTAGCTGTTAGCTGTATATTTAGCTATATAATTCATGCATGAGACAGAAGAGGATCCTTTTAATCCAAGCAAAAGTGAGATTTGCGCAGAAGCACCTGATGATTTGCTAATTGATGAAGATAGCGAAGACGATGATGATATTGATATAACTGGATGAAATGTGTTCATAAGTTTATCGAAAAACTTTTTGATAACTTTTGATAACACTTGATAATTTTATATTTGATAACTTAGGAGATTGTTTGTTATTTCAGTAAATACTTTTGATTCTATTTTTTGACTGGCTTCCTTCTCCTTCTTCAACATATTTGGATTTAGATATCGCCATGAAAACAACATATGTTACTGACCACTTTTGGCAGATACAAAATAAGCCCCGCCTCGACTAAGCCCCCAACATAAAATATCTTTCTGCGAAATAAGCCACCGGGGGCTTAATTGAGGACTTACGGTAAGCAAGAAATTGGTCAGCGTATTGCGCCTGAGACCTTTACCAGTCTCATTTTTTGCACTAAAGGAAGTGGTAATCGTCACCTCAAAATACCGTATTATGTAACTGTTAGTTTCTCAAGGATGAATAAATTCTAAACAAAATTCGTAGGAAACTTGTGGAAGGAGAGGCTTTTGCACAGACGATTAAAACTTGTAAAGGTGAAAGTTTTCCTTGAGATAGTAATAGCATCATATCCTGGTTGTTCTGATTTCCATACACCTTTTCGTAGCAGGCCGATAAAGATGTTATGGTTATGGTTCTGACTAACTAACCCTTTCCATTCCAATTTTAGCCACTACGTATCCCATCCCTGCCTCCATATTTGCTTTTAAGAAAGAGATGTTACGTACATTTACTAATTCTTGAACAACTTACAAAGACTCCGGCTACTAGAGTTACAAACACGTGATAAAGGGATGTTGAAGCTTAGTAATGACATCTTGTGCTTACCACTTCATTAGAACAAAAAAATTTTTTGAAAACACTCAAGGCAGCTATAAATACTAGTATTTTTTGTTAAAACGAAAAACATATTTTGCTACACTCTTTATGATATTACCTTCGAGCACAACGACATTGCACTTTTAACACTGTAATGTCTATGAACGACTTGGGTACCTAGGTATCATAAGAGAGGTTCGAGCAAACAGACTTACGGTTAAATATTATGTGCAAAGATCTTAGCTACGCCAAAGGCCAACAACATATGGCAAAACAGGATCATTTGTTTATACAGTGAGGTATTGGCTTCACCTAAAGCGCATTTACAACTGTACGCAAAAAATGCCTTTTAAAAGTTGGATTATAGTACAAAACATGAGAATTGCAGGAAATTGAATGACAACAATTCTTGTACTTCATGGCTCTTTTCTTCTTTGAGGCATCAATCCCCAAGACAGGACAGAAAAAGAGAGGATGAAGAACTATATACGTAGTACCTGTTAAGGTTATTTGTATCAACTGAAAAGGCTCAACAGGACAACAAAAGAGAACGGAGGGTACGGGCGTTACTATATTAACTTTCGACCAAAGTGAATTATTGGCAACGGTTTATAACAGGATTTCTTGCGAGTTATAGGAAATGGAAAACCCTTTTTGACTGGGAAGTTCCACTTCATTTAATGTTTTTCTCTATAAACATATTCCCTCTCTGAAAACAAAGGATATTACTAATCAACGAGATCACCTGA
>JAAAKM020006971.1:133766399-133780648 GCA_010016025.2 Alatinidae sp. Z8VKAUB7J3 | reverse complement strand
AAATGGAAGTTAGTAAAATGTTATTAATTAAAGAGTTTTTCTATAACTATTACCGAGCATACAAACAAGTGCCATATGTTAGAATTATTTATCTTGTAGGAAGATATACAATATACCACTGGGCCATAATTATGACTGAGATCTTACCAAACTCAGAAAGTGACCAATCTACCTATTTCATGATCACCAGATAAAGAAAAGGGACTGATAAAATCAGGCATATTGGTATTCAAACTAAGTTAGAGTGTATTATGGGCTAAAAATACAGTTTCATCTGTTTCGAAATTCTTAAAGTCGTTAGCACTACACCTATTATGTATACCGGGTTACCAAATCGTCTCGCAAATTAAACCCCAACATTTATTGTGATTCCATAATTATGGGCACTTGGATGTTGACGCCTGCTATATATTTATTACTCTTCAAGCTGACATCACACGAGATTACACGATAGAAAGCCACGTGTTCAATTGTACTGCCAATCAATAAGTAATACTCTTTTTGAGACATGTAAACATTCTCTAAGCATTCAACCAATCACTCCACTTCATAGCTTATCCCTAGTTTTATATAAATATGACATGTGGCTACAATTAGTGCAAAGGCGAGGTCCCAGTATGGATGTTCGATTCGTATCGTGTGACCATTGCTCCTTACTTTGATTAGTTCATTACAAGCTATTGTAAACTGGAATCAAAACCTGATATGAACCTGACGCTACGGTCGCTTGTAGCTAAGCCATATGTATCAGGCTTAACCATGTATGACACATGTAGTTTCGTGCATTAGCTTTAGTGCCTGATTGTTGATGTGCAAGTGTTTATTCATTGGCAGGATTGATTGTATAGTGTCACCAGCACACTTTACCACGGTTTCCTTAACTTCATCTTATTAGTTTTGAATATTGTGTTGAGTAAAGGATTCACTTTACTAACCATTTTTGCCATACACTGATCATAGCTAACGTGTGAAGTGAAGTGAGAAAGCCTATTGCGATGAATTTATAGGAAACGAGAAGACCAAAACAAGTCGTAAAAAATAACTCAAGAAGAAATACCGCTTTGGAAGCAGCATTTATCCAATTCCTATTAACAAAACGACATTGTTTCCAACATACGGAGTTTTCAATAACACGAGTGGTAAAGATGGTGTCGCTCTCATGACTGTTATTTTCTACGACCTGTTTTGGTTCTCTCGTTTCATATAGATCAATTAATTGCAAAAAGCTTTCTTGGTTCACTTCATATGATTGCTAAGATCAGCGTATGGTGAAAACGTTTAGCAAAATAAAGCAGTTTCTCAACGCAATATTCAACGCAATTCTGAACCAGTATAAACTTATTAGTTTTCTTGAAGGTAATGTTTTACGCTTTCACCAGGTCGTCTTTTACCCTATAGACATCTATTACATATTTCCTAAGCATCGCTCAGCTTAAACAGAGATATCGGCTACGGTCGTTTTCTTATCTATAATTGCATAATTTTTCTTTTAATGAGACCTTCGTAGAATTAACAGTGATTTGTCTTTCGTTGCCCACTTCCGGCCATCTGCTTGTAAGAATGTAAAGTAAAGGGAAGAAGTGAGAATCGAGGATCGAGTGAATCGTTTTTACTCTTAATCTTGGGTTCATTGAACCACAAACCCTTTTTTTAAACTTCAAGTTAACGACACAAATTTCCACTTAGAAACCATTTTTGTATAGAAACTAGTATCGAGCGTTAAAATATACGGCTTTCATCCACAACTTACTTCCTCTCCAAGGTTTGCCAGAAGACTTGAAATTTTAAAACAAGTAGTTCAGATTCGAATTTTAAGTAACAGAAAACAGGCCGGATTTATTTCAGTTACTAATTTTTCCTTCAAGAACAAACAAGAACGCCCCTTTCGTTCGCATTGTATATCAGCCCCCAATTTGCCATTTTCAATGTTTCAATGCTTGTTAATCTTTGTCAATATTCTAGCTACGCTTGTTCTCTCTTCTAGACACAACTAGACATTGTCTAGTTTGAAGAAGACCTCAAACTTTAAAATCGTAATAAAATTACTGTGTATTCGTTCAACCTTAAAGTAAGACGTCCTAGGACAAAATTGCTTTATTGTAGAGGATTTACGCTTAAACAAAAGTAGTTTTGATGTTTAGCATTCTAGCTTGCAACATGTTTGTTGACTGAGTTGGTCAAGTTTTGCCATTCCAACACCCTCAGCCTTCGTACCGTTTGATATCATTGTCGGAAATCTTTATATCTATGACCACCACCTTGGTCTCTATTTTCCTTGTATTACTTTAGGCCAGAAGTTTTCTTTCCTGTAAACTTTCACTTAAAAATAATCTTCTGTGAATGAATCACATTTATGTTATCTATTTTAAGTTCTGGGATTGATACGGATACGGACATATCCATGCTCATACATACGCCGTTTTGAGACTTGTTTTTAGGCAAGAGTGTCTGCAAGCAAAGCCGTGTTGCAAGACGCCACGTTTTTCTCTTACTAGTTTATCACTAGGGTCGGAACATTCAATGTAGCTGTAATGATCATGATCATCATGACCTATTGGTATAAGCATACGATATTGCAGAGGATGTACGGTTATGTGCTTCTTAGAACAGGATGCAACTAGAATTTTACTTCAACAGTACAAGGTAACATCTGTTCATTTGCATTGTTACTGAAAATCCTGGTTATCAACCAAAGTCCATCTGCATTACAATGTTGATGATTTAGTGGGAAATTCTCCACAAGGTACTCTGTCAACATAATTTAGTCACAAAGACATAGTACTCACAGTTGTTTCTGTCAAAGACGATGTTTTGAGAAGGGAAAGCTCTTGAACACAGAGAGTACCTTGAGATACTGTTGATAACTTTAAGAAATAAGACTTTAAATTAAATATCATTGATTTACAACAATCTTCTATTTCGAGGAGAAGTCGTGCTATTACCGAATCATAATGTAATAAATCAGTATGTCTCTTGACAAATTGTGATGTCAAAAGTAGTGACGTTCGCGGTCACACCAGAAAAGGAGTGATTGAACTTAAGTACAGTAACAGAACTACGTACACATGAAAGAATTGATCAGTTGCGATGGACTAAAGAAGGTAAATATTATATATATTGTGAAAGAGATGGATTTCATAATCAATTACTTTAGATATTAAGATAACTTATAATTTTGATATGAATTTATGACTTACAAAACTTTTCTGGCAAAGGTCTCAATACTGACTCCCAATAAGACCTAAACAGATAAAGGCTATTCTTACGTCTCCTTTACATGTATTCCTCTTTTACTTGAAAAACAAACCAGTTGCTTATAGTTGACAAAAGAAGGCCGTTTCATCAAGGAGTTTAGATTCTTCATGGCCGAAACATTTAAGCTTGTGTAGTATACGCTATCTATATTGTTGACATTCGTTCTTCAGCTTGCACAAGAATTGTAATTTTCTTTCACATCAGATGTGTTGCTAAATAGGGAGATGAATTCAAATTACTTCTGTCTGTCTAAGACGCTTGCAATTGTTGTTGCATCATTTACAGAAAACTGTTATAGTAAGAAGGTGAGATAAAGGCACCCTTCATCGCCTTTAAAGCTAAGTAAACTTCTTCCTATCACTTTTTTATCACTAGGAGACAACTACATTTATATTGATAAAAAAGAGTCACAAAATAAGCGTAGTCAATCAGTCTACTTCTTCTTCTCGCTGTGCCATTTATGTTCTATGTCTATAACTCAAAAACATGAGAACATATTTTATTGTTTGTGAATAATGATTTCGTTACAGTCCATAATAAAACAGCTTTTCACAACAAAGTATTTTATCCCTGTTACTTACTTACTTACTTACTTACTTACTTACTTACTTACTTACGTACTTACTTACTTACTTACTTACTTACTTACTTACGTACTTACTTACTTACTTACTTACGTACTTACTTACTTACTTACTTACTTACTTACTTACTTACTTACTTACGTACTATCATTGTTTGACATCTCAGACGTGTTTTGACTGCACACAGGCTGTCATTTAGCATCCCCAATATTCTCAGATCCCCACGGATGGTTTCCTGACTCGTTTTCTTTTGGCAGACCGGGCCAGTAATCCTCATTACTTTCAACTCAGTGCACTGCTTGATCCAGCCACTGTTATACTGATATGCCGAGACCATCGCAACCTATTGTATCCTAGCTGCCTGGCCAGCCTGAGAAGCTCTTGGTAACAAGATGAAATGGCTATTTAGTTAACACGGATCCGTTGCAAGGAACCTTTCCCGTAGGCCGCGTACAGCAATCAGTATGATAGTGGAAACCAAATCAAGGCCGATCAGACTCCGAATGCCTGCTCAATATCTCAAGCTCCGCTATAGGCCAGGTTTTTTTACTAGCTATGGGATGGAATAAGTAACACCGTTCATTTGATTAAAACTCTGTCTTGAATTAACCCTGAGCACAGATGAAGGCGTTGCCTGCGAAACAATCGTCTTTTCCCCCACGTCGTAAACCTAGAGGATAGTCTTTAACGTCTAGAGTAGAAACATTTTGTAGTTATTTGATATTTCTTTATATTAAGTGAGAAAATCCTGCTGTACAGCTTCTGCTTTTGCCATTATTTTACATAAGCACCACTTTCGATTTAATGTAAGTTTAAAATTAATGTCGGGGCCCGAAACTTCTCCTCGAAATAAACGCCTTCGACATGCATTTGATTAGTGCGGCTGTTTGACTCCAATTCAAGGGGGAGTATTTAAGCTTTCCCCTAAAGCCCCCACTGTTCAATACGTCCATGGGTCTATACCATGCCATGCTTCTAGGACAATTAAAACGGCAATATCACGTACTGACTTAGTTTATCGTATTCGTGCATTGTTTTACCTCCCCGGGTACTTTTGATTTTTATGTGGTTTAATAGCACCTGATGTTATCATTGACCAACTGAACGTGCATAATATATGTTATCCACAAAACGGCCATAGTGGGATGGGTCTCTCTTCAGATATATGCTTAGGAATCCAAGGTAGAACGAAAATGCCTTAGCAGCACTTTTCCGTTTTAATTCAAAGGGTCCTTGCCTTTTGACCTTCAGTGTTTGTGAAGTCAAACCTTGGTCTGGAGTATGTTTAAATTACCACCTGGAAAGAGTACTTTCTAAACATCGCATAAATGGAAATGACGTTCCTTTGCGGGATTTAGCTTTTCTTTCGAACTTAGCGGCTGCATCACGTATTTTAATATAATAAGGGGGTATAGTGGTTAAGATTTAAGGAGTTGCAACAAAGGCTTGTGCTCTCTGTCATCACTGTCACCCCAACCGCGCTTGTATTGCCTCGCGGGAGGTTACTGGGCGTGTTCATCTGGTACAGATTGCCCTTATCCTTTGCAAAATATTGCCGGTTATCCATTATTATGTTGTTAGCCATTGCATTTTTTTGTAGTATCATTCAGCAACAAAAGTTAGATGCGATAGTTTACCCTCGCCATGTGAACTGGTTCCGACTTTCATCAGTTTTATAAAACAATCTATTTTAATAATTGTAACTAATTAATCTTATTTAACGCTTACATTGAGTTTTTTAATTAATTTGAGTACATCTTATCATTTTACACAGTTGAATATACGTTTGTTGGGTTTTTGTTTTGCCTGTGATATTTAAATATTTATTCGAGGACCCATATGAAAATCATCTTTGGTGATAAGGCATCCTTACGAAAGATTGTTTATTAAATACTAAGATAGATGAACGAATGACTACATTGATGAATAAGTAAGTAAATGAATGCATAAATGAATGAATTAATAAATAGAAGATGAATGAATGAATAAATGAATAAATAAATAAATGAATGAAAGACTGAATTAATGAATGCATGAGTGAATAAATAACTTAACAATGAATTAGTAAAGGAATGAATAGATAAGTAAATGAATCAATAATAACTTAATGAATAAATAAATAAATGTGTAAATTAATAAATGAATGAATGAATAAAATAAACAAATGAATGGATTAATCAATGAATGAATGAGTAAATGAATGAATGAGTGAATAACGTAACAATGAATAAGTAAAGGAATGAATAAATAAGAAAATGAATTAATAACTACATTAATATATAAATGAGAAAATGGATAAGTGAATGAATAAATAAGTGGATAAATGAATGGATTAATGGGTGAATGAATGAGTGATTGAATAAATTAATAATGAATAAATAATTAAAGAAATGAATGAATAAGTGAGTGAATTAATGAATAAATATATAAATAAATGAATGAATGAATAAAAGAATAAATAAATAAATGAATCAATGAATCACTGAGTGAATGAGTCAGCGAATTAATCAATGAATGAATAAATATATATATAAATAAATGTATAAAGAAGAAGGGAGGAAAGACGGACAATTGATTTTTATGGGGAGAAATTATTGAAAGTTCACGTCTTCACGTTTTAATGATGATTATGTGAGCCTAGACTATGACGACGCGGATCGTACGTTATGACTACCCAAAGGAGTAGATACGTTCCCATTTTAACTTTCTTGAGAAAGGATGTTTATGAAATAGATCCTTGAGGATTTTCCTATGATCATTCCATTAGGTACGCTACTCTGAAACTGTTGTTTTACTATTGTTACCTCATGCCGTATAACTTTTCTCACAGGAAGCAGTGAATATGGATATCTCGGACGAAGAAGGAGGTGAGAAGATATTAAAATACTTTTTACTTAGGTTATGTGTCAAACATAGGGATATCGATGTCTCCCACGGTAAAAGGAAGGCAAAATCTCTGTTTAGATGCATCTTCATAATCTAAAGCAGTGTTTCTCAACCTCAGACTGTAAGTTACCCCCATCGAACTACCAAAATTTTCAAGTACCTCCCTGGTTCCAAAGGAATTCGGCATTGTTTCACGTTATCAATAATAAACGAGTACACCATGACATTAACTGGCAACAAAAAAGAGCTGCATCTTACCTACTAGATTTTAAACAAGGAATGTGCAACAAAGGAGTAAACACGGATAATATTATCTGGCCCTTTCTGGTTTTGCCATTTTGACATAAAAAAGCAATCAAACGTAATATTATCTGTTGCACCCTCCAGTACCTATTGTCTCAATTTTACCCGGTTTAAAATCTCAAATACCCGTTAAGGTGGTCCTTGATTCCCGTTGAGAATCACTGATCTAAACCATGCTACCTATGATTGTGATTGACAGAGTTATTGTGCGCATGACTGTGAAGTTTGTTGACACAATTTAGCAGCATAATTCCATTTTTATGCGCCAAACATCAACTCCGAAAGGAAATAAACCACACCGGATTTTAAAAGCTGGAAAAATATTACCAAGTAATGTAGCCCTACGGTAAGGGAGCACTTGATTGAAAAACCACTCTTTATTGAGATCTGAGATGTATACGGGTGGTAACTTTATCATTAGAAGCAGGGATCGGTCTACGTTCGTTTGATCGTCCAGGAGTCAGTGCACTTAAAAGCAAGAAAAGCCTTTTCCCGTTGATGCACGTACCGCTAGTGGACGTTAGGTGGTCCAGAAAACAAAGTAATAATCTGGCATCCAAATTCCGATTGGCTCATTGAAAATTAACTAGTTGGGTATAATAGTTTTTTTCCACCTATATTGATGTGGGCTTTCAGGAGTGTCAGACATAAACATGATTTATTAAGTGCAAAAATCCGTTTGCTATTTAGTTTAATTAAGACTAGATCGTAAAACTGATGCCATCTTTATATGAAATGGCAACAGTAATATACTTCGATATACTTCGATAAGATACCTTCAGTTGATGTTGTCGTGGTTTTGACTCCTTTTACTCCAGTTCTGGTATCCACGAGGGCATTGTTAACCGAATCGTCTTAGAACCGTGACGTTTTGCCATAACCATAACTCCTCAAATTAAATATGACTATCTGTGTTTGCATTTGTAATGAGACAGTAGTTTGGAGCCCAAGGAATAGAAACTCTGGCAGACACGCTGTCTGTAAAATGACATTTTGAAAATCGAAGGTCCGTGAATCTTTCACCTTCTTAGAACATATTGAAAAGCACTGGCAAGTCAGCAAGAAGTAATACTATGAAATAGAGAACAGACGTTATTAGTAATCCTTCTAACCAGGGATGATTTTTTTGTAATAGCCTCAAAATAGTAATTCATGGGCACTACTGTTACTGTATGCGAGCATACTAAATCATATTACTGTTTTACATTAATTGACACGTCTAGCAAATTTGCATCGCTTTCAAAAACACATGGGAAGTCGTTCCTGGAAGTAAATGCTTTTTAAAGATACTCAACAATACAGAGGCCTCTTAGACCTAAGAGAAAGAACGTTAAGGCGTTTTTCGCATTTAAGTTAAACGTTAAGTTAGAGTATGCTAGCTTTGACTGGTCTTAGTGGTGTCTCCATGGCGAGACTACTTCATAGGTGTGGTGGTTTTAGCAACACTTCGGGATCGTTCGAGGTGAGGTTGATGCAGCTAAACGCTTTTTCTCAAATTAACCATAAGAAGATAATTCAACGCTAAGGAGGTGCGGCTCGAGGAGTGAAGGCTTTCGTGGGTCGACGGACTCAATAACTAGCGGGTAGGCGATCTGTGGATCAACGATAAAAGCTGCATCGGCCGGGGGCCGATGAGAAGATTAGCAGAATCCTGGTGAGATAAGAGTGGCGCATTTGAAAGTATGCAAGTATTGACCTATGAATTTTGTTGAGGAGATCATGCAGTTCTTCAGGTATACGAGTTGAATATTCAGTATTGAGAGCCAACGGAACATTTGCAGCCTGCCTCAAATGTAGCCAGTACGACACAGAGAGGAGTGGAAGAATTATGTCACCGTCAGTTGTGACGGAATGATCGAACTGCAAATGTAGAAATGAATGTCATACACTTCTTGACTTCCGTTGCATCATCATTTAGAAAATACTATAGCGGATGCAGAAAATGCAATGGCCAACCTTATCAATGACGAAGCCGAACTTGAATTACAAATGGCGTTAGAGAGATCAAGGAAATTGAAACTAAAAGACACAAGTTCTGCATCAGGGGCTGAGAAGGTATGTTAAACCGTGAATATCCTTTCTCTTTGACGACCCTCAGGGACCTTCTTTCGGTTTCTCTTAAACTATCAGTTGTCACTTAGTTCCCAATTTGGGCGCTTCTATTGACTTTATTGCCCTTTAAGGATGGACCACTGAGTGAACCGAGGTATCCGAAAAGGCGACTGAAATCGGGTCCATCTCTTAGTTCCGATTCTTCGCAACGCCTTATTGCATGCAGGTAAGCTTCACGTCTACCACAGCTGTGGAACCTTCTGACCTTAACCGTATCGCATTTCAATAAATAAGCGTTAGCACCTGCACAGCCGTATTTATCCACACATTGGTGTCATTGTCTCTTCATCCCTTTATATTTAATGACGAGGACATTTTCAAGTTGCGTTCTTGTATTAGAGGTGCCATGGTTGTGCCCTTAGCCATCAAGTTCTTAGTAAAAGTGTGGACTGCATTATCTTCCAGCCTTTGCCCATCTTTGGAAGCTCACACTACTTTCCGGCCCACGATTTTTTCAGTTTCGTATCTTACTTCCTTCTCCAACGTTGTTTCTATTCGATATGCTATATTATCTATAAAATATATTGACCTGTGCCATTACTCTTAGGTTGCAAAGGCTGTTCTCGCCTCGCAGAACGAGAATGGTGATGCTGTAGTAACAGAAAAAAAAAGCAAAGGTAGGTTACAGTCTCACTGTTTGTTCCTTATTTTTACTTTCTTTTTCTTTGTTTATTTATTCCTCTGCTTCATTGTCTCTTCCTTTTTCTTTATTTCATTCTTTTTACTTTCTTTGTTTCAGCCTATTTCTCTTTTGTGTTTGTAACATTCTTGTTTTCTTGCTTCATTCCTTCGTTTCTTTTCTTTCTTTCTTTCTTTCTTTCTTTCTTTCTTTCTTTCTTTCTTTCTTTCTTTCTTTCTTTCTTTCTTTCAGTAGTAGTAGTAGTAGTAGTAGTAGTAGTAGTAGTAGTAGTAGTAGTAGTAGTAGTAGTAATAGTAATAGTAGTAAGTGCTGTTGTTGTGGCAGTAATAGTGGTAGTGGTAGTACCAGTAGTACCATGGCTACATAATTATTCTGCAAATATAGCACACACCTACAACATTTTAACCAAACGACACCCGTTTGACAATTCATGCTCCGATGTCAATCATAAGTCACCTAACTAACGTTTTAGTAGGCCAAATAGCTTTAAGAGGATATAGTTATCTGTAACACGGTACAATCAAATGTAAATAACCATCAAAATTAAATAAATGCTAATGAAGTGCACTTACCTGAAAGTTCAACGGTGTTGTAGCTGAAGAAAAACTGAATCCCTTTCCCACATGTGCCTCCGGGTCATACTTAGACATGTATCCTTTAATCATCACAGTTTTGGCTGTTCCTTGTTCTCCAATTAATAATACCGCCTGGAGGGAAAAGGAGGGTAACAAAAATTATACGGGCAAAGAACTTTCGAACTCTCGACAAATAATTAGACAAAAGGCTAGTCATAACTCTACGACTGCTTAACTTCTCATGATATCCAAAAAGATGCAATATTACAAGCATTGTGAGACGATTGTAAACTAACCTCCGTAACTATTTTTATTCAAATACAGCTACTTTGGTGTATTAAATGAGGAAGATTTGAGGGGTGAATTGGTTACGGTGTTTACTCTTAAAATGACCGAGACAGAAATGATACCACGTATTCTAAAATGTTTTCGGAGACGTTCTTGTAAAAGTTGGCTACAAGATCGTCCGAAAGTTTGGATGATTGGTAGCATCATTTTAGCTACTGGGGTTCGTTGTATCTGCTTCAACATGAAGTCAGTATGTGAAAGTCAAACACAATTAATAAATCTTGTAATATGGATCCTGCGGCTGAGAAGAACACTTTTAACGGCAGGTCTCCGATCCCTCTCAACTGACCGGTAAAAGCACCTTAAATAAACGTTGCATAAAGAAAAGGAGCCACGTAAACGAGTGACTTAACTTTTACGTATAATATCACGTGTAGAAAGCATTGTTGATATCGTCAACTCGGTATTCGTACGAACAAAATAAACAGATCATTGCAGTCGGTTTTACCTTTTCTTGTTTAGCAATTGTATGGATCAGGAAGTCAGTTCTAACGTTGTCTACGTTGGGTACCAAGATAGATGAATACTCTGGTTTACTGTCTGGGGGATAGTTATACTCTTGTACACGGTTACTCCAGTGTTCCCAATCCCCTACAAAGGAAACCAAAGTAAAAAAAGTTAAATCTTAAACGATGTAACTGCTACCGTTTCCATAATAAAAGTGTACATGACCAAATGGGGGTGTTTGCTTTGATGTTTAGATGACAGTACAATCTTGTATTCGAATTGAATAGAGTTCATTATTTAATACAGTTGAAAAAAAACAACTACTTAGAAATCCATATTCTCTCTATTTATTCTCTTTCGTTTGGTAACACCTAAATTACTTAAGTCCTTCTTTTCGAAGCTGATACTTTCTCGCTTTTTACAAAGTTTAGTTGAACAATACCGATATAGATTGATCAATTGTTGACAACAAACCGTTTTAATACTCAAGAGAATTACAAGAAGTTTTACAATTATTTTTATCTCAATATTTCGTATCTTCGCTAAGACACATATTCATGAGAGATCACAGCGTTTTAAAACGAATCTTCTCTAATTTTTCAAGTTACGATTTGCATTAAGGGCTAAAGGTGTTGCCCACATGGGTGCAACTAACATTTGAGTCTACAGCCGCTAAAGTCTATTCTGTGCTTCCGGGTATTACCTCGATTCTTCGGTGAATCAGGCGGTGAATTTACAACAGGCAAATATGTTACCCCTTCCTCCCCCTGCCCCCACCAACGCGTCACCCTTAGTAATCCTTTATTGAAAATAGTCACAAAATTACTACGTGAATACAAATACCGGTCTCCGCCTAAAGAACTGGCTGCTTACCGTTGGTGCTAACAACATATTCAAAGATTGTCTCGCCACTGTCCGAGGCGATACTCGGTAGATCGAGGCCGCCAACCTTCATGAGGAAAGCTTCCATCTTAGCGCGATCATCCAATTCTAGAAGGGCCCCAGCACTCCACATTATTGCAAATAAGATCAACTTGTTAAGGTGATTTGCAGGAAGAATACCAACGTCGTCTTTGTTTGGTATAAGGCCTTCAAGAAGATCTGTAGCCTGTAATTGTGAGAGAACATGGCCCTAGTCAAAGTCTTATATGTCTGAATAGAAAGGAAGAGAGTTCAGCAGAAATTCTTAAGATAGAAATTGTGAGATGCCTACTCTTGGAATTATTACTTCAGTTATCAAGTGCTTTGTTTCTGTGAATATCATGAATCTTAATTTATCATGGGAACAGTTACCAAACTGCATTTAAGTGCACTTAATTGGGAACGATGTCATCCGGGCATTTTTATTACTCGTATAAATTTCATTATTCCGGTTAATTTCTAGTTAGACGTATGGGAGACGCTACTTGGTCCGGATTGGTATGTTTCTGCATTATCTGAACTATCCCTTTAATCCTTTTAGTACTAAGTCCGGAGAAATCGTGCCAGGTTATCTGAACTAAAGACTTCTCGGATAATCTTGTTCTATAGGCATTAGTCATTATTCTAGCCAGAAAACTCCTCCCTTAATATCAATGAAATCAGCACCGAAATCAACTCATCCTGTTCCAATTTATCACTTGCTCCTGTTATGATTAAAACGAACAAGTAAAACAGTTTGAATACATCAAAACATTGAAGTCAGCAGTGACTATAACTTCTATTTCAAATTCGTATTTCTTATAAAATGTGTGATAAATATGAGGAGTCCATGGTGATATTAATAAAATAAGTGCTAACAAAAATGCAAACATACAAACCTGTTTTATGATATTACATTCCAGTACTTCCATTTTGGGGTTCAGATTCTGGCTAATAAATGTTAAAAGCCCATCAAAACAAGTTTCAAACGAACTCTCGATTATTTCCACTTCTTGCGGCGCTCGAGAGTTAAGCCACCCCTATAAACAAAAAAAGGCAGCACAATTGTTAAAGTATACTAGTTGTAATAAGCATAATATCAGCATAGTATGCTTTACTAAGAAGGACCACAATTCCTATTTTTGACGTCAGTATCATGTCTGCCATAGTGTCGTAAGTAGGGCGTTTAAGATAAGCGGAGCATTTGTTGTAGAGAAGACGGTTTCTGGGTTAGCCTTGACTAACCATTTTTATTTTTTATGCTAAGTCGTAAGAGGTTGGTATCTCCTACGAATTACTTCGTGGCTTTAAAACATGTAACAACTGCAGTGTTATGTTCCGTTTTTGCCTTACAAACAGAATAATAAGCGATGGAAAAAGGAATTGAAGAACTGTTTAATATACCGACAGGTTTACTCGTTGTAACGGACTCTTAAACTCTGAGTCTCTCAGCAGCTTCCACCTCCAATCCCAAACCCGATCATCATAACATGTTTTGGGTTCCGTGCCACTGATCTTACTAATTGTACACAGGTTGAAGAAAAACAAATACAGAATTCACCAAAATATAGTCAAATACTGATAACCGTACGTAGTACAATAAGGACACACCACTGACCTTTTGAATTACAGTGAACACTTTTAATAATGGGAGGAAAGTTTCCCGCAATTTGATAAGCGGGAGGCAGGAGCTAGAGCACCACTGACATGTCTGACTTTTACTATTGCATGCTATATTGTGATAGTCGTTCGGTCGTAAAAATACACCACAATCTCACTCCCAATCTTGTGCACGTAACCCCACGTACATGCTCCGGCAACATACGATTTCGAATTGTTATAATTCCTAATTAGTTATCTAAACGTGCAATGGCATTCGATTGGACGTTACTCCACTATGTGTGGCCCCATAAAGAATTGCAATGCAAACTACCACGTTGCGTCTTGTAGACATCTTTCACGTTTTTAGAATACCATCCTCTGAAATTTTTAGATAACATTGTTACTTCCTCTTGATATTCTACGCTATCATAGAGATAAAGGGAGTCACTAATTTCAACCAAAGCCACCTAATACAGTTCTATTGTAAACAAAGAATGAAGTTCCAAAACATAGGTAACTCACCTTTAATATTGGTTTCCAATCTAATACAGAAGAGCTCATGTAAACCATACCGTTCCTGGAGACAGTAGCAGGGGA
>JAAAKM020006971.1:133738151-133760671 GCA_010016025.2 Alatinidae sp. Z8VKAUB7J3 | reverse complement strand
CCAATATTGCAAGTGGACCCGGTTCACCTACACGCTCACTGTACCATCCTTTCCTTGGTAAATACGGCTACCTGTTCCCAAACGTACGAAAACGTTACGCTTAGTGTCATCCTGCATGACAACATGCCAAGAACAATGGAAGGCATTCACATTTGCACCATTCACACTGTGGCTCTCAGTCATGTGGTACTAGTTTGAATTAGCTATCGACACTGACGGCTGTAGTCTCCGGTGAGGGGGGGTGGAGAGGCAATTGCTCTCTTTTCTTACCTGTTAACCGAGATACTCGAAGAATCTATAAACTTATTTTGAGGCGTACATTCACTCCACATTTTCAGAGACCGACTACTGCTCTGGATACGTGGAACTTTGCTACATTGTCCAAGTCATAAGAATTACCAAAACTTTCATTTGACGTTAGGAGAGGGGTAAAAGAGTGACAACAAAACTTGGAAACTTGCTGCACATCTAACTATGCATACAAATATCCTTACCTTTCAATGCAAATTTATAGTACGATAAAAAGGGTAATATTTTGTGCTGACTTTTAATTGCTTCTTCCTCTTCTTCCTCTTCTTCCTCTCTTCTTTCTCCCTATTTTTCTTCTGCCTTTGATTCTTCTTTGTCTTTTCCCCACTGTTCATCCCCCTTTTTCTTGTCATTTCCCTTCTTCAATTGATTCTTTTGCTCTTTTTGTATTTAGCAAGTAGTTAGAGCAGCTTACTCCTAGTCTTTAGCATACCATTGTTTGAGCCGTTACTTTGCTGTAATATCTCCGTTTATGACGACAGCGGAAGAAAAGACAATCAAAGAGTGAGTTTATTAATTGTTTGTGAAATTCAATTTGAATACTTAGTAGTTATTCGAATTTTTTAAGGTCTCATTATATGTGTTTGTGTAGTTTCTCTTAATCATGATAGCAGTAATAGAAGAAATTCAAATTTATCCACAATGGCGTTGAACTGCTGGGAAGAGGCCGTTGTTTCTTTTAAAATGCGTTTTGCACGGCATACGTTATTAAGGGGAAATGCGTGTTTACCTAAAGTAACCGCCATGATTTTGCAAACAAGAGCATATTTCAAAAAGAAGGTATTTAATTTAAGCTGATATTTATATTTTAGAAAAGCACAGTCTGGATTCATGGGTCCAAAGTGACAGGTTACGATGCACCTGCAAGTAATGGAGTGGTTCACCGAGTTGACGAGATTATTCTTCCAGCTTTAGACACTTTAAAGGACAGTTTAAAGAAGAGTGATGACCATAAGATCATTTTCAAAGCTCTAACAGAAACAAATCAATACATTCCACCTACTCTCACTTTCCTCGCTCCTCTGGACAGTGCATTCAATTTCTTACAAAAGGATCTGAAGGAGCGCTTACTTGGAAGCAAAGAAGCAATGAAAGTAAGATGACATTATTTATACATTACTTATAACTCTCTTGTAGTCGCTTCTACTTTCTGATGTGTTTACTTCCCATGTTCCATTGTTTTGTCATAGTCTGTTTATATTTGACAATTTCTATGCTTTGTGTACCCTACGACTGTGATAAGACGATTAACACACAAGAAAGTAATGCCAATCTCATGGGAAATACCGCTATGAAAACATGATTCTGACAATAGTTTACATTTGGCTTCTTCAGATAATTTAAAGTTAGTTGAATCCAATTCCAGTACTTTCAACTCAAAGTATAAAACCAGAGTATGAACCAAATTATTAAATCTTAGAAAGGAAATGAATTTATTGCATGTCATGACAATAGCGCCAATCTACCTTAAGTTTCTTAATTAAAGACAAAATGGAGACAAAGTACAATGATATTATTTCCTTCTTGTGTTATGTAAATTATAATTTTATATCCCATGTTTATTTGCTACTATACCATTCTATTTTACATGTATCATACCAAATTTTGTTGATTTTTGTCACCGACGTAATTAATCATCTACTGTTGGTTTTTCAAGTTTAAATTACAAAAAATGTCATGAAGTTATTTCGTAATGAATAGCAATGAATAGTGATGAATAGCAATGTCCGGCAAAGAATGCGCATATGGAACAAGTTGAAGATCTAAACTAAACATATAAAACGATATATTTAATAACCACGCTTTCAATGTATTATCACATCATCCTCAGGGTATATTAAAGTTGAACAGTGGCTACAATATTTAACGAAACAGTGGCCTAAATAAACAATATACTTAATAACAAAGGAAAAATAAAAGAGCCTCACAGGAGAAATTAGGATAGTGAAAGTGCCAATGAGCTTATTGTTCCATTCAAATTCGGCCTAAGTTTGTCAAGGAGGAGGCTTTCTTTGATAAGGAGAGAGAACTCAGAAGAGGCAGAAGTTAAGATTGTGAAATCAGATTCAGAAAAAGGATGAGAGTAAATTTAAAGCGTACACAGGAAAAAACATGTGGGATCAATATGAATTGGAAGTGACCACAAGAAACCAGGTGTCTCTAGTTAACTGCACTTCAAAATTTTCAAATTTAGTTGTGCAGATTTAACATCTTGGAAAATATATATGGAGTGTGTCCTAGTCTGAGAAATGCCCTGACACATTTCAAAACTCTAGGACAGACAACCACGAAATAGGGGATACTATTTTACCTTGAACTCTACTTCTAGAGGATGCTAAGCATACCAAGCATCCCCCTGGCTACGGTACTGATAGTCAATATTATGGCGAAACAACATCGACAAACTATGGCTAAAACGCCAAAGATGAAACTACAAATTGACAACGTTTCGTCGTATAAAAAGACTTCATCTATATACACTTGATATTAGCACTGTAACATCTAGTGTATACAAATACACATTTTATGAAGGATTTTAATGAGACAAAACATTGTCAGGCTGTATAAACAAACTAGGCTTAAGACGTGAAAAAAACAGATTCCAAAACTTTTAGAAATTGTAGTTTCTTTTTGTCGTTTTACCTATAGCCCTTAAAATTCCTTATGCAGACCAACTGTTTGCCCCTTTCACAATGCTGTTTACAACCTTATCACCCTTTTCACGTATATATCATGTATCCTACCATTCACCATGAATGTTCTGGGTACGTTTAATTGCTACCTTAAAATTACAAACACTTTTTTCTTCAAAATATGTTTTACAAGTAACATGTAAATGGAATGTATTTTTCTCAATCCATACAATTAAATCAGCAAAATTATTTACATTAGGAATATCTAGTAAATTATTAAAAGTTAGATTTTCAGAAATTTCTATTTATCTAAAATTCTAAAACTAAACTTTGCAGTCATTTCTTACGCAGTGAGTTTTCAAAACTATGCCTTTTTCTGTTTCTCTTCACCAATTACTTTTGTTGCACGGAGAAGAAATTTTGAAGGTGCGTGTGGGAGCACAGTCAAAGAGTTTTCAAACTTGCAGATAACCATCTCCTATAAGCATACGATCGAGTTAGGCCTATCGATGCTAATGTAAATCCATTGACGACTTTATGATATAGATTGCTAATGAATGACGCACTGTTCTTGCAATTATTGAAATTTCAAACTCGATTTCGAATATCTGTTAACATCTGCAGGTTTATTCAACTGGAGATACAAATGATACTCTGACTGATCGCTAGCTACCCTCAGCGGAAAACACTCAGATAACTTGTATGAGCTTCTATGAAATGTACAGTTCACATAATATAATCTGACAAAAAACATCTATTCGGGTATACATTAACCATGCTGTCTGGCTTGAATTTCATAATAGCCAAAAAGTTAAGAAGCCCCAAACCGTTTTGAAGATTCATTCGTAATCTCCACAAAACCTAATTGCTTTCAACGTAGTTAAATATGCACTACAGCAGCTGCAGCTATAAAACTCGCGTGGAAATCCCTAGCTAACCGACAGGATCTGGACCTGTAGTCAAAAGGATATTGTTCAAAGCCTCATCGTTGACATTTAAGGACATCGATGCAATTGTTAACATAGGACAGTACGTGGAGTGACAAGCAAGTAGTAGGAAGCAATGGTAATGAAGCAGAATGAACACAATCCATTATGTGACCTTGGAGATAAATAAATGTTGATGTCTGTTCTTGCAAAGGATTTATGAATGTTTTCATCATTTCCTGTTTGTAATCGAAGTTGTAATTGTCAACCTTCTTTTCAGTCCTAACGTTTTTCCAATTGGCCCTAACTTGCCACAGTTTGATCATTTCTTGGAAGAAATAATTAGCTTTGATGCACGAGACTGACAATCTGAGGGTCAATTAAGCAAGTTTTGGTACCTTTGATTGTATTTTCCGGGTAAGCTTTGGAAGATTTATAAACTTTGCAAAGGGTTGATTCACAATTCGGGAAACATCAGCTTTGGAAGTAAAAGTTGGTAAGCGATAGCAGGTCATTGTTTATCTCTGATGTAAACTGTCTCACAGTAGATAGATAAAGCTCATTTGACCTTTCACGTAAGTAATCTCAACTTGGCCTTACCATGGAGAAAGACAGTGGTCTTGACACTCCTCAGACCAGCTCAACGATTTCTAAGGATTTAACACCACCCACGATACCTGGACAACAGTACCTTGATAATTGCCTTGTGACTAAGTTATCATATTCTTCAACTCCAATTTCTTGTGGATCAGGCTCGAAAGCAAACAGTATGGATTGCGTTCGAAGAAAATCGGATTCAGTGAACGAAGATAAACAGTCAAGCGTAGCTACACCTGAAGCCAGTTTGTTTGTTGAAATTGCTGAGTCTTTTGTAAACGACATGCAAGCTTCTGATAAGACGGAAAAGGAAATGATACAGGAGTTTCGCAAGTCAGCGACCGTTTCAGACCAAGCAGGCCTTGTAGCTGGGATAAAAAAGGTGCAGGAGGAGGAGCAGGTCTACAAGGGGCTCCTCAAAATTTGGCACTGTAGAGCTCCATCACAGAAAAATGCGGACGATTCGTCATAGCCAGAGACGACAACTAAAAGAAGTCGGATTTTAGGTCAAGCGTTAGGATTTCTTTTAAGGATAAATTTGCCAATGAACATTTAGATAGTGGTATGATATTCCTCTTAGTTCAAAGACTATGAGACAGGCAGTGTATCCTTAAATACTCCAGAATCGAGAAGCAAAGTTGGACATTGTGCTTAACTTCTCCTGTGCATATGGATATTCATTACTTGCAAAAAGTATAACTTATATAATCTTCTATTACGTGGTGCTATTGGTAAGGTCTAGGAAAGAAATACATACTTCAAAGGGGAGGTTTCTATACTAAGAACAATTTTAGAGGAAAGGTTTTATGTTGGCTGCGACACCGACAAGGAAATTGTTGCTATGAGATCATCGTTGTTCTTATTACCTTTCCTTGCACAATACTTAACTTTTATGAGGCAGTTTTACTTAAAATCTATAAATGTACCAGTGGTTTAGCAATCACTTGCAGTTTGAAAAGACTTCTTTAATTTTAAATCGCCGCAGATTTCAAGAGATTTCTTAGGGTTTTGACCTTCACGTTTATAAATATATGTGTAAGAAGACTGTAAGAAGGATTTACATGATATACTTTTAGTTTCTTGACTCCGGGGTATAAGATAAAGTAGTGTTTTTCTCCAAATTGTAAAAATTTATGTTTTTTCTACGGTTAGGGTTGAAAAACATCAAAAGAGGGGACTAAAACACCCAGGTTGGAAAGACCAAATAATACATAATTAGAAGCAGTAAGCGTACGAGTATGCCAACATTATTTTATTCATTGCTTTCTAGTTTCCTTTAGTAAGAATTTTTAAAATTTATGTTTTCCTTTTATGTGGAGTAAAATTGTAAACACATGGTAACAACCCGCAATGTCCTATTGTCGATTACGTGTTTCCCTCGTGGTTGCTTGCATGACCGGATTGTATTCTCAATGCCTACCAGGTAACATCTTTGGAGATTAAATCATGCAAAGTTGAAAATCCTTCTTTCATGTCGTGTTCTGCAACAAGTATTTAGCTTATATAGAGCCTGTAAAACTTCCTCTACGTCTATTTTAACCGAGTATTTTAAGGTCTTGGTTGACATTTTCTTCCACGTTGATCAAGTGAGAACAGACATAAACATCTGGAAATAAAAATAGGGAAGCTGTTAAGAATTTGTTGATGGACATGGTGGATTACCTTGAAGTACTTGAATAGCAATGCTACCGGCTGTTCGTCTTAAATATCGTTTAATTTATGCTTTCGAATATCTACATGGACCTAACAAATGTAAGTCGAAAGTCTTTTGTCAAGAATAGGGGCAGTTTTTTGTTTGTAACACTTAACGTCCAAATATAAGTATCATTGCACATTGTCTTAGTAAAAAATGATGCCAGACCAAGTATTAATGGTACCGGGTGTCTAAGGCAATTAAGGAAAAAGTGTGTTCTCAGATGCCACGATGTCTTGTTTGTTGTGCAGGGGTAAGTTCTTGCCAACCTAATACAGTGGAACCTCTAATAGCGACGAACTTTGCTACCGGTTTCAGGCGTCGTTATTGGGAGGTAGCTGCCATTCGTAGGCTTTCGGTAATTTTCCCTCCAGACTTGCATAAAACCTCTAAAGTCTTATAGAAACTAGAAAAATTCAAGGTGCGGCGTGGCTGGCTTAAATAAATATGGAAAGGAAGTTTGGTTTCTATTTTGCTTTTTCTATCCCCATTAAACGTCTTATACAGAAATTTCTTGTCTAAGATGATTTTGGTCTTTATGCAGTCGACACTTAACATGTCACCTCCATATTTGTGCATACACGGTCCTTCAAATCCAAGGCCAGCTCATTTATTCGATGGTTTTCGCAAAATGTGCTCCAGAGTGGAGTTTAACGCAATGAATGCACAATGAACTTGTTGTAACATCTAGGCGCATAAATTCCGTTTCATCCCGCAGCAAATAAGAGAATTTCCTGAATTTAATTAAAGGGCCATTCAATAATTATGTAACGCTAAAAATCGCCTTTTTCACCCTAATCAACCATTAGTTACGCACCGTTACGGATAGCATAACCCCACCCGTCACCGTTACCTAACGTTACCTAACGTTACCTAACAATCTGTAAAACGCAACGCAACGCATATTTCAAAGACCGAGACCGGAGACCGGACCGGAAACGTTATTATGAACGTTATCATGAACCCTTGCCCCTACCATAAGTCAAGTATATGGAAAATGAGCTTGTAGAATTTCTTTTCACTTCACGTCTTACAATAAACATAAACGTAACACGCGCTGATGTTCAATGCACATTCAAAAATTGAATAGGGAATATGTAAACATTCCATATATATGTACGAAATTTAATTTATCTCTCATAGGATCTTAGATTTTAGATTGACAATAATTGGCGCACGGAGATATTGAGATATAATTTTTTCCAGGGCGTTACGTAATTTGTTGCTGCAGACCCTACCCAACCACGCTAAAATAGTGTAACGGCGCGTAACAACAATCAGCTACCCCAACCACCCATACAACCGCTACGTAAGTAATGACTGGCCCCTAAGTTGCAAGCCGGTTTTAAAAGGGAAAGTTCTTTCTTTATTTTAATTTGGATAGTGTCTTTTATTCGTCAAATATTACTTGGAGGTTGCCACTATTCGAAGGTTTGTTATGTAGGGAATTGTACGAAGAAACGATGGAGACCAGGGCGTAGTCGCCGTGCTTGAGAGCTTGACTACCAAACAGGGAATTAAAGATAATAATTCGTGGAGTATGTATCCAAGCCATTTAGCATTTAGCAAAGGTGTTTACACGTCGTAGCTAATATAAATATGGACTATGGCATCTAACAATATGCAATTTTATTTATTCATTTATCTACCAAACGATCTAAATCCTTCATCTTTGAAAGGGAAATGTACAAAACCAATTAACATTCATAAGTATACGAATTAAGAAGGAGACAGGAAATACCGGACAATTTAAAATACTTACCGCGTTTCAAAATCGGGGGAAACAGAAGAATTTATTAACTAGCTGCAATTCCGAACTATATTTTGGTAAAATGTAAAACTGTTATCATACATTTTAAAGCTAAAGAGCACATGAGGGGATAAAATATGATAATTTTAGTTTGTAGATAAGACCTCAAAATTACTGATAGTTTTCTTTTTTACTGCTTTATGTAAAGCACTTCTATCAATTAATGCATTAGCAAAACCTTTGACAGCTTATGTTGATATACAACATCTTCTCAACTGTTTTTCAATGGCTTTGTTGGCGTTGTGATGCTTTAGAGGCGTCAACAGTATTTTATTGAAAGTAAACGGGTTCAACTTGGAAAAAATAATAGCCTTAAAATCAAATAAACGAGGGATATTAGAAACAGTTGCAAGATCTTACCGTTAGAAGTCAAAGGTCTGAGTGGCCATGGATATTATTTGTAATGAAAGGACAGAAATAAGCATTTAATAGGATGAAAATTTATTTGAGATATTAGAAGAAAAAAACATTGGACATTATGAAGGGCCAAAAAAGTAATGCGAGAAAGTTCAAGACTATTGTGTAATGGGCAGTGGATAAGGCGCAAAATCTATAAATAATATTGTCAAGAGTCAAAAATGATTTGAATGCTACATTAAAACGTCTCGATAAGAACTAAAAGTGTTGCACCCTCTTTGCATTTTTAGATCAAACTATGCAAGTGGCTTTCAGGTAATCTTGGAGCTAAGGAATTACGTATTGCACACCTAAATGACATCATTGCTATATGAGCATTCCCTTGTTTGGCAGAAGTCCTTGCTCACTACGCTTATAAACTTAGGAGCACCATATCAAATAATTGGAAATATTATTGCTTTTCTGATATGAAAAAGCATGTAAAATTTTCATGCAAAACACAATGTAAATAAATAATGTTTGTTCTAAGGACAATCCTCTTTATTCTTGCCAGTTCGAAGACCAGTTTGGTACAAGTAATCACAACTTAACAATTTCTCTCACTTCGTTTCTTGTGTGTATCACAAAAGGTCATATTCACTGTTTTCTCTAATAAAATTTAATATAATGCATGAATTGGTATTTTACAATACAAATGCCAAATGCATGCAATGGCTATACATAAATTTATATATAGAACATATGCCAATGTATATATATAAATGTATATAAAATCTGATGTATACATTTCACATAAATGCATGTAGAGTATATAAAATTTTATCCACTTCAAGAATTATAACAGGATAAAATTCAATACTAGAGGAGGTATTGTAAAAAGGAAGGCTCCAAAAGAAGCCTATTCATAATTTTTAAGGAAACAAGGAAATGGAAACTTGTCTTCGAAATGTTTCACCTTACAACGGGGCCGGTTATATCAAAATTTAGTTTTGACTAACAGCTGCAATGTGGAAGATGGAGGATAGTGGACACAGCTTTAAAATATTTAGAGGCTTCAAAAATTCTTCCAACCATCCATCGGTCGTTGGGGGTTTGGGTGGTCTTTTGTAGTAGAAGTTTCAAAGAAAAGCATAGTTCTGCTTTGTACTAGTTGTAAGGATGTACAATTATTCATTTGAAGGCGGTGGTATTTCGATTTCATAATGTCCTCTGTATCTTCAAGGAAGTTACTAAAAACGAGCATTATAGCAGTACATGAAAGCTACAGTTCTTGAATTTTCCTTTATCAAGTAATATGGTTATACTTGACCAAATGATAGTCATTGGGCATAGGTACACGTAGAGGGCCAACAGTTTTCCACTATTAAGCAGTTTTTGGGCAACTAAATTTTTATTCTTATAACAATGGTATTGTCTGGACGTATAGTTTTTGAATTTTATGTTATTTGTACAGTAACAGTAATGTTGAGAATCATGTTCTGTATGTGATGGGAATCAGATCTCAATGTAGAAAATACAGTTGCATAGGACTGAACGAGGGTCAATTTCTGTCATGATTGGGTAATGGTTTTGTGTTAAGCTGTGAGCAGAGGGAAGAGAAAATAATATTCCACGAAATAGTTTTAGTGTTTTATGTTGTTTGTATCCTCAACAACGGCCAAAATATTTAATATTCCTTAAACATTAGCACTTAACGGTGGCTCTATGCTGCTTAGTTTGCCACTCAGCACTTGAAGGTGCCGTGGGGTATTTGGTCAGGTGCAGTATCTTTTGTAAGAACATTGCAGTGAGTAATACTAAACTGTACAAGGTTGCAAATTTTGTTGGCTTTAAATAACATTAAACTATGCTGCAAACTTTAAGAACAGAAGTAAGTGGGAAAGGGTATTGTATAACAGTTCTATAAGGGCAGGCCTTTCTATTTGTGTACTAATTGATATTGCATAACGCACGCGTCACCTTTCATAAATACTAATTCTCTGATCATAAGCGTCAATCAATTTCTTGCTATGAACAAACATTTGACTCGAAATCATCTTTCGCGTGAAATTTACCTCTTATTCCTAACGTTTCTAACCCACAGTTAGAGGGAGTCATACTGGGAAGCGTGGAGTAAACCAAGAAAAAAACGATTTTTGCAGCTACAATGTCACTCATGCAGCAAAATGTTTCCTTGGTACTGATAATGATCAAAACTTTCAATACTAGAGAGTAGATAATTGTAGATTTTGAGTCTCTAAGCGCTACATCTCCGCGGAGCCCAAAACACCATCTAGATATTATTTACTTGATACCTAAAATTTAAAACCTAATCGTAATGAGTATTATTTTTCAAGGCCTTAATTACTTGAATCAATATCTATTTCAACAGTTTCATGTTCAGCAACGTATTCAGTCCTTTGACTGTTAGATGTCACCAGAACATATAGCCCTGCACCATAGTCACGTAACCTTTAGACCATGGCCTATGTCAGTTTTACAGCGCACGAGACACAAGTTCAAATGTAGGAATTGTGGTTTGTTTTTATCCCGGAATTATAATTAATTGTATGTAGAATCCAGTTTGAGCACTTGCCTTTGTCAAATAATTCCTGAGAGGTCATTTTACATACCATTAAGTACCTTAGATGCCTTTGGTCAACAATACTTGTCAGATTTAGTTTAGTTTTTGTAAAGGATCATGGTTTAATTTGAAACATTTTTTGTAATGCCAACTCGAGTGAACCTGTAGGCCATACGAACAAAAAGTGGTCTTATGGCTCAAAGTATTTTGATACATAATCTAAGTCTACCAATAATTGGTTAGAAAGCAAGGTATTAACGGCATTTATATGTCAATAAACGTTCAGTTACCTTTAACGAAATTGTTAGTAAAAAACATCTGATTATATTGTTTAAAAATTCTATAAAATTCCGTAAAAAGCGTTTGAACCGGCAGTTAATTTAAAAATTCCAATCTGCCTTACTGTTTTAAAATTCCTACCTGCCATACTCTAAATTTTAAGCTAAAATCTTTCCTAGCTAAAATCTATTGTTTAAAATACCAAAGTCAAAGTGCAAAGGTAGATTAAAATGAAAATAAAAATTTCCTAAAGATTTAAGAAAGCCATATGCCAGCTCTTGTTCCAGAATCCAGAATCCAGAATCCAGAATCTAGAATCCAGAATCCAGAATCCAGAATTTTATTTAAAAGGAGAAAAGCCAGCCTCATCTCGGGGGTCCCACTGTAGCTCTGGCTTAGTCGGACCGTTAGTGGGAGGGAAGTAGCGCTATTCATGAGAACCCCGGTTTATGCGGAGGGCAATAGCGCTATGAAGGTGGTCCTTACATTACAGTGGGATACAGACGCCGGAAAGGTTATCTTGCATAACATATGCAGTCAGGCACACTAGAATACTTCAAAATCTGCAATTGGATCCTCAAAACTAGGCTGCCGTTAAGTCTGGTAAACAAAATCCTAAAAAGCAATAAAATTAAGCTAATAGTTTTCGTGTCAAAGATGTTGCCGCTTCTGTATTATATACAGTCTGTAAAGCTCATGGATGACTAAAACATAAACATTTGTACTACTACCACAAAAATATTATTCCGATAGAAGTAGTTTCATAGCAAGAAAACTATTGCAATATTTTTCTTATGAGCGATTCTGTTTCCAGTCTTAAACTAAAGTATGTTCTATCAACCCATCTAATCCCTTGAAAAAAAAACTGATCAAGAAAAGCGTGTCCATGTCAAACCTTGACGTTTCACTCAGTACAATTTTCTCTTCAAACTATATCCTAAATCTTTTAAAATATATTAAAATTAAAACATGACATCAAAAATGTACATTCTTACCTTGTGAAAACGATAAGAATGCACACTGTTGCATTATAATTTTTGCTTTTCTCCATCAATATCAATACATCAATACACTCTGGTCTCTATATATTTTGATAGTCAAATTCCATCTTACTGCTATCAAGCCGTACTTTCTCCTTACAATGCAAGCGTAAATCAACTTTTCCTCTTCTTGATATGTTAAGAAAACAATTGTGGAGAACTTACTTCCTAATTAGAGGAAATTACATTTCTAATTAGATGTACCAGGATATTCAAATTTATGATATACTCTTTAGTATCATCAAAATACGGATTCTGTTCATCAACTTATTTCTTATTTGGATATGAACTGAGTGATAAATTCATATACTTTTTTACCTGATTCATGTATGCAACCTTGTCTCATCAGTCCTAAAAGTGTCAATCATTCCTTTGATGTCACAAGTATTCCTACCCATGACCAGTGTCACCGCTTTTCCCTTGCTTAATTTTTTCAATCAGTCTCTTTTCTTGTTGCAAACGACCATATAGAGACCCAACCCCTTTGAGTGAAAGGTAAGATAAATCATCTTCCGTAACACAGGAAGTCACCACTTTCTATGCTTAACTTTCTAAAGTATGAAAGGTTACTTTGCTCACCACTGAAGCGTTTGCGGCAAATACATCGGTTTGTAAAGAAAAAATATAAAACGTATTGCACGGCGGGGGTAGATCTTTAGACAATGTTCCGATGCTTCAACGCCGGTTTTCCAGGATCACAAGCTTCGAATTAAATTTCTCTCTCACCTCTTTAATATCTATTAAAGCATTCTTAAAGCAATTAACGGAGATAGACTATTTTCATTTGATGCTGTAACTTTACGATGTTATTAAACTCAACTTCTAAACATACTTCACAAATATACTTTCATATTTCAAATGTAGTTTACAAGTATCACATGCATATTCAGTAGTCAGTTTTGATCCATATATTCATATTCAGGAAAATCTGTAAGTCAATAACTTTTAGTTATGCAGTGAGAAGCATTTAGACGTACTACTATGCGCATTCTAGACATCATATAGCAAAAAAATATTTATACGAATTGTCAAATTCACTATCAAGAATATATATATGAAGTACTCAAACTACATAAAAAACTGACAATAAAAGTTGATGCGAAATTACATTTTGCAAGAGCTTCTTTGTAAGAACGGGGTAAGGTCGAAGTAACATTATCTCTCACGTTCAATCTTGTTTACTAGTTGGTCGCATAATATTACACAGACTTATTAACCGCTAATTTAAAGCTTCTACGACCCTGAGATCCTCTTGGTTGCACCGTCTGCTGTTACCTCTGTTGTTCCCGCATATTAAAGCTGGTCAGGAGGTTATAAACGGAAAAATAATAATAGCATGGTGTCTATTGATGCCACACAGTATGTTATTAAGTAATTGCTCTACATGCCACAATTGTGGTTAAGATCCAGTGGAGGTCAGATGGTTTGTCAGCAATTTTAGCCATAAAGAACTTGTTTGTTCTGCAATTCTTTTAAATGTTTGCTGGAGTAAAGTACCAAAAAATACGTCAGTAAGGTTTTCTCAAACAACAGAATGGTTAAAGGGAAATGACTTAACTGTCAAAGACGTTGTAGGTCCAGCTTTTAAATTGAGTAACTGCTGATAATATGGATCGATAATTTGAATAATCGGTCATGTGAGAGCACCAAAGCGTTAGTTAGAGGGCTGTACAGGTTTTAGACATTAATTCCAATTTTAAAGATGTTGATTGCTAGATAAGAATGACTTTAAAATTAAAATGATCGTCAATTAGGCGTTTTATGGACAACTGCAAAGCATTTGAATTTTTAGGCGGATGAAAGGGGACATATCGGTAACTATTTAGATCAATCACAGTAGTTTACAGAAAAGGTATGGAAGTAGTTATAATTAATGGATCATAAGCTTTCTGCTAACACAATGCCGATAAAACTAGAGATTAAGAAATGGGAAAAATTTTGTTACTCATAGTTATAACCTGGGACTATGCGCGTGTTACGGGTCGCTCAAGTACTATGTACTACGAAGTACTATATTGATCACTCAAGCTCTACTAGAGAATTACGTAGGTTTTCAAGGTCCTAATTATCACTTCTGTTTTATCCAAAATACGATATCTCTATCACAATGACGAAATTCTTAGAATGTGGTACGATTTTATAGATTTGATAAACTTATACTTCTCCACAGTATGTATGACCGCAAGGACGTCAATTTTGGTGTAGACCATTCACTTACTTTATTTTCAAAACAATACGGTACTAATTCAAAGTAATGATATCGTCACTGAATTTCATTTTAAATCAATATAATACAATTACGTAAATATATCAAAGAGATTGAAATATGTTTGGTTACACGACAGGTGCTGTAGGCGACATCACTGTCATAATGATACACAAGGTCCGTGCTAAGAACAATCTTTACTTTTTTAGGTAGTACTTGGTCAAGCTTGTATAGAAATCTCTCAATCAAAGACCCCTCACGAGCAATGGGCCCGACATTGAAACTACCCTAAATAAACAGAAAAACCACCAAACAGGCTAATTAATAAATAAAGGGCAGCTGGCTGGTAAATTACACTCAG
This sequence comes from Alatinidae sp. Z8VKAUB7J3, assembly GCA_010016025.2. Lineage (NCBI taxonomy): Eukaryota > Metazoa > Cnidaria > Cubozoa > Carybdeida > Alatinidae > Alatinidae sp. Z8VKAUB7J3. The sequence continues at coordinate 133,745,897 of JAAAKM020006971.1, read as the reverse complement.
TGAATTGCCCCAGAAAATTCTTACTTGAGAGAATTCACCATGACGTAATTGTTGTGGCAGCAGTGCCATCATGGAATAAATGGACCACACTCTGCCTTAAAAAGAAAACAATGCATTGGAAGAATTTTGATTTTCTATTCCTTTTTAGCTCTATTGTCCGAGGTGTAGATACCAATATTACTTGTTAGATATTTTTAATTCCTGTTATTGATCATATTCACAAGTGTAAAAGTTATCATCTGTTTTATTATTTGTGCATAAATTATATTTTGTAATGTTATTTGGTGTAAGGTGCTGAAATCTAACAAATGAAAAGCTTAAACTGAGACCCTGTTTACACGGGTACAGATCCATACCGGTAGGGTAGGGATTGGCCTTGCATTTACACGGATCCTGGTGGATCTGAACTTGTTTGGATCTGCTATCAGTACCAGTTTGGGTCCACTTACAAAAGTGGACCAGTTTGGATCCGTACCCGTGTGAACGATTGGGATCGGATCCAAACTGGTACTGATCGAAAATGAGGTAAAAAAATACTACGAGGTTAATTTGACGTAATCCCTATTCAAATTCTGTTTTCGTCCTTGTACTGACACATTTTTCCATAATCTCCTATTGTTTATATTTCAACCGTTGCCACATATCGCTGCTCTTATTACAATCCAGCAAACCATTTATTTGCTAATTGGATTACCATGCAGAGTTCTGGATCCAAATGGATCTGATTCCCTTTCTAGGGTGTTTATACAGGATGGATTTGGATCCGTACCAGTTTGGGTCTGTACCAGTTTAGATCCGTACCCGTATAAACAGGGTCTCAGCGAAGTGTTGTGTTCTGATGGAGTGAAGTGTCTTGCTTTTTAACATCAATGGCTCTGTAAGATACAATCAACCATGTTTTGATCCGTGAACTACTAGAGAGGGACAAGACCTTTGAGCTAGAAGTTTGATTCCATGTAAGAGGAATTTGTCCCGGAACTGGCTCCCATTACGATTTCTCTAGGACAGAGGCCTTAGTATAATTGCTTTTTTTTGCTCTTATTGTAGGTATTCCTCCAGACCTACTGAAAGGTCATGTCTTCTCCTTTGCAGAATATGAGAAGCGATTGCATAAGACAACTTTTACTGTTTGGTTGAATGTAAGTAAACTGGGCCATTTGCTGATTTATGTAGCCCATTTACTATATTGAGGAAATTCAGAAAATTAACAATTGAACTTGAGGTGGAAAATCAAATCTTAAGTAAGAAATATTGCAGCCAGGGTGTTGTGATTATTAATATAATTTGACCATTTATGCTGCTTCTGGTACGTTTGCAGGCCCATCTGCCTTTATATTTTGTATTAGTGGGACTGCTCATGACCTTTGGGATAAGAAAGTGTGTGTAATGAGTTCCAACCACTCACTAGGTATACAAGGGAATTTACGTTCTTAAAGTTGTTTGGTATGGTGCCATTAACTGTTTAATGGGCTAATCTTTGTCAAATCAAGATGACAATTTCTCTTTCTGCACTTCAGTGCAGATATCTGTGTGCTAGTTGCTTAAAATTCCTTGGAGTGTGCTAATTTTTTATTATGTGTGTTATTTTTCTTCCTACATTTCCATGTTCAACTTATCCTCCTGATCCTTCTCCTCATCCTCATTATAATTGTTATTGTTATTATTATAAGGTTTGTTATTAATGTTATTATTCTTACTGAGTTCCTTTAGCGATATATTTATACCTGATGGTGCACTGATAGTACATCTCAGTAGGCATTCTTGCTTTCTCTGGTCTTTGAGATTAATGTCTGTTGTCCAGAACAGAGCAATCATAGAAAAGAGGAACATGATGATCATGATGATAGTGATGATGATGATAATGATGATGATGATGATGATGATGATAATGATGATGATGATGATGATGAGGAGGATGATGTCACCATTGCCATCATCAGAAAAGTTTGTATTTAATGGTCATGATGATTTCATTTTCTCCATTAATGTGTCAAGCTTATGATTTGCATTTCTGTGGAATCACATATCACTGATGCTATGCATTTGTACTGCATGATTTGTGTTTACATTGTATATTTTCCTTGCAGATTGTGAAAAAATTCGCTGGCAAGGTTGAACCATACAGCAAAAAGACCACTCATTTGATATGCGTTAGCCAGACCTCTCCAGAGTACAAGAAGGTAAGTGACACCTTGTAGAAATGTGGAATGGTAATCAAAAATACCGAAACAAAGAGTCCTGTTAGGATAGTGAGGTTTTGGAAAAAACTTGATAGAACAATGTAATGATGCCAACATTTGTATGATATGTACCACCGAGACAACAGTTACTTGTACGACAGGCTTGCAAATCTTGCCGAAGAGGTAGTACTTGAAAAGCTGGTGTGTGGTCATGCTGGATGAGTTTTTTATTCCTTTGTACAAGTTAATTCAGTAGTGAACCGAGAGGACGGACTGGAGTCTCCACTGTGTATCAGAGAGACTCGTATAAAACATTGGAGAGGATGGACTACGCTCATGTTTGCTTAAGTCGCTTATTAAAATCCTCTATAGCAGTGGTCCGCAACTTGACAGATTGTAAGGTAGTCCGCCTTTGATACTTAGGGGTCCATAACCTGCTAATGATCATATCGTGTTGGCCTTTGCCTGTGAGGTCCTTGGTTTTAATTTGAAATGTGATTAAAATGCTGGACGAAATGTTTGTGCACCACACTCTAGAGCAGTGTTTTGCAACGGGTCCAAATGCCCCTTTAGGGAGTATTTGAGATTTTAAAGGGGGTAAAATTAAGACAAGGGGTTCTATGGGGTCCAGCTTACAGCTAGGGGGTCCAACAGCTAATAACATGTACCATTGTTTTCTTATGTCAAAATGCCGTAACGTAACAAAAAGATTAACAAATATTGTTTCCTTTTTCCCCTCATTGCTGATATTTTTGTTTAACAGCTTGTAAGCAAGTTATGACACTTTATTGACTGACCTTTTCATGATGTACTCGTTTAGTGTCGATGAAGAGAAACAATACAAAATTCGTATAGAACCGGGGTGGGGTGGGGGTGGGGGGGGGTATTTATAGATTGTGGTAGCACAAGGGTGGTAATACACTTTTAAAGGTTGAGAAACCCTGGTCTAGATAATATTACGAATGCATCAATCAGTGCTGCCAATCAACTCTGTAAATCTTTTTACTATGTGGCTTTACTTCCACTTGGAGAGGGATGGAGGTTGTGAGCGGGGAATCTCTGTGTATAACTACTCATTGTCATCCACGAACGCCAAGTAGATGTAACCGAAAAGGCTCAATGAAAAGACAAAATCCACTCGCCTGCAAAGGTTCTGTTGCTTTCATGTGACTTGACTCAAGAACAGCCAAATAAAAACTCAGGCCTAGCCTGGTCTATTATTGGGAGGCAATCATCAGTGCACAATTTGACGTTCCCGGGGTTTTAAGCAAGTGCTTCCCTATGATAGAATCACATTGTATAATAGTGTTTTGATCTTCGAAAACGAGGTAGCTGTTTCCTTTTAGGAGTTGATGTTTGGTGAATAAACAATGGTGCATTCTACTTAATTCTGGCAGCAAACTTTGCTGTCGGGCTCTTGGCATTTCCAGCTTTGACCTAGCAAACAGTTAGTGCTCTACAGAGCTGCAATTTGTGGAAGTCACACTATCTTTGTGCTTACCTGACTATGGCTACCTCATGATATACGCTGTTTACACATGGGGTCGTCAACAGCTTATTCATCAAAAATAGTTATATGCTAATATATATCAACTATACGCCTGAAAAGGTGAAGAAAATTTCATGAAATACAGATTGTTATGTTTCAAAAAATGCTTGTACCCTCATACTAGATGTTTCTTGTGTTGTAAATTTTATATTTGAAGTGTACAAAGATCGGTAAAGCAATTGGTTACTAAAAGATATTATTTGCAATGCTGGATGCTACGGGAATCAGTTCCATTTCACATGTAAGATGTTTTGAATGGTAGTGACTGGAGGCTGTGGGAATTTCATTTAAACAGGGGAAGGGGCTATTGTAAGGTAGTGAAGAGTATTTGGTGTATGTTTGAATAATCACAATGCAGGGAAAAGGAAGAGATGCTTTTTTGCGACTTGTTTAACTGAAAGATCCTCCGCAAACTTTTCGCGAAATATCAATCAATTGTTTTAAAAGCCGCTTAAAAGCAAACACAAATCTCCTGGTATCACATACAGGCAGTTGCTGATGGAAAGAAGATTGCGACTGCACACTGGTTGAATGAGATATTAGTAAAAAAGCGTCTTCTGTTGCCAAAGAATGCATTACATCTACCCATGCCAAGCGACTACGGTGTCCCAGGATGCAGAGGAATGGTATGCATATTGTATGAGTCTTCACTAAATGCTATAAAATTCATGATAGATTTCATTAAGTAATTATTTTGCTCGCTTTTACCTTACAGATATATTTCTCATTATCGAGAAGAGAGGTTATGAAATATCAGATTTGTAAAGAACACTAGAGAAATAGAAAATATGTCACCACCGGGGATCGAACCCGTGATACTTCAATTTTAATAGGCTTTGGGTTGATGGCGGGCCGGAGGACAGTTCTTCCTTGGTCAAGTCACATTGCGCAGAGAGGCTGGCCTCCAATTGCGTTGAGCTGGATGTTGATGTCCACCGGTGGATGATTGTGAGCTAATGTGGCGACTAGAGAAATAAAAGTGTGTTAACATCGGAGGTCACCTACCTCAGTTGGTAGAGCGCACGTCGCGAAAGCGTGGTCACGGATTCGATTCCCGGTGGTGACATATTTTATATTTCTCTAGTGTTCTTTTAAAATCTAACATTTCTTATTGTCGATTGCTGCTCATGCGCAGTAACGATGATACTCTGCTATGCATTCTTACTACTGTATGTACTATAATTATTTGATTTCTTACACGGTGTGCCTATTAAATTGTGTTTTTTAGGAAGTGTGCTTATTTGATGAATGCACTTCAAGGATCGAATTAAGGAAAAAATGTACGATCACGAAAACTTGTACGATCACGAGGTCGAATTGTTTTTCCAGCCTGCGTGATTTTATAATTTTCGCGCTCCTGAATTAAATAAGATAATATAAGAATCGCGATCATTCATCCTACCTTGAAGTGAACAAATAGGCTCAAGACAACATCTCCCAACTTATTCCGATATTCCAATCATATAGTGGCATTGTCTTGCTGTTTTAATCACATTCAGACGACATTACATGGCCAATATTGGCTTTGTTGATGGAAAGTGAATTTGGCGTATCAAGTCCATTTGGAGCGCAATTTGTGTTATCAGTGGAATTGTGTTGATGTTGCAGTGATTGCTCTATTCCGAAGCCTTTCAATTAACTGGCAAGAATATTCTCAACAATTTTTATTTGCTATTGTTTATTTTGCCTTTGCATTGGAACTTGGGTCACGTGAAGAGAATTTCTAATTGCACTTTGCAAAAAAGCCCATCACGAATCGGAATTTTGCGATCCGTTAATTTGACTTTGCATTGGTTACAAATATTGCTTAAATGATGCAAATTTACGTTGTCCTGAACTAAAACTGTCTGGCAGTGATCAGTTGATATGTAACTGATGTCAAAGTAAGAGGTTGCTTTTTGATGTTCCTTCTTCACCTTGGTATTGAGGTGTGCTTGTAACACACCTTTGCTCGAAATTCGTGATTATATTTGAACATGCGTTTGTTTGAAGACGTTGTTGCTAGGAACGTTTACTACAGGCAACATGCTGAGGCGTGGCGATAGTAGGATGCAAAGAGTATAGTAATATCAGGATTTACAAGTTGGTCAAAATCTGCCTATAGGGGTGCTGAGACAGTAAAATTATTATTTAACTCAAATGCTAAGGGAAGCAAGTTTGAAATACCATTGTATGATTTAGTCATTTTTTAAACATCATTTTATAATGTGTATAACGGGATGTACATGTTCAGGGAGAGTTCTGTACGACTAAACAAGTTTATATGGTCTTGTGGTGTTTTCGTGGTACTGGAATAATAGCAACAGTTAATGAAGGTGTGTTAGTGATTTATAGGTGACCTATATTTCTGACCAGAGAGCTCTAGTAGTGCAGGTCCATCTATAATAGCGCTTGCACAAGTCAAGAGATAAAGCTGGGAGATCTGCACACTCTAGATGACAGAATCGCGCAACATGTGCCGGCCTTCATTAGTAGAATATGAAAATCACACAATAAAAAGACGAAAGTGGCCTTTTGCGAGGCTCAAAGAAGTGTGAAGACGCACATTACAGATGTTAACAATAACACTGTCATTAAGCAAAAGGACGAGGGGAAGATTTTAAAAATCTGGTAGGACATGTAGGAGACTGCCGTGACTTCCAATAACTGGCTATTGCTTGTGTTGTATTACCTTACGTTTGGGGAGTTGCAGTTTATTCTAAAAATTGCTTCTTGACTTCCTTTTTGGTCATTTTCCAATCCTCCCGTCTCTTCCACCCCCCACTGATGATTAAGTTTTGGGGATTTTTCCAACAACACCCCCCTCCCTCGCCCCCCAAAGTTTCCAAAATTTCACCGAATATCATAATAAAGAGTTAAAGAGTTCTACTTACACCATTAAAGAATCCTTGGAAAGATCTAAGAACAGCAAACACACTGAAATATGGTGCAAATGCTGTGACAATACTCAAAATGGCGCCAGTTCCAAATGATAATAAGAGTGTTGGTCTTCTACCATGTCGATCTGACATTACGCCCCAGAAAAGTCCTCCAGCCATGACTCCCACAAAGTACAGCACACTTGCAACACTTGGCAAAAACTTGGTGTCACAAATTAAGTCCCACTGCAAAGAAACAGGTATACGATAAAACGCAGCCAAAATCTGCAATCACGATTTTCCTGAATGATAAACTTGTAAGTGAAAACAAGATCAAGTTGAAATTTGAACGCAGAACTGATGTTTTTTCGCGTAATTTCATATAAAATACCTAAACTGCTTTGCACTAAGTTATATATATTTCCTGACTCTGTATACTACAATACGTTCCTTACCTTACCTTACTGCAGCATCTCTAATGGTGGTGAGCCTTCTTAATGAGCACCATTTATTGCACACTCTCAATCTGTCTCTCTGCTACCTTAAGTGTATTTAAATTCGCGCGGTACTATTTTTCGCGCGGACTTGAATTGGCGCGTTTTACATTAGCGCACTCTAATTGAATATATTCGCGTGGACTTAAATTTACGCACCATATATGTGACGAAAAAAGAAAAAAAATACTTGAAACGAGCTGATTACCAACTGTAATGCTTATATCTTGGTCAATAACAAGAACAATTTAACACCATAACGTTCACTCTAATTAAATTTCTTGCATCATAAACGGATCCTCTTGTTGCATGGCTGCGTCGATTATCAAAAATTTAGGAATTCCTGCTCGATCCGAGCCGTTTGTCACGACAGATTTGCTTTTTGCATAGAGTGGTAGAGCAATGGGACCAATTTTGCACGGAGAGGCTCTGCTCGTACGCTATGGCTTTTTCCCGAGAAACCAAACGTACTGCCACAGGAACATCGGTCATTTACCTCGACAGATTTCTCGTTTCCGCAAGTTCTTTAGTGACTACGGAGAACTTTCAGCCGTGGTGAGGGATCGGAAGTATCGAAGATCCCCAATCGCAATCACGCTCACGATATTCAAAGTAGACACTCCTGACAGCGAGTTTAAAAAGATAAGAGGGGTTTTGGGAAAAGC
>JAAAKM020006971.1:133719114-133735629 GCA_010016025.2 Alatinidae sp. Z8VKAUB7J3 | reverse complement strand
ATTGGAGGGTCGAGCTTTTGCTACTATCTGAAGCCCATCCTCTTGTTAGTTATTATCATATATTAGTTTTTCATACATATTAATACACTCCTTCCGAAAATGTTCAAATATAAAAGCGAAAACCCCCAAAATGCCAGATTTATGCTTTTAGTCTGTGATATTGCATTAGAACATCAGAATACTGCACCATGTTGGTGTGACTATAACTTACTTATCTCGCTTCTTACAATATTAAAGAATACATGACCTAGTGGACACAGCAATGTTTTATGGGAGACTAAACGCCATCCATCCTGACACCATCCTTGGACACATAAGATTGTGTTGGTTCCCTCATGTACACTGCAGTGGAGCAAGGATGAACAAGTGTCAGTCCCTAACTGTTGGGGGGGGGGTAGAGTGGGCAGAGGAAGACCCAGAAAGACATGGTGTGACACAATCTCAGAGGACACGCAGACCTGCAACCTCACACCTGAACTCGCAGAGGGCAGGGATGCCTGGAGAGAACATCTGAGAACTGACACCTGACAGTCCAGCCCCGTGGGAAGGGGAACGATGGACTCTAAACTGCCTGATGGTGATCATGATGATAATGATGATGACGATGATTATGATGGTGATGATGATCATGATGAAGTGCAATAAAGTCCATAAAAAAGATATCTTACTTGTACTCAGGTGTGATTCCATATGTGGTTGTAAGTGTCACATGCTGTGATGCCAAAAATCCATTAATTGAAAATAAAATAATACAAAATAGGATATGGTACCATCCTGGACTTCCTATTTCCTCTAAAATGTCTTCTATCTCTTTGGTCTAAAAGCAATAAAAAAAAGTGTCAAAGATAGTGTGTACTTCTTGAACCTTGCATCATATTTATTGCTTCAGTTGGACAACAGTTTTTCTACCTCTGACTCATTGTAGCAACTCCCCACCCCCCACCCCAACCTCATTTTCACCATCTTTTCAAATAATTTCCCCACCTTTTTAAAGATCCCATTGCAATTTTTGCTACTTGTCTGTCACATGACAATTTTTTTTTCTAAATCCTCGCTAATGATCTATTGGGACTAAGGCATCAATGCGCTTAAACTATAACCTAATAAAGTACTTTCACATGTTGAGTTGAATATTAAAAAAGAAATCAAATTAACATGATTTGCTATGATGTATGCTCTTGTTTATTAAACGTACACAAATAATACATGAGAAGATTGAAAAATGCCTGCAATAAAACGAGGCCAAAATATTAAAAAAACTGAAAAAGTTCCGATCTGTGGTTCCCAAACAGATGCACATGTACCACTTGGCATCAAAGCTCGGGGGAACCAAATACGACATCAAATTTAATTCTGTACTGGAAAATTACAGTCATTCCAATGATTATATAATACATAAACATCTGTAGTCCCTTCACAAGCACTACACAACAAACAAAAGAGTAAACAATAGTGAATCTAATTGATGATGTACTGCGAAAGCAAAGTTGTACTTGAGAGACTGTTTCCTATCATGCATATTTGTAGGTATTCAACACATTGAATTTATAATTTTTGTACAACGTATTTCATGTAAGTTGTTTCAATTTCATTTACAATATGACAGCTCATGGGGGAAGAGCACATGCAAAGGTTAAGATCCTCTAGTCCGGATCTTCAAGATGAGGCTAGCAACAAAATATTTGCTCAAAACTTCAATATCTCCACAACAACATTTAAAAACAATAAGAGCAACAAAGCTCCCCCGAATTCCATTCAAGATATGTGGCATTTTAGTGAGAGAATGGAATTTTACTTCATTTTTTGTTTTAACAAGTTACATTGTTATCATAGGCCACAATACTTTTCATTAATTCTTGCACACAAACTTTTTAGAACAATTAAAAATTCTTTGCAGCATTCAATCTAAAACATCTACATACAATGATACTATTCTAAAACTGTTTAAAGCTAAACTTACTAAAAAGTGAATTGTTAAGAATTTATATGGTTGGTTATATTGGTGGTTATATTGTTTTAACCGTACCTTACATGGTCTCTTTGGCTCTTCACATATGGGGGGGGGGGGGGGGGGGGGGCAAGTTTCAGCTGTGGATAAAATGAAGAACTAAACTAAAATACCGGGAGTGATGAGTTTTAAATTGTTACAGAATATAATGGGATGGTAATTTGTAAAAGGAATAAAAAATTTAATATGAGCTATCAATCTTATTGAGATTTCTACATTATTAAAAAGAGATTAGAGAAATACGTAGATAATTTCTACATTAAAGAAGTCTTTGTTGATTTGATGTTATTTTCGCTCTATGAAACTATTTAATAGCAAAGCCATTACTAGATAATTTCCATAAAATAAGGCATGGAAAAAAACGAGGGATTGAGTTATTTTCCTAAACGTGTAAATGGTGTGTCATTATAAGGTGATATTGGAGTGCAAAGTAATGAAAAGTGTAAAATAATGCTCAACGCTTAAAAACAAATTTAAGAACAAGATCTTTCGTTTCCTTTATGTAGCTTTCAGCTACGTTTTCTACATGTCAATAAATATTCCTGGTAATTATTTAATGATAAATTTTTCTCTTCCAACTCAAATTCAATCCTCTGAGAATTAAAAACGGATCATGCTTGAAACTTAACCTGTAATGTAGATATGTAACAAATCTCCATAAGATCAAAATATTGTCTTAGCCAACTATTTTCAATAAATGGCCAACTTTCTATTGAGTTAGTTTTTAATTTACTACTTTATTTGAGAGTAAAATGGACTCTTCGTCTATCGTTAACTAACATAAAAGCTTATTAAATTTAGATCACCTGTAAAAGATACAAATTCTTTCTTTAGCAAATCTAAACTCAAAAATCGTAATTTAAGACGATTCGCCTGCCAAAGTCTACATCGCGAAGCTTTTTAAGAGTCTGGGGTTTTAATTATGGTAACAGATTGAATCTTTTGACGTAGATATTCTCTTACATTTTCATGAAAATGTACCCATTATAAAGACAATCTTAATACAGAGCAACGTTATCAAAAGGATTGCGGTAGTCTTATCAGTTTTCTGTAAATAACACAAGGCCAGCAACTAAATTTTCTGCCACAATGTTGTGAAATATGAACAGATACTTAGGTGACCAAAGGATAGGGAGATTAACACATGCTAAAGAGTACCTCGGTAAAGTAACAGTATACGATACGGGCTTGTCTGTTGCTATTAATTTCTATTCCAAGGAAATTTACCCCAGTTCTGTACTGCTCTCCTTCGAAACAATACATCCACCACTCCAGGTAAGTCAAAGAACATTAAGTTAACCATAAAAAGCTTTTTGTTTGTACGAAGCCGTTATTTGGAAGTAAAGGTTTTTTGTTATTTAAAGTTACTAATACTCGGTGTAATTTTATTCGGTTTTCTCTTTTTGAATCAAAATAGTTTACAGTAATTTTTCAAAAACATTACTTTTGACTGGAATTTTAGAGGTACTAAATTTTAAAGGTAGAGGTTCAATAGCTGTTATACAATGATAATGATAATAAGTAGAAAATCGAATTAACAAATATTAATCTACATTTTGATTTTTGATATTTTGATACTCGAAAAGAAGCAAGTTAACGTGTTTTTGCGTAGCTAATTGAGATCCCCTGACATTACATTAATACTGTCCTTGGCGTATGTCAGTGTGGAACCACCTGAAAATTTCCTATAACACCTTCTTTCTAGGATGACTTTGCGGGGTTGTGATTGGAGGTGTAGAGAGGGAGCATCCATGTTTCCGTTTTGTTCTGTATTACCTCATATTTATTGGAAGGGATAGTTTGGACCATAAATCGCTTGTCACAGTCAAATTACAATTAACGTTCTTTTCTTACAGTGCATATTATTGGATAATGTAGATTGTAGTTTATTTGCCATGGAGCATGATGAAGACAATATATATATATATATATATATATATATATATATATATACATATATGCATATATGTATATAAATAGAGATTGAAACAAGGAAAACATGAAGTTTCACTACTCGTGAGTTTCACGCTTCTTCTGCGTTCATCAGGTGAAATGAAATTTAATTACAGCACTTTATCACTTTACTATATTTTGTTAGGAACTTATTCCCGTATCGGCACTTACTAAGAATCTCTGTTGTTGAATTCAATAGCGACATTTTGTCGGCCTTCAGCAAAATACCTTTCTCCTGAGGCAGAGTGCGCAGTGACCGTCTCAGCTGCTGTAGGGTGGCATCGGTGTAATAACGTAATAAGGCTTCTCCTTTTCCGCAAAGTTCCATAAACATTTCAAGAGTCCCGTTTCTTGTCTGTTAATAAAGTAAGTGGTACATTTTCCTCCCCGTGCCATTGAGTGACAGAAACAGTATTATTGACTGAACCAAGGTCGTAGAACAAAAGTCGAAATAAGCTCAAAGGACTGAGGGGATTTCTATGTGTAAGTCATGATTGTTTGTTAGTCTAACCAACAAAAGTAATTCTTATGAATTTGAGATTATCAACAGCAGTATAAGAAGATAGAGATACCTCTAACATACCTATGTTTAATTATATCAACAGTCAGTTCTACTTGATACTTTTTAAAGACACGCTTTATTGTGATCTTGATTTTCATGAAAACATTTCTCAGCTTAATAGCGTCATTAAATTTAGATCCATGAATATTTGGGTACTAATTATTTGAATTGTGACTTAATTGCAAAATTATTGTAAACTTATAATTGTTTCAAAGCACATGTGCCAGTCTTTGTATAGCTATTCCAGAGTTTAACCTGCGAAAGCGTCCACATGCTCGTAAAGGATACTGCAACTCAGGTGGGTTGTTGTGTCTAATTTTGTAATTTTCTGTTGTATACAGCTAGGTATCTCTCCCCAATTTCATTTTTAGCATGGAGGACGGACCCTCCCCATTCCCTCCCACGTACTAAGGTCTATGCAAATGTTCTTCATGATCCTCTTTATTAAACCTTTGTAAGTCAGTTTTTTATCATTTCATTTCGCACTAAGTGGCCTGGCCATATGTGTTTGAAAGGTCTTACAAGAGTTTTACCACTATACGACTCAGCTCTATTAACACTTTCATATATAATACTTGATCATTTCACCTGATTCGAGGTATATTAAGTCATTCTTGATAAGAACCATCACCTACATGTACTCTACATGTTAACTTTTTCAGCTTCTTGGATGCTTTGACCACAGATGCTTATAGAGAGCACTGAAGATTTTTAACGGCTGATAGCATTCTTCTCTCTACGTATAGATTAAATCTAGAAAAGACCCTCTTATCATCATCAGCCCTTATTCTTGATGATGACGTGATTTTGTAGTGTTTGATCCATTAACACCCTAGCACTCGGAGACACTGTTTGCACAATAAAAAAACTGATGGTTTCTGACGACTATGTAAACAACTGGCACTGCAGTTTTAAAAGTAACAAAGAGCACTATTGTCAGGAAAGTAAAAAGAAACTATAATAACGAGATGATAAGCGAATAAAACTATCGACAGTTGAACCAGGCTAGACCTCAACAGGTTTAAAAAGAGTTTGTACTAATAGACGACTTGCAGGGAGAACGTGTCCAGCCTTGCGTCAACTCCATCAAGGCCGTATCTTAAAATTTGTTGACTACAATAGATGATAAAATGTTTTTAATAAGCATACAGAGTGGTAATGTCTTTCAACGCTATCTTGAACAGTTGAAGAAATAGTTCTGGATGCTTGGCTAGTTTTTTAGGATTGTTGTTGACAGTTGAAGGATGGCATTCATCGTTGCCAATACTAGGATTCAATAAAGTTATTGATGGTAGTCGATAATGGCAAGGAAAAATGTCACATGAACAGAGAACTGTCCATTTATACACTATAGGTGGCTCTCACTACAGCTCCATTCACTGAGATGTTTGGTATGTCAATTTAAGGTTCACCCTGTGTTTGTTTTGGGGCACAAGTCTCGATTTCGGATGCTCTTTTTATTTCAAAGAAGGATCCTGCTGTAGAGAAGCAGTTAATTATTTGATGCATTTCACGTTAACCTTTGGAACAGAGACTGCATTGTCAGCATATAACAGTTCTCGCAGGCATATATTTCTTCTTTAGTTTAATACAAAATAAATTAAATAACGTTACAAAAGTAATGAAAACAATAAATTGATAATATGTTTCAGATTAATGTTGTGAGCATATCCTTTTCCTACTCGCCAATTAAGCATGAGTTAAGCGTCCCTTTAGAATCAAAAGTTAGTTTTAAAAGTATCTAAAGACATCTTGTCAAAAAAGACACCAATAAGTGAGACCTCTCGAAAAAACGGCCTAAATCAATCAATACACGTCCCACAAAATGTAGATATAAAATGAAAAATGATCCGTTCGCAATTCCCATTAAGAGCCATTGAGACAAGCACAGCTGCAAATACTTGAAGGTGAGTACAATGGCGACCTTGATGATTATAACGACGATTATTGTAAGGAAAACGTAGACAATGATGATGATGGTTAGGAGAAGGAGAAGAAATATGATGATATTGATATGGATTAGAAAAACAAGAATAATTAAAAGGAGAACAATAGTGATGGTGGTGATGATTAGCATAATGATTATTGTTCGATATGGTAGATGATGATGACGAGAAGGAGAAGAAGAAGCAATAGAAGGAGGACAACAAGAAAGAGAAGGAGAATGGGAAGGAAGACAAGGAGGAAGAGAAGAAGAAAGAAAAGGAGAATGGGGTGGACAAGAATAATAAATGGGGTGGACAATACAAGAATGATGATTTGTAGCAAAAATATTTTCAAATTTTAAGAATTGTGTTATACATTTTTAAAAAAGGAGAGTAGTGGCAAATCATTTTCATAAATATATCTCATTTGGATGTCCTAAAAGGTAAAAGTAATATGTGGTAACCCTTAATAACAATATTTATGAATATGATTACAATTTGGAACCATAATGATATATTGGTGACCTTTAAATGACAATCAAGTCTTTCACAGTCACTGCGCATAGACATTATCATTACTTGGTTTATATCACAATGCAGAATTAAACACATTGTGGTTGGAAGATTAAATCAGTAGCCCAGGTAGGTCCGCATGACTAGTTTTAGTTCATGGTTTAACACACCCTCATTAATTTGAAACATCTTAAAAACACAATGCGAAGAGGAATATGCGCTTGAGACATTTCAGATGACGTCGAGACCTGAGCCTGTGCTTATCAAAATAGAATGTATACATTGTAGGAATTAAGAAGGAAACCCATTATGTAATCGGAAAGTCAAGCTTTACGTTCATGCTCCATAACTCTGTTGAAAACTAGCTGCGATTGTACTCCTCACGATCATATACAACACATTGGTGTCCTACTAACATTCCTATTTTACGTCCATAAGGTTATCTTTGTGATCCTTATCTGCAGGTCAGTGATCTTGTTATGTAACTTTATCTCTTGAATGCCTTAATAATTTCACAAACCATTTCTTACAATCTACACACGTAGAGGTGCTTCTCTAAGCTACTCTGTTCTACATCTCGATATGCAACACTTGTCCATTTTGAATCTGAGTCTTGCATTGTATACGGGAGCTGTGCGTAGTTGTACTGGGGTTTTACCACTTAAAGTAATAGTGCTTTTCCAAATTGAAAGGTTGTGAAATTTTGGGTAAGTATTTACTTTTAATTGAAATTTTGTTAACTTGATATCCTCCATTTAGCACTTGGTGTTACGATGATCTCCATAACTCAGCTTGTTGAGAAGACGAACAGAGACAAAAGCATGTGTAATCTGTTTATCCTTAACTACAAATCATGATGCACACTTGACAAATGTAGCTGCTTCAAAATAAATAATAAACAATAATAATAATAATAATAGGTTTTACCAGTTTTGGTTAATCATTAATCTCCATAAAGAAAATAAACTATATATTAGATGTATCTACCGTGCGCTTCATTTCCTTCGCTACTTAGAAAATTCATCAATGGTTACATATTACATATAAGTATAAAAACTCGTAAACGTTCTTTTCAATAATAATTGTTTACGTTTACCCTTACTCTCTATTCTAATGTAGGTCATTATTTCATTGGTACATTTCGTTTTTCTTTTAATAACTCACAGCTTAACATGGTCATTTTCTACCAAGCACTGAAATTTTTAAACCCTATTGCTTAAATTAGTTTATGTTTTTATTCTATATAAACATTTTGTTTGCTTACTTTATGGTGCTCTTTCTAAATGCATAGCTAGCCTTATGTATGCAAACGGTTTTTCGTTTTGGCTGCAATTCAGTGATGAAAAGGTATTGGTGTTAACTATAAATGTAATGATGAAAAGGATAAATGTACTTTCGTACTCTTATACTCTATATGCTCTTCTTTTTTTTTGAAAACTTTGTTCTGGAAATTAAAGACCCCCTCTAATTATAGACCCCCCTTTTGGTGCACTCAATTAATTATAGACGGGTCTATAATTAGAGGAAATACGGTAGCCCCAAAATATATGGTAATATTTATCAAATATACAATAGTTACCAACTAATAAATGTAATTCCAACAAAGTTTTGTCAACAATATCACGAGAGAGGCATCTATATAACATACATTGAAAACATTCTAATGAAATAGAAAATACTTTTCAGAGTGTCCTCAATCCAACTTAGCAAAGGTCAACCTGACTGTGACAGACCTCTGATTCAATAATCATTTTCATAGCGGCGTCTTTCTCACTCTATGCCACTAACCACGTAGTTGAACTATACTCAGTTGAGATTGTGCAAAAACAGAACGACCAACAAAGGGCGCCGCCTAATTATGTCGAAAAGAGCACTCCAATTCTAGTACTTGTGTATCTCTTATCAAGTGTTCATAGCTAGGTAACTGAGCTCCTTAGTACTTACGTTTCAGCAAAAACATCTTCAGAAGAGTGGTTGTTTTCCACAATTGTTGGAAAGGTCTCCTTTCGTTTCGGAGTCAACTTCAGATATCCATAATTCTAAGTGATCAAGGGAACAAATGTAATTAAAATAGCTTGTGAAAAAAACAACAAACATTAAGTTCATTACACTCAACTAAAACCCATTGAAGTTTCATATAAACAAACATTAATCACAACAGGCGACAAATATATACAAATCTACTACAATTCATTAAGTGTCATAAACTCAAGAACATACTATTCTTTCAATGATATATATGTTTATTTTAAATCAGGTGACTTTAAGTATGATTTTTACACATTTCGTTATAAATCCTTGAAATTATGTGACCCAAGCATATGAAGTCGTGTTTTTATTAATCCTCTATGGTAATATTTCAAGAGAGATAATATTTACTTATACAGTGCGAGAGAAACAGAATAAAAAGTAATAATAAAATTTTGGTATACTAAGGTACAAGGCTATCTTGGTCTAAAATATAACTACAATGGGTAATTAAAAATAAAAGACCGAAACAAAATTGATAGTAGAAATTAAGTGTACAAAATTTTCTGTATAAGGCATTCAGTTTACGTAGACACAGCTATAGTTAGAGAAGTCGTAGACAACCTTGTAACGCACAAACTAAGCCATTTGGAGTTATTCCATAGTTATCTAGCGACCCCTAGTCAAGTTAATGTGGATGTCACTCAGGTTTATACGTAAGGGATTCTAAGGGATATTGTATCGTTAAGAAGGGAATACATGATTTCGAAACACTACTTGGTTTTTCCTTTTTGAGAAAGTAATCATCCATCCACATTTTTGAAAGCAATGCTTTCCCATTGTATAACTAGGTGACAAGGCATTGAGTGCTAGGATAGCAACAATGTCGAGGTAGAAGGATCATACTCTACTAATAAAATGGGACATTGCACGCTACTACAGCATCAGTGTCAGAATGTAATGTAAAACAAAGAAAAATATGACTGAAGAGATGAGAGAGGAGAATGCCTGCTTGTGTATATACAGAATGACACTAAAGGAAGAACGAAGCAGATAAAGTTAAAGATACCTTAATACACAAAATTAACGTTGAACATTAAGTAACGTTTTTGAAATTAAAAGATGTTAATTAAATCCACGTTAATTAGATGCTGACGTTAATTTCTGAAACGTCAATTTCAACGTAGCTCTAATTTTTGAAACGTTGATTTGTGACAAAATTTTATACAAATATGGGCCCCTCTACAATTATCCTTGGCAGCAATATGTTGAAATCTCAAAAGGAAACATTTGGCTATTTAACAGCGTCTATAGATTTTGTTCATAAATTTGAGCCTCTTTGTTTTACAAGTATACCACGATACCACAACATTGCGTGACTCGCTATTGACAGGATTGGAGGTATATGAAATTTGGAGGGAAATGAGAACTAGGGATACATGTCGAACTACGCGAGATTAAACCATTTACTTGTAAATTCGAAGACAAATATCAGGGGAGAAAGTACAGTAAGGACGGACACCTGATGAAACCGCGGTGCTTTACCTAAGATCTCCAACATGATGGTTTTATTTTTGGTCTTCACCTCATTTTAGCAAATCATCTTTGTGTGTCTGGCATTAAATGTTCGGCAATGTTGCCCTTTAAGTGCATTTTAGGTAAGCAGCACATAAATTTTAGGGAAGAGAAAGCACATCGGCAAAAAGTAATTTTTATGGTACTTGAGTTTTTGTCATTTATCAACACACGCATTAATTAACGATGGCACTAATTAACGTTTGATCATTTGAAAACGTTAATAACTGACGTTCAAACTTTAAATTGATGATAAAACGTTAATTAATGTCCAACAAAATGCGTTTTAGTCTAAAAAAACGTTAATTAGATCAACGTTAATAAATGCCGCGTTAATTTGTGTACACGTTAATTTTGTGTATTAAGGTAATCAACCGTAGGGCTAAAAATGAAAGTTTCTGCCAACCACACACACGAGCGAATTTACGTTAAGTCTTACATAGCTTAAGCCTGTGGCCTGCAATCACCTAGAGGGCACCTGGGCACATATGTTCACTAAATACCAGCCGACTGTGTTTACAACAACTAGATTCTAATAAAAAATAGCATCATCATCAAAACATAATTACTTAGTGAGTAATTGGAAACAAATCAATGTTGCTATTTACGCTTTACAAAATGTTTTAAAAAGTTACCCCATCGGAACGATTTAGGACTAGGTCCGAAACTTGATCAGCCATTCTTGAGAAGGACGGTCGTTCCTTTGGTTCGCTACTCCAACACTCCTTCATCATTTTAAAGATTTCTTCGGGACAAAATGTAGGTTTCTCCATGCGTAGAGGAGTCAGAAGATATTCAAGAAGGTCCACATTTCTTACACCAGGGTATGGCATGACACCAAATGAAAACACTTCCCATAATAAGACACCAAACGACCAACTAAAACGAGATATATTTTTGAACTAAAATCTGTACTTATCTGGCATTGAGTAATTTTGGAAACGTAATATATATCAAAGTATTTACAAGTAGAAACAATTATGTTTACGACTTTATATACTGAGAAAGATAAGTATTAAAGAAATAATTGGAAACGATAATTCGTCACCTCTTAAATCACCTTAAGATAGACAGACAGACTCACTACAAGATTTTTACGGCTAGGAATATATTACGTTACATCCGAAGTGTTTGCTGTCTGCATACATTAACATGCGGTACAGATCAGTGGGTCAAAACAATCATCAACTCTGATGATACTCTCTATGTAATGTTTTTCTGGTTGCTTGAGCTTCCCTAGTGACTCTCCGGTATTGAAACGGTGTCAGTCCTTAATGACAAACCTCACTTAATAAACAAACATCACCATACAACTTGCCAAAGCATAATTTTTATGTTTATATGATAAAGTTTTCATAAGTATTCTGAAATATCATTGTTTAAAATTTGATATCATCAATACGGAATACTCTGAAGATAGGCGAGGCATCTAAGGTACAAATGAACTTCTTATCAGTAACCTGTTGTTTTCCAATGGAGCCTCCAAACAATCCATGCCTTTGTTTAATGTTGTTTGATTACGTAAGGTGTTTCGGTTGGTCCTTACGCATGGATTGTAAATCTTCTTAATAATTGACAATACCACCTCATCTGATAATTTAACAAATCGCCTAACCACCATGTGTGCTCAAATTGTATACCTAAGTTTGAAGAGTATTCAGTATCATACTGGTGTTTTGCAATGCTATTATATATCACGCTTACTCTTTGCTAGGACTCTCAACCGCTTATCATTTGTGATCCTAAATATTTGTTACAGACAAACTTGTTATTTATGATTAAGACCTTCATTTAACATTTATGGCATTTTGCCACAAAATTCCATCCACTGTAGTATTCTCGAATAAGTAGATAGAGAAAATAGGTCTACATCTCAATCGTCGATTTCTGAAATACATCTCCTAAGCATTTTCAGGCAAGAGACATTAAAAAAATTGTCAGAATATGAGTCCATGCTCATTAAAGATGTTACTCTCCTAGTTTATGCATAAATGTTTTAGTGCGTTTCATGAAAACGCAATGAGATAAAAGGAAACTATCTCGACGTGTATAACCATTACTTGAATAAACCCTCTCCTCCGCCTACCTATTTCGACGTGTATAACCATTACTTGAATAAACCCTCTCCTACGCCTACCTATCTCGACGTGTATCACCATTAATTGAATAAACGCTCTCCTCCACCTACCTATTTCGACGTGTATTACCATTACTTGAATAAACGCTCTCCTCCGCCTCCCTATTTCGACGTGTATCACCATTACTTGAATAAACCCTCTCCTCCGCCTCCCTATTTCGACGTGTATCACCATTACTTGAATAAACCCTCCCCTCCGCCTCCCTATCTCGACGTGTATCACCATATATGTATTACTTAAACAACCCTCTCCTCCGCCTCCAATAAGTATAACTTACGCATCCGATTCTGTGGTGTATAGGTTATCCGTCAATGATTCGATTGCCATCCATTTCACAGGCTCTTTTGCATCTGACATTTTGTAGTAAGGATCGTTAAGTGTTACCTTTCGTGCTCTACCGAAGTCGGTAACCTTGGCAGTGTAGTCGTGACTTAAAAGTATATTTCGTGCTGCAAGATCCCTGTGAACACACTAAAATATAAATCAAAGGCATAGAAGTTTATTAGACATATATAGTAAAGAAAGCTTCCGCTGTTTCACTCACTTACTCACAAGCTTCTCCGTAAGCTGATCACATAATATACAGTTGTTTACTAATTATTTTGTAAGCAAAATTTACAGTTACTACAGTTTTACAATGAGGGCAATAAAACTCTTAGCACAGTGCAATGGTTGGTGTCTTGCAAATTGCAATACAACAAGCGCAGTTAATAAATATCATGCTTCAAAAATGCCTTGTTCAGACAAACATCGGATGCCAAACCGGTTCTTATTAAAACGGTTTTAAAACCAATTTGACTGCAATCGTTTCAGGATCTGTTAATACAGCATGCATGGTAATTTTAGTTTATGGTGACAAATGACAGCTATGGTAGCAACTTGCCATTCTTTTTTAGCTAATACCGTAAACGGATCCCCTTGATAGTTATCAGCACATATTAGGTTTGCAAGCAAATCCGGTCCTATTACCGAGTCTGCTGTGGGATCATTTGTCTTGGGTTGGCTTTGTGTAAAAGGTGTCACTCTCGTGACTCTCATTTTCTACGACACATTTTGGTCTTCTCGTTTCCTACAAATTTATCAATAGGACCTTTTTTACTTCACTCCTTACGATTGCTGCGATCAGTGTACGACGAAAACGTTTAGCAAAATGAAATCGTTACTTAACGTAATGTATAAATTTTGTACCATTAACCAACTTCCTAAATTTATTATAAGGTACATAATTTACCGCAAAATGCATACAATTCTCCGTTTATATTTGATAAAAATGCAAAATTACAATATAAACACCAAGTGCGTGTTGCAAGCATTGTGTTGTAGTTATTGCCATATCATACATTCCTTATCTGATTGACTTTTATAGAAGGATCTAGTGATGAGTGGCAATTGATTATGCTTTCATTATGTAACGGGGGGGGGGGGGCTGCCAAGGCTTTGTTGCTGATGGGTTTGCATGTCAGCAGTGTCCTTTTCTTCGGATAATTATCAGAGAGTGGAGTTCATCTAGTAACAGAGATTTATTTTAATGGAGAATATCATGGAAAACCCTTGGAATAGATACTCAATAAATTTGAATTTGAATTTGAGAAAGATAGCATTGAAACGTCATTGAAAATGTGGATTTCGTAAATTATGTATATGTTATTCATACACCTGTTGTATAAATGTGTTGAATGTTGGCTAGTTGAACTTACACAATTGAACTTAATATATATATATTAAAACCTAAAACCACATTAAAATTAACATTAAAAACTATATAAAATGACTTAAAATGCCTTTAGGCGAGCTACAAGCAAATGGCCATCCGCTAGTTTTCCAACGCCCCGCTTATTTGGGATCTCGTGTAATAATCTCAGAACATTTTCCAGTCCTTCCTTTTATTTTAGATACGTTGTTTCAGCAAAGTTCAACAAGGACGTCTTGTTCATTTTATATTAGGTTTCCGACTTTGTCTCGCTGATCAGATGGGTTAGGTTATTTCGACATTTTTTGCGTTGTGGCTTGTACAAGAAGACCCCTGGTACAAGTAACTGATCCAAGTTTTCGCAAATAACAAACCTTATAGATAAAGTGGAACTAAGATATGGGCTTGCGTATCAGAATTGGCTCTTTCTTGATGTGAAGTTGAAGGTGACTTTACAGATCCCTATATATTGCAAAGTCTAATTTCAGTAATCATTATAAGACACCCAGTATGGCCTCTTACTCGAATAAGAACCCTTCAGATCAACATTTAAGCGATTACCTCGTAACTGAGAGCTATTGCAGAACTTTTATTTTAGTTCATTGTGTTCAAGTATTCGAAACAATGCTTCTAACGTTGTATGTAATCTAAAGGTCTAGGCATAGAGAGAACACCCACTGGGTTTGGTATTGCAGGAAGTGCCGGAAGGATTACTTATTGTTGGGTCTCGTTTCAAAGTCCTACGTTGCATAGCGGCTGTTATGAAGTAAATGATGTTGCTTCAATGTGGATGTCGCTCAGGTCCCTTCACTAAACTACTAGCACAAATTATTTCCCAGTGACAATATTTTTGTGAAAGAAGAATCAAGTCAAATTTGAGAGGTTTTTCAGAACTCGGAGTACCGATTTCAAAATTCATATTTCGCAACAGTTCAATACATCGAGTGCCGTCACAGTGCTTAATTTTCTTCTTTCCTCTTTAAATGCTTTCTAATATATATCGTTTTGCTTTTTATTATTTCCAGATCAATCAACACTACTGCCAGAATTCAATCATCTCTGTTACTCTTGGATTCACCAGGATTTCAGGATCCTGGATCAGTTCTTCCAAAATCAACTGGAGCAAGTTTTGAGGATTTATGCTACAACTACGCTTGCGAAAGGTTGAATTGGTTCCTGTATTTTTCAGCATTTACTGCCCAGATGGATAGATACAACAGGGTACGTCAAAAATGAAGCCTTAGAATTTTGATGAGGTGAATTGTGTAAATGAGAGAAAAAATTCTCTTGTTTATACAGCTTACATCATCATTACTTTATGTAAAATACAAACTCTAAGGTGGAAGAACATCTTTAGATTTTAACTACCAGCTGTTACAATAGTCGCACCATTAAACGAAGAATATGTGCGATAATGTTGTTTTGGGGACAGTTTGAACATGACTTCGGTTGAGTTGGTGATTTTCTTACGGGTTGTGTAGGGTTACTTTTGACGGAGCATGTTTAAGTTTGCCAATGGCCCGTTGCAAACCCCAGGACTATAGCAGCAACTCCACTCCTTTTCTTAGCGCAATTTTATAACGTTCTGAGATGCCACAGGCAGTAACAGACATTCATTGCCATATGAGCATCAAACTGCTTGATAAGACTCTCGAAAGATGAATGATGGAGATTGTTCGAGAGTATGGTTCGACGAATGAAAGTATTTTGTAGAACTTAAGATTTGTTACTAACCAAACTAACATTAAGACTCGCACAAACTCCTTGGAACTACATTGATTCGATGTAACAAGTAACGTCCTGCTCATAACACCTTCGCTTCACTTCTGGTTAACCAATTACATGATAACTGAGATAACGACGTTGGCCTCGCTCTGCGTTTGAGGCATTACCTAATATGATATTTGCGGGGACTCTACTTTCTTACAAAGATCGTTATGTTTGCGTTTCTGCCATTTAACCGTTCAGCCAGTGTCATGCAAAACAAACCGGAGTAAATCGAGGCGATGAACACTAAGATGAGGTTTTATGATAATGGTTACAGCAGAAGAATAGTACGTTAAAGTACTTAACTACTGACCCCTCTTGATTTTTGTTCTTTATTCATTAGGAAAATATTGACTGTAACTTTGAAATGGAGGAAACCGTGCATCCAGATGTCATCATATCAATTCTTGATCGCC
>JAAAKM020006971.1:133681051-133712648 GCA_010016025.2 Alatinidae sp. Z8VKAUB7J3 | reverse complement strand
ATTATTTTACTTGTTTATTTACTGGTGAGATAACCAGTCTCCGGAACGGTTTAAATTTAAGTGAAAACAGCAGCATGAGTATGGTCATTAGTCAATCACGATATGTCAAATTCTTTATTTTCTTGCTATCTAATTTAAAAACCATGTAATAATATCAATTGATGTCATTGTTTGAATCGACGATGCATTATCAAAAGCTAGTCAATATGCGACTTGGCAAAAGCGAACGAAGCCACCACAGATTATCGGGAGATCGCAGTCTGAAGTCGAAAGCGAACGCAGAGAAGCCACGTATCACAGGGCCTTCGAAACATTCTTCGTTTCACGCTCCTAAAACACACTTAACACTCGGCGAATGCCACAGCGAAGGAGCCACTAGGGATAAGAAGGGTCTTTCTGGGAGAAAAGATGAGCGGAAAGAGAAGTAGAGACCAATTAGCAAAGAGATGGCGTGACAATGTGTACGACTGGACATACGTTAGTCTAAAATTGATAAACGCTGCAGTTAAAAGTTAGGAAGATGTTGCATGTTGGTACGCATTCTTCCTTCGTCTGAGAAAGAGCCATTGACACTTTCCCAAATTATTGTGAATCTTACGTCAGTGTACTGACGTATCGTGATGTATGAATTAATTATAAGGATTTACCCTTACCCCCTTAGCAGGGCACTGCCATCATAATATGACAGTAACTAGTTTTTAGTACGGGTAAAAATAAGATATACTTTATATTGTGATATATTTTAAATTGTAGGCCAAAGGTTTGCTGGTCTTGAAGAAAAGATCATTCTTGCAACGTTACTGCATCATTATGAAGTCGAGGCTGCCCAGCAAAGTGATGACATGGAGGTGACAGGGGAACTCATTCTCCGATCACACAATGGTATTTACTTACGAGTGAGAGAAAGATGTATTCATGCTAGCGACTAGCTCCTGCTTCCACGCTATGGCTTTAGAGCGGCTACGGAAGTAGTTATTGCTTGCTCTAGGAAATGCCAGTACAAACTCATCGTTTTACAAGATACAGCGTGCAAATTGTTAATGGCTTTCTAACAGATAAATACACCTCTTGAAATTTATAGAAGTATGTGATGATATGATCGATGCTTATTCATGTATTTCCAAGATGTCATCAAGTTTCCAGCCATAGCCAAAGGACTTTCCTTGGCTAAATTTACTTTAAAGATGATGAAAGTGATGTGAGAATATGATTCATTGGGTGTTAGGTTTTAGAAGGCTGTTTTATCGGAAACGATACCCTATTAATTGATAGTTTGTTAAAGCATACGAGACAAGTTCGGCATAGAAATTACTTACTAGGTATCTTAGGCACTAACTTACAATCCTGTAAGGGCCAATTTTCATTCAGCGCTTTCTGTCGAGCGCCGCATTTTCCGATTGACATTCTGCGATCTCGCCTAATTTCTATTTCTATGCGTGACCTTACAAACCGCGACCGTCGTTCGCGAACAAGATCAAAGATGCATTCAAAAAGCGATCGTGCTTCCGAAATGCCTAAACCTTTTACCGTAGTACTTTAGCCCTCTATGGCAATGCTAATGTTCTAATACGCAGTTTATTGGACCCCTTACTGAATATACATTAGTATTCGACATGTAAACAGGCTAGAGTATTCAGTGTCATTTCCTATTTACGTACTAAGTCCGTCGG
Organism: Alatinidae sp. Z8VKAUB7J3; assembly: GCA_010016025.2. Taxonomy (NCBI): domain Eukaryota; kingdom Metazoa; phylum Cnidaria; class Cubozoa; order Carybdeida; family Alatinidae; species Alatinidae sp. Z8VKAUB7J3. Next base: position 133,710,978 of record JAAAKM020006971.1, on the reverse strand, counting down.
AATTAATAACTTGTAAATTATAACTAATAACATAGGTACTTCGTTTAAGACGTGGAGTCAAACGGTACAAACAACCAGGATGATCGAGGAACTCCTTTATTTTCTATATATTTTTCACGTGAAATATATCTGCATAACTAAACATTTACTTCGAAGTTAAAAAAGCTGACGCGAAGGCTGAGAGCACGAATCTGTTGTTTACCATTTTTGAAAATGAATGGAAAAGACTAACGACCTATTGTATGCCGTGACGTTTACCGATCTTATCCACAAATTTTTTGTTATTTTGGCTTGCCAAACAAATTTATTTCAGCGCCAAAAATTTGTTTCCCCCAGAATAGCAATACACGTGGGTCCGCCGGCAGAGCCACCCGTCGACTAAGCTATCAGTGTTCCGACATAAAATTCCATGATTATGCCCCATTGTCATATATACTAGCAGGATAAAAAAACCTCTGTTGTCAGTAAGTTTTGAGAGTAGTTATATATCTTGTTTAATGAAGTGTTTAATTTATTGGTTACCAAAATGTTTAATAGCAGCAAGACGATGCTTCATCGTACTGTTAATCACCGTGCTAATTCTCAAAATTTAAACTCTGATTGGTCAGTCATGACGTCAGTCGATCGATCGTACGCCTGGATCGATCACTTGCTTGGATATCGCAGGCGGCGCTATGCAAACACACATCCCCAGCCATTGATGTGATTGCAAAATGAAGCACACGAAAGGCTTCAAATGGAATTGAAACTCCAATATTCGAATACCGGACATTTTCCAGGACTCTCTCCAAAATCCTCGTATTCCTTAACTGTCCAAATTCCTTCACCTGAGAAACGAGTTTATCTTAGAAATCTGGCTTCTTTCCTAACGAGGGAACATGATTTGAAATATGTTATATAGGCCATGCATATAGCATTCTTCGGCTAGTTCCAAGCGATGTCTGTGGAATGGAGCTTTCTGGATTATATAATTTTGATCCTTTGATAGGGCCTGAAGGCTTTGATTGGATATAACGGTCGACTGTCTCGTGCCTTTAACACATATATCATACTAGAAGTAGCTGTATTTGTAAGAGGGAGCGATTACTAAATTTTGTAAACGATTGCGACGTTATTTTATGATAGGGATGACACAAGGTTATCTTTCTTGTGCACTGTTGCTTTGAACGAATAAAGTTTGTATGATTGTCTTGGTTTTCGATAAACAAGTTTCCAAGGTAGAGGCCGTTATTCCAGAAAGGATGAAAGTTACGAAAAAATGATTACAGGTGAATGATGGATCACGAAACGTCAGTTTTATATATATAATTTTATGAAATGTGATGAAATGTAAGGTGATTGTTGGTATGTAATGCTGCATGTTACTAATATATAAGAAAGCATCTTGCCTTTTAACAATATCAATAGAATTTCATAACAAGGGTTATTCCTCTAGGTGACATATAATACCGTTGCTACTAGCCGTTTGCCATGATACTGTCACAGTTTCCAGGATGGCAGCGTCTCAACTGCATGATTTATGTGTCACGTTTTGTTTGGTAACATTCGTGCGCTGTGCTAGTCGTCAGTGATTGGTAATTTTTTTGTCTGGACATTTTAGCGGGAAGCTGCTCTCGTGTTTTTTTATATTGTGTATTCATGTTGCAGGAATTTGAATTCACCAGTCCCTGTTGATGTTATTGGAGTATACTGTGATATGAGTTGCTTCTTTGACTTCTTTATGGGTGCAGCAATTCTTTTCCGGTCCTTGAACTTTACTGTATCGTAAAATAGGCAATGGCCAGAGGCTTATGAGGGCATTTAAAACATTTGGTAACTTTGACGCACTTAACACGTTGGTAGATTTTAAAATAGGCCAGAAAGAAGGCTTAACTATCAAATTGAAAGTGTGATTATATTTTAAATGTAAATACTCTCGATCGAGACTCGACGTGACGCTAAGGCGTAAAACACGCTTCTTTTCTTATATTTAATCGACATCTGCCATTTGGTTGTTTCTTTGTTAACATTGAAGGAGACATAGCCTGAACGGCGTGTCTTTGTCAGTGGAAACCGTCTGATACATTGTGTTGCCGCATTTTCGCAATCTAAAAATATTGTGACATTTTCTTAGCGTTTTATATCCTTCTTATTATCACTAAAAGTGATCTCTACTTCTTGTGTGTGCCTGCATGTGTTTGTTTGTTCAGTAAATGATATTATACTTGTGCCTGTTGTATCCCTTGTGCCTGTTGTGCCCCTCGTGCCTGTTGTGTCCCTTGTGCCCGTCATGTTCCTTGTGCCTGTCGTGTCCCTTGTGCCTGTCGTGTCCCTTGTGCCTGTCGTGTTCCTTGTGCCTGTCGTGTCCCTTGTGCCTGTCGTGTCCCTTGTGCCTGTCGTGTCCCTTGTGCCTGTCGTGTCCCTTGTGCCAGTCGTGTCCCTCGTGCCAGTCGTGTCCCTCGTGCCAGTCGTGTCCCTCGTGCCTGTCGTGTCCCTCGTGCCTGTCGTGTCCCTCGTGCCTGTCGTGTCCCTCGTGCCTGTCGTGGACCCTCTGCCACTTCTGTTATGTGAAAGTGGTTGTACTCATTATTTCTTAGAGACTATTGTAATTTCTAGTTAAAAAGCTTTCTTTTTGTTGGTGCTGCCCAGGCCAAGTGTTTTAATAGGATAAAAGCTGACAATGGAAAGACTTGAGTTTAACAAAGTCTAGACAAGAAAGAGAGTGGCTGTGTACAATAAACAGGAAGACAAACAATGAATAGGCAAGGTCAAAGTTCATTTTCTTTGTCTCCTCTTGTGTTACCTTAGTATGAAGGGAGACTAGTGGCTCAAACAGAAAGCTAAAGGACAATGGTTCATCATTTTAGAATTGTTTTGGGCTCCTTATGTGTCACTTATAGTCTTTTAAAAAACTATCGGATGAAAGCAATGCTTAATAGCAGTATACATTTTGCTTAGGTCATCAGGGGCTAGCTATTGCAAACCGTCACGTTCTAGCCCTACCACAGGTTGTGGTAGTGGGGGCCATAGGGGAAAAAGAATTATTTGAAAGTGGTAAAGGAAAGTTTGGTGACTTTTTAGCAAGAACCCGAGAGTCGTTCTTTTAGCATTTTCTCTTCATCAGCATGTCATCTTCTAAGCAAATTCCACCAATTCTGCTAATTCTGCATTAAAACAATTACCTTAAATTCTGATAATCAGTGCAACAGTGGAATCATTTAGTGAAGTAGACTTCGTCCAGTCACTCCCTTTTAAAAGCCCAGATACAAGTGAAACAACTGTTGAATCGCCAATGGTGAGACAAGCCTTTTGAAGCTTGATATGTCTGGGAATTGTTTAGGAATTGATTCAATCGGTATCACTTACTGTCAACGTAACGCAACGCAACACAAGATTTTAACAGTCAAATTCCTTGCATATTCTCATTATGGGCTTACTAAATTTATCAGCAACTGTTGTTTTTGTCTCCCTCTGTTAGTTTTTTCTTTACTATGTAACTGCAATTCGTGATTTTCTTTGCAATGCACTGTTTAATCCTTTACAAATTGTTAAGCTATATACACTCTTCATATTGTAGCCGGCTATGGTATATATTGTAAATTACGATTGCTTGTGTGTTGTGTTGTTTCTTATGATGAATGCGGTTTACTTTGTTACGCTTTGTGGACTGTTACTTGTATTATATGCACTATTGTCAGGTAAAAAACTGCATTGTTGCTAGCTGCATTTCATGCACTGTTAGTTATATTGTGTACACTGTTACTAACATTATTTGCACCTTTGTCCATTACACTATGTACGTCATTGCTAGTTCGATAATATACACAATGTTTATGCTATGTGTACCTTTTCTAGTTATGTTACTCTTTGGTCCCTAATAGACCCTCCCGGTAATTAATTTTCCAAAATTTTCCACCCAGAACATTCTTATTCCACAATATCTTTATTAAAATATAAAAACCACACATTAAGAAGATGAAGGTGGCCTTTCACGCGGCTCAAAGAAGTGTCTTGGAATCTTGAAAGGCATGTAGGAGACTACCATGACTTAGAATAAGTGACAGTTCTTTGTGTTGTATTACCCTACGTTTGGGAAGTTGCAGTTGATTCTAGTCATTGATCCTTGACTTCACTTTTTGTCTGTTACATTTTTCGTCATTTCCTCAACCCCCCCCTCCCCCCCGTCTACTCCAAACCCCCGTTTATTAAGTTTTCGATTTTTCCCAACAGTTTGTGATTCATAGAGCCGGCAGAATGGATTTGTGTTTGTTGGTTTCCTATCTGTAAGGTAACTTATTTCAATGATTGTTGTTAATACCAAAAAGGATTATCAGACTTTGTTTTTCCTTGTATCGCAGGAATGCCTAAGGAAGATGCCGAGAGTGCCTACATTAAATTGGTAGAAGATCTTAAAGCTCAGCATGGACTGAAGTCCTAGGAAGTGCACCGTCGTGCTTTCAGAACTAGTATTGAAAGTGCTGTTTTATGTATGAGTTATGTAAGAAAGCTCGATAATTGTAACGATCATCGATGAGTGCTCATCGTCTTAACCGCTGCATGTATCAAGGGGAAATGATGCTGGTAATCGCTGTGTCTGAAAACATCTTATTTGACGTGGGTGTGTAAGGGAGGCATTGCAGTTAATGTAATAATAGGTCTAGTACACATTAGGTTGTAGTACTTATTTATGTGTATTGGATCGTTGCGAATAATTTTAACTTGGCCAAAAAAAAATTTGCAATTGGAGGACTTTTTTGTGCTCTTCTGATGCCAATGTTGTTTTTAGGTTTGGCAATATTGGGACGCGTGGTATGGACTGCATTTTAACTGCAGTCTTGAAAAAGGAGCTCAAGTGACGCGTGTGGTGGTAGCGGAACCCGCCCCGCCTCCTGTATAGACTGATGGCGTAAGCAAGGCATTGATCTTAATTCAGCTAGGATAGTTGTTGCGCTTTTCGTTGTTTTTTGATAAACAACACATTTCTCATAGCCGCAAGATTTGACGTTGAACTTTGATACAGACGTTTGTCCGCTACGTCAAAGCTTATTGCCACTTTCCGCACAGGAGTTTATTGCAGTATGTACGGTTGCTTATGCTCGATGTTGGGAGTTGGTTCGAGATCAAGCTGTCTCCTAAACAACACTGCCAGAGACGCGAAAACACAAGTTTCTCCTATATGTGCTTTTTACTAATGTTCCACTTTTTAAACCCAACCGAGTATGTCGTGCATGCTAAGTTTCAAGGGAGGGAGAAGAAAATTTCATCCAACTTTAAAACGTCAAAAGGCGGTTTTGAATGCCCTGAATACTTTTATAAGTCCGTGTTCCGGGATTTATTCAGAAAACTGTACCAAGGCCCTTTCAGTACTGATTCCAATTGAGAAGCACTTTCAGGCAATTTGATAATGTGGCAGGTATAACAGACTATGTGAACTTATATCACAACGCCTTGCACATTCCCAGTGGGAGACGCACCGGATTCGGCGAATTTCAAGTTAAGGTGAATATGACCAAATGTGGAATGATGCTGTAAAAAGTCCTTGGGAAAAAGATTCAAATAATTCAAAATCCAAGTATAACAAGGCGCACATGCCACCCCTAATACCACATATTTCAATGGACAGATATGTATTAGTTGCATATGGTTAATTAACTGCCTGTGCGAAGTGGTCCGAATTCAATTTTTTCAAAAGTTTCAATCCCAGAAAACACAAAATTCTGGGATCTTTTCTCTTAAATTGTAAAATTGTTTTTTTTCCCATGCTTAAGAATCTACTCTTTGGTTTCTAATAAACGCGGATTGGAAACAATATCAAAAGTAAATTAAAGGGGGTGGGGTGGAATCATTTTTTTAAAATAATTTCTGAAAGTTGAAAGATGAGAATAAACAAAAGATATCAACATAAAGCACATCTCAGTTTCAGAAATCTTTACATCACCGACAAATCATCATCAAATAGATCCGTTTATAAGAGAGCAGAGACTACAAATATTTCTCTTTTATCACAGAAAATGACAGAGTCGTTTCATTGGCATAGTAGGAAGTGATACATTTATCATGTTTTGAAAATCTTGTATATTTTTAGCTGCCTCAGCACATCCTTACCGACAGTTGACGTTATTCAAAGGAGCACCTTACGGGACCTTTACTTTGTCAGATTTCCAACTCCCCTCCCTGCCATTGCACGAGGAAAGCGCTGCACATGGCCAAGTCAAAGGGAAAGAAAATTACTACGTACGTTCATAAAACATCCTTTACTAATTGGTTTACTAAACAGCTACATCCCACGCATTGATCTTTCCCAAAGACTGCAAAGCGCTCCTTTATTTTACCGACTTCCACTTCAGCTGCAACATGCGCTTAGCATATTCATTGCTAGACAATTTTATTGCAACACACCTTCGTTTGACCCTACGCTTTTTCGAAAAAATTGAATTTCAGAGCGAATATTATTCCGCTCTATTCAATAAATAAGTATAGTTTAATAGACACATGCCAGTTACATTGTAGGATATAACGTCGTAGCTTAATTGATGGTGGCTTATATTTAGTAACACTAGTAAGACTGAACCGCAAAAAAATGTTTCCTTGATGTGTTGTGCTCTAGCAACGATTGTCAGTGGGGCGGAGGTGTGATCTCGGAGAAAAGGAGCAGAAAGTGGTGCGATATTATATAGGATTTATGATCTGCTACTTAATATATTTGTATCATCAGTTGGTAGATCGTACGCCGCGAAAGCGTGGGTCACGGGTTCGATGCCGGTACAGGCAACTCTGTGAATTGCGTCCAGCCGTCGGACTGGATTGAAATGCCCTTATTAACAAGCTGGCCTTAATATGAAGATTTTGAATTCTCATCTCAACTCTTATTATCAAATGTGTTTCTGTATTATATGTAATTTTGGTCATAGCGGACTAAAGTCAGGAAAGAATCGTGATTAGATTTTATTTTAAAAACAAAACATAAAAATTAAGTTAAAATATATTATAATTAACTAAGAAATTTACGTAACAAAATATTGAAATATAACAAAATAATGTGAATATGCTGGATAACAAAAAGTAAATTCACTTTTTAAGAAAAGAATCGTTGATATTTGCCTGCCATGCGTGCATCTGAGTGTCGATAAACTGGCTGGTTAAATGGTCGAGGCCCTCGGTACAGTGCTTCATAAAATGTCCATCGTTCTTTTCTAAAGCAAATAGCTTAAGCTGTCAAATCAAAATCAAGTGTGAACCAAATCAACATCAGGTGTTAAGCAGAATTGATAGGTTTTAAGCAACTCATTGCAGTCACTCTAACAATGGTGCGATACACAGGTCCATCGGTCGTTGCGTCATGTTGATGACACTTCTAGTTCGGCGAGAATGTCATTGTTTGCCCGTATCACACAGTGTTTTCATGGGCCACGGACTACAGATCACTGCCCGTAGTTCGCAATTCAAACCTGCCCGTTAAATGCAGAGTTTAAATGCAGAATTTACTACAAATTTTTGCTGGGACTTCGATTTTGCGCCCGCATTTCAAAGCTGCCCTTAAAAAGAAGCTGGCCGCAAGGACAGAGTTGGCTGTAGTGACATATTTTCTACTTCTCTAGCGTTCTTTTCTTTTCAAAACTAATATATTTGTATAGCTCGATACTTCGCAATCATCAGAAAAACTTAAAACGAACAAAGCCTATCAAGTTAGTTTGAAAGCGATAGAACTTTAGGGAGAAACGGGGGGCGTTCCCCTGGGTTGCCATTGCCCTGATGTGTAGCATCATTTTATCTTCTCATTTAGTTTTGACTAAGTCTAAAAGAAATAGATTAGACTTTACCTGGTAGCATATTATTTCTGGGTATCATTCGAGTTTTTTTGCCACCAATTCTTGCCACTTCTTCATATTCTTTGCATATCTTTTCAATGTAGGAATCGGAAAGGTAGTGTCGCCCGCTGCTGTATTCACGCATCGCTTTGGCGGCCGTGCACGAGCGCGCTTTCAAGGGATTTCATTGTCAAGAGTTTTAAAATGTATGCTTTTTCTCTACTCTTAGCAATATGCCTGAAACTACTTCAATGGTCGTCTCTTCATCCTGTGATGAATCCGTATTGGTGTTCTTTGGTTGTGCTACTAGTCTACCTTTCATTCATTTGAAAAGCACTTCGTGGGAAACTTCCCTTGGTATTCATGGAAGGGCTATTGCAAGATTGTTTTCAGTTAATAACATGCCTTCCTTTACATGGATAGATGTTTTGAGAGATCTATGTTTTCTTTAGGTTCAACATTGCATTAAAACCCCAACAGTTGCAAAATGATCATGGGTTACTTTGTGAATCCCTAATATTTTCCTGTTTCCCACTTCCCTTAGAGTTTTCGGCGTAGCCCGGGGCGCGCCGGCGCTGGGTCGCGACAATCACGAAATCCTGACCGGGAAAGGAAAGTGAGCGGTGGCCAGGACAAGCGTAATTGTGGAGGAGCCAGTATACGCTCTGCCCTTTCTCGAATCATCGTTGAGGCCACGGAGTTGATTGATAGCTTGATCTTGGATCAAACATCGGGAGGCATCTCATGATCGCGCGCCGCGCAGTGTTGGTTCTCGGCAGTGTCCTACTGTGCGTCTCGATCGCTTCTGCACGGGCGGGCCCGTCAAAAGACTGGCAACGCATCTCCCCGGACGAAGCTGGGTTCCTGCCGGATGTGGGGGAGACGCTTGACGAGGCTGTGCATACGAAGGAGTTCGACAATCTACATGCAGTCATCGTTGCCAGAGGCGGGAAACTGGTACTGGAGCGATACTATGAGGGTCAGGACAGGCGCACCCGGGGCCCGGATTTGGGCACCGTCCAGTTTGGACCCGAGGTCAAGCATGACCTGCGGTCAGTCACCAAGAGCATCGTCGGCTTGCTGTACGGGCTCGCGCTAGCCGATGGAAAAGTCCCCGACCTGAATCAGTCACTTGTCGGCCAGTTTCCCACTTACGAAGATCTCGGAGCCGATCCCAAGAGAGCTCGAATGACCGTCCGTCACGCTTTGTCGATGACGTTGGGAACCGAGTGGGACGAGGCTTTGCCCTATTCCGATCCGCGCAATAGCGAGACGGCGATGGATCTGGCAGCCGACCGCTACCGCTACGTCCTGGAGCGACCGATGGTCGCGGAACCCGGCACCCAGTGGACCTACAACGGCGGTGCGACCGCAGTGCTTGGCAAGCTGATCAGCCGAGGAACGGAACAACCGCTACTCGACTTTGCCCGCGAAACCCTGTTCGAACCACTGGGGATCACCGATGTGGAATGGATCGCCGATCCGGGCGGCGAGCCGTTCGCGGCTTCGGGCCTACGCATGCGACCTGGAGATCTCGCCAAGATCGGCCAACTGGTCCTTGATCGCGGAACCTGGGGTGGGTCTCAACTGGTGCCGTCCGAATGGCTTGATCAATCCCTCACGCCTAAAGTTTCCGCACTCAACGGTCTCGAGTATGGCTATCACTGGTGGCTCGGCAAGCTGCGGAAGAATGATCAACCTTGGATGGCTGCTTTCGGCAACGGCGGCCAGCGGCTGGTCATAATCCCGAGCCGGGAGCTCGTGGTTGTCATCACGGCCGGCAACTACAATAAGCCGGGTAACTGGAAGCTTCCCGTCGCCGTCATGAAAAAGCTCTTGGCCGCGTTGCGCGACTAATTTGACATTCCCCACGGCAACAACCCGGCCGCGCGGCCCTAGGCCGAATCGCGGCGAAGCAGAATGAGGAGGCTCTCAAGTTCATGGCTGTCCTGCTCTCGCGTAACGCGGGCGCTCGACCGTTCGATCCGCAGGCCCGACTCTGCCGCGATCCGCTCGACGTAGCTCGCGCCGTGGACATAACGGCCGTTTGGGCACAATACAAAGCCCGAAGCATCCTCGGCCTCTTGCACCGTCAGTCCGAGGCGCCCGCCGGGTCGGAGATTGGCCGCCACTGCCTCAAACAGCGGTCCAAGATAGCCTCTGTAGTCGGACACGAAGACCACGGTGACCAGATCCAAGGCTGGCCCTTCCCGCCGCCATAGGGCCTCGACCATGTCTCTCACGATCAGTCGGTCGTAGACCTGCTTTGGGCTCAGATCCCGTGCTCAATCGGGTAGTCCTGCTCGTCTTTCGGTTTCTTCACCTTGCCGTCCAACGGGTTCTGCCGGCCGATCAGGTTCGGCTTGAATTGGACGGAGGGCGCGCCGACGGTCAAGGTCCCACCGCCGACCACGTTCTCGATATCTTCTTCGGACAGCTCTTCAGGGACCGTCCGGGGAGTTTTCTTAGGATCCGAGATGGCAACGCCTCCAGTTTGGGTTCGCATGAACTCTGCTCTTTCCAGCAGGCCGCAAGTTTCGCGCGGTTCGGGCCGGTGATTCGGTGGCGATTGTCACACTCTTTGCCTCTCGTCGGGCGCCGGAACCCGCCCGGTCCCACTAGAAGCGTCCGTAACCCGACGAGGTCATGGGCAGGGAAATCTCGCGCAGGAGCTTTTGCCTGATGGCGGCCGCCAGGTCGTGATAGGAGGCGGCGGTCAGGACGAAGGCGCCTGGACCGCCGATGACACTTTCCTGGAAGTAACGCTCCAGACCTTTCGGGCCGCTTAGGATCGCCAAGCCATTGACGGTGATGCCGGCGGCCAAGGCATCCGCTCGGGTGTGCGCTGGATGAGCGCCGGTGTTGGCGCGCTCGTCGGCCGAGATGTCGATCACTCGGCGCCGGCCAGCAAAGCCGCTGTCGGCGAACAGCCTCGCCGAATAGCTGATCGCGGTCCCCAGCGCGGTGCCGAAGGTCACGAACTTGCGTGACTGCCGCTCGATCGCGGACGCGAAGGCCGCCGCGCTCTGACGGTCATGTACCCGGGTCCAGCCGACGGTCTGAACCTGCTGGAAGCTGGCGCTCCACTGCACCAGGGTGACCGCGATTCCGTTTCCACCGAGCGCCTCGACTGCGGCGACCACGGATGGGTCGCGAAAGGCGTCAGCATACCCCGCGGTCTGCAGCTCGAATTCCGCGCCGTCCACACTGGAAGAGGCATCGACCGCAAGCACCAGCTCCAGCTCGACGGGAAGCTGCGCGACCACCGGCCGCCCGATGATGACGAAGGCCAAGCAAGCCCAGGCAAAGACCACAAGCCGCACCAGCGCCACTCCCAAGTTCGTTCAAGATCCGCCCCGACCGCGAGACTTCTCATTGCGCAGAGCGACCGCCGGCGCGGCGATCTCCCGTAGAAGCTTGCTGCGGATCGCCGCCGCCACGGCCGGGTAATACTCGGCCGTGACGACAAAGGCGTCGGGCCCGGCGATCACGCTTTTCCAAAAGTACTTCTCCAGACCGATGGAATTGCCGAGGATCGCCAGACCGTTGACGGTAATGCCGGCGGCATCGGCCACGTCCCGGGTACGGCTGGGGTCCACGCCGTCGTTGGCCCGCTCGTCCGCCGAGATATCGATCACCTGGCGATGGCCGGCAAAACCGTTGCCCTGGAAGAGACCGGTGGCGTAGGCGATCGCGGTGCCGAGTGCCGTGCCGGAGGTGCGGAAGCTCCGCGGCTGCCGCTCGAGCGCCTCGGCAAATTCCGCGGCACTGGCGGTATCGTGAATCCTGGTCCAAGCAAGCGACTGGACCTGCTGTTCATGCGCACTCCACTGCATGACAGTGACGGCGATTCCCGTGTCGCCCAGGGATTCGATCGCCTCGATGACGGCAGGATCGCGAAAAGCTTGAGCGTAGCCTTTGATCTGCAGCTTGAATTCCTTGCGGTCCACGCTCGAGGATGTATCGATCGCAAGCACCAGCTCGAGCTCCACCGGAAGGTCGGCGGCCAGGGGCGCGCTGAGCGGACCGGTCAGAACCGTGAGCGCGAGCGCTCCTTGCGATAAGACCGAAAAGACCGGCTCGGCAAGCCGCGACAAGACAGACTTCACAAGCCGCACAAGCGCCATACCCTTTTTTTGGTTCAGGCTATCGGTCTAGGCACCAACAATAGGTGCAGCGACGGCCCAAGTCACTCCCTCGGCGCCAACCTCGCCTTTCCCATCGATTGACGAGGGGTTTCGCAAACCCTTTGTTAACCACTGGAGCGGCAATCATCGAGGGGCATTCAACTTGTCATCTGGAGTGCGGTAGGGCGATGATGGATTATGACAAAGTCGAAGCCCGGGTTCTGAAGCCGGAGGATTTCACGGGGCTAACCCCGCGCTTCAAGGAGATCCATGATTATCTGACGGCCATGGCCCCGTCGGGCCAGCTGCCCCGGCGATCGGACTTCGATCCGACCGATTTTCCCCAGCTTCTGCGGTTCATCAACCTCGCGTCGCTGGTCCGCGACGGGCCGAGCCCGCGCTTCCGTTTCGATCTGGTTGGGACCGAGCAGACCGCGGTTTCCGGCCGGGAGGTCACCGGGCTCTTCGTGGATCAGGCGGTCCTTCCCGAAGCGGTCGAGATGGTCAGCCGCAACATGACCCTTGCAATGGAGAGCCGAGAGCCGGTCTATTCACGCTTCACCATGCCCCAGCCAGGGCGAGATTACGTCGACAGCGAACGGGTCTACTATCCCCTCGCCGAAAACCGTGTCGACGTCGACCGCTTCCTGATCCTCTACCACTACTTCGGACGGCACTGAGTTTCGAGGCGGACCAGCGTGGATGACAAGCCCGGGCTCAGCGGGCTAGTTTGCGCCAAAGGACAGCCGATGGAGCACGCCATGGCCAGCGCGCCAGACCACCTCGACACGCAAGGACCGACTTCGCCACAAGGGCGGACCGTGTTTCACGGTGACCTGAGCGCGCCCGACCCGATCCCCGAGTCGGGCATCGCCGCGGCCACGGCCCTGATGGGTGATGGCCGCCTGTTCCGCTATGGCGAGGACCGGGGCAGCCTGCCGGAAGCGGCCTTGCTCGAGGAAGAGTTCGCCGACTATATGGGCTTGACCTACGCGCTCGGGGTCAATTCGGGCGGCTGCGCCCTGTTCCTGGCCCTCAAGGCGGTCGGCGTGCAGCCTGGCGACAAGGTCCTGGTCAACAACTTCACCCTGGCCCCGGTCCCCGGTGCGATCGCCCATGCCGGCGCCGAGGCGGTCCTGGTCGAGATCACCGAGGCCTACAAGATCGACCTTGAGGACCTGGATCGCAAGGCCGCAAGCTCCGGGGCCAAAGTCCTGATGCTGTCCTATATGCGCGGGCACATCCCGGACATGGACAGGGTCACGGAGATCTGCCGGCGCCACCGCCTGATCCTGGTCGAGGACTGCGCCCATACCATGGGCGCGCGCTGGGCCGGGCGGCTCAGCGGGACCTTCGGGCAGGTCGGCTGCTTCAGCACTCAGACCTTCAAGCACGTAAACTCCGGCGAAGGCGGCCTGCTGGTTACCAACGACGAAGATATCGCGGCACGCGCGATCCTCCATTCCGGCAGCTACATGCTTTACGCGCAGCACCGGGCCCGCCCGCCCATGGAGGTCTTCGAGCGGCACAAGTACGTCACGCCCAACTTTTCCATGCGCATGTCCAGTCTGGTCGCCTCGGTGCTACGCCCGCAGCTCGGCCTGCTGGAGGAACGGATCGCCAAGTGGCGCGCCAGCTACGCCCGCCTGGCGGCGCTGTTCAACCAGATCGACGGCATCGAGGTGCCGAGCCGCCCCAATGCCGAAGAGTTCGTACCCAGTTCGATCCAGTTCCAGGTGACCGGCCTCGATGCCGGTCGCATGGAGACCTTGCTTGAGGCCAGCGACGCGCACGGCGTGCACGTCAAGTGGTTCGGCGGCAGCGAGCCGGTGGGCTTTACGAGCCACTACGAGCATTGGCGCTATCTGGGCGACAGCGGCCCTCTGCCCCGCTCGCGCGCCGTGCTCGACGGACTCTGCGATCTACGGATCCCGCTCTCGTTGACCGACGCCGACTGCGCCAGCGTGGCGGCGGTGCTGGCCGAGGCGATGGTCGAAGCAAGGGACGGCCCGGGATCCTGATCCACCGCTCCGCGGAAGAGTCAGACGAAGGCCGTCTCCGGCCTGCTCTGCAGCGGTGATAGCGGACTCAGCCAGTTACGGAAGAGGCTGATGCTGTCCTTGTCCCGATCCTCCGCCGGGCACACGAGATAGATCCCGCGGCCGCTGTAGAGCGGCGGCCCGAGGGGGCACAGAAGGCGGCCGTCATGGATATCCGCGGCGATCAGGGACAAGTCGCCCAACGCAACACCGTGGCCGGCCTCGGCCGCGCGGACCGCCAGATCGAGGGTCTCGAAGGCGGGCCCTTCGCCCAGCGCAAGACCCTCCGCCCCCACGGCCTTCAGCCACAGCGGCCAATCGCGCCGGTCGGTCGTGGTGTGCAGGAGCACATGATGGCTCAGGTCCCGAACCTCTCGGATCGGATGGGTGCCGCTCTGAACCGACGGTGCGCAGACCGGCGCGAGGCACTCCTTGGACAGCTCCGTCACCGCCAGCTGCGGCCAGAGGCCATCGCCATAGACGATCCCGGCGTCGAAGCTTCGCGCATCGAAGGCCTCGGGGTGCAGGGTGATGGTGACCCGCACGTCGATGCGTTGCCGCAGACCGCATGTCTCATTATCAATGTCGATTTCTTGAATTTATGACAATAAGATAACAGTTAAACATTGCCTGGTAAACAGCCCAGTACAGTAGCAGAGCGTACGATGAATGGCTAGTGGTTTCTGGGCGAGATCATTTAGAAGCGAGTTGCCTATACATTTGAATATTTGTTGCACAGAAGGGAAATGTTCCTATATAGAGACAATCTTTTTTATGTTATTGTCTTGTATTTCCTACAATTGTGCAATTCGAACGTAAAGAAGGTAGTTTATGCAGTGTAATTATATTGCTGACTCGAGGAGAACTTTTTATTTCACTTTGAATACTTGAAAAACAGCAATATACAATAAGAGCATTATTTGTGATAAAAATGTCTTTGATATTTCAATGCTTTGCTCTTCCTGAAGAAGCAATCCACGAATCCAAGACGAAAAAATTTGGAAATGCGCGCTTTCAAAGAAATCCCTTTTCATCAAAGCAGAAAAGATACAAAAGAAACAAAAAATGTTTCCCTGGATGTAATTAAAAAAGTACACAAATTTAGATAAGGTGATATTTTCTTCCGCATTTCACTTCTCAAGAGCACCGTCACATTTTACCATATTTAATACAAATACCCGTATTGTACACTAAGAGTTATGTTATATTAGAAAGCTTTTGCACCGAAGTAGCACTTGGCAAGTAGAACTGAATAACAATTTATAATGTTTTCATGACGAAAAGTAATTATGCCTTTTTCTACATTCCGTTCCTTAAATTCAAAATATGAAATATCAATTGATTCACTTACAAGCCACGTTGTCGTTGCATTATTCTGAGGTCATAAAATGGTTTACAGAGACCACTTGAACGACAATTGATATTTGGTAAAAGTTAAAAAATTGAGAATTTGAAGCATATATAAATGAAGTAACATAGAATCATCTATGTAATCAGAAACTGAAATGGTCAAGGCTTACTTTAGAGAAAAGAAACTTTAATTGGAAAGAGCTACACAATTATTCTCGGCTCGGGAATCTTACTAAGCACAATGGGCTTGCTAGTAATTATATTTCACGCTTCTAAACAAGTGGCGCGAAACGATACACGCAAGTCAAGTCGTGATGTGTCATTTTTTTTGCAAAATCATCTGGTACGATTGAGTGACACGGAAGTGGCACATAACATATGTAGCATGCCACGCCGATTCTGTGCGAAAGGTTTGACATGTTTGTAATAAGTGCACTTGCAATTAGTATATGAATAATGTGACGATGAATTTGTGTCGTTAAAAACTCAGAAAATAGTGAAAGTTAATCAACATTTTCACCAGAGGCATAACAGCAAATGCCGTTTACTAAACAACTGTGGTTTAACTTTGACTAATACAAGGCCACCGCATCTAAAGAGTTTGAACGGATTTCCCTACAATATGAAATGTTGCTTCATTAAAATGGAGGCTTTATTCAAAGAATGACAGTGTAGCTATCTATCAGGCTATTTTTATTCTTCAGCATTTTTTAACATGATGTAAACAATGAAAATACTTTTAAAATACTACTTTTATCTCCTCTCGCTCTGAGAAACCAGACTTATGATTCCCCAGAGAAGATCCCCCTCCATCTCTCAATGGTTGTGTCATTTCTACCCTCTCCCTTCCTCTCAACTATACTACTACTACTAGTGAGTGAAAACACCAGTGCAGCAGGAAACATTCCCTTTTTCCTTTATGGCAACGCATTTGCCCAATGTCCGAGGCGGTTTGTAGCGTCCCTCTTCATCTGGTTCAAGTCGATCAATAACCTACTCTTCAACTACACTACGATCATCAGATGTATATCTCTTTCCCCACGATACTTGCAATTCTGTACTTCATTATGCCAAAACGAGTAATAAAGTATCCTATACGGTTTCTTTATTTTAGGTTATAACACCTTAGATAGAAGGAATGCGAATAAAACGGAAGGCAGGGTGTCACCTCGTTGTACTTAGATAACTGTGCTCGAAAGTTTATAGCTTCTTATTTAGGAAGTTTTAAAAGTGGATATTAATTCGGTAGTGTTTCTCTTTATAACGTCCTTGTGCTTTTTTAGGATACAATTTACACTTTCAATTATCATGTATATGGTGAATGCCTCTCTTAAATAGACATTTCTAAGGTATTTGAATGGATGTAATTTCTTGTCCAACTTACAAATTTTACAAAGATGCCATTTAGGATTTTCTTTTGCAATCTTTACAATGTCATTATGTGTTTCAGTAACAGTCAGATGAAGCGATATAAATCTTTACTAACTCATTTCCTTTAGTACGTGCTTACACCTCCTTTCCTGCATAGGTGCAACGGACGAAAATATTGGGGTTGGGGGGGGGGTGTATTATTTCCCGAAAAATACTCCTTTGCCTGAAATTATTGGGACATGAATTGACAGACGGTTGACTCGAAGGGGGATGGGGTAAACTACTGCCACTTTTAATTGGAAAAAATCTCCTTAATGCTACGGCAATGAAATTTTTTTTTGCCTTTTTCCCGAAAAAATATAAGATTTTAACAAACTCGGGGGGAGAGGGGGGGCAGTCACTTACTCACTTAGCACACAGGTACTTAATGAATGAATGATAAGTGAATCGATCCATCGATAGTTACATCCATCTATTCATCTGTATATCTTTCAACCGATTAGTTAATGGATCACGTAGTCAATAAGTCAATATATTGATCGATTAATCAATCAACTGATCAGTCAGCCGGGTAGGCAGGCAAGCAGGAAGTCAAACAATCAATCAGCTAATCGAACGACCAAAAAGACAGCCAATGATTCTTAATTACATATTTAACCATTTTGTTTTTTAGTCAGTTACTCCATTTACTAATTTGTTTTGTAACATTTTGAATATTTTCCTTTTCCCTATTTTATCAATGGATTTTCATTTTATTTTTATATGATGTTACCTCTTTATTTACTAATGTTCTCCTTGATAAAACGATTATAATTTTAGCTAACAAGGCGCTTGGAAATAATTGGTTTAATGAGACTTACGATTTAAATCTGATTAAGACTGATCTGATTGCTTTACTTAAGGCAGCTACTAAAATGCAACTATTTCCGTGGTCCAATGGATAGTTCACTTGCCTTCTATGCTAGATGGTAAGGGATTGATTTCCCGAAGGGCCATTAGTGACGACAGGAAGGGCATCCGGTCTTAAAGTGCTCTATGCTTCGACAAAAGTCCCATATATATGGGCACCGCCCTAGCCCCCGTTAAAGGGGAGTAAAAGGCTAAAAACCGACAAAAATAAAATTCAATTTAATGTCGCTTTATACAAACAGATCAATGATGTTGCTATGGAATCCCCCCCCCCCTCCTTGGGCTGTTACTAGCTAATGCATTTCTGTTCTCAGCCAAGATTGCACTCTAAAGGGAAGACAAAATGCCCCCTTTTTATAGATACGTAAATGATACCATTAATGTTATGCCCGATAGGCTTATCGGTCGATAAGTCCCTTAAGTTCCAGACATTAAGTTTACAATGGAGAAGTTGGTGGTATGCTCCAATTTGTTGGTTACAGTTACATAATCGAGCACCCAAGATCGTGACCAAGTTTTTTGTTGAACATACCAATTAGGTGCTTTTGCTACATTATCATAGCCACGTCGATAGGCGTTACAAGCATGGCTTGTATAAACCATGTTAGATAGGGCCTATAAAATATCTGGTGACTCACAAATATTAATAGGAGAATGAGAACGTCTTAAGAAAATATCTTAAGATTCAAAGGTTTAATGGACCCACATGACTTAATTGATAGGGCTACAAAGCATTTTAATGATGGTAAAGTAGTTACCAAAAAATATATGCCCTCTACATCTGAGCAGAATAACCCTTTTTGTATTCTGTTGCCATTTAAGGGCCACGTCTCAGCGAACGTCGATGAAAGACAATTAGGCAATCTCAGTGTTAGAGTTGAGGCTGCTGTTTTACCTATATTCGTAAACGGTAAATTGGGCGATATTTTGAAGAACATGGAACCTACGTCCTTTCTTATCAACCAACAACGTATTGCGCATAAATTCCAATGTGACGTGTGCAATGCAGAGTATGTAGATTATACACGCAAGCATATTTTCCATTGCATGGATTGACACAAGGGAAATCGTCCTCCATCTATAAGCATTACGCTGAGAAGCATAATTTTAGAGTTCGAGATCGCTTAATTGAACATTTTCAAATTTGTGCTAGGTGCAGCAGTAAATTTGATTGTTTAGTAAAAGAAATGCTATACATTCGCACGCTTAAGCATGACGGACTCCATCCGAGCAAAATTTTTTTTTAGATTTTCTTTATTGTGTAGAAGTATGATTATTTATCGTCACACAGTAGTTCAATATTTACTTTGAAATTGGCTTCAAGATGACACCGAAACGTCTGGAAAATACGTTATCATTATTTTTAAATTGATCGAAGTGACGAAACATTCAATTTTCTAATATCTGTTCAAAACATATATTTAAAATTCTCTCTTTTCGATAAAGTTTACTTTAATAGATAGTTTTGCTCAACTTATCAATAAGGTTATATCCATCATTCAATATAAAAGGTACGTTTCTCTAATTTTCTTACACATGAATAAATTTTAAATTTTGATAGTCTTTGAGTTTATATTTCATTATTGATTTCATTGAACATATGAGCTTGGGATGTGATTGCTTTATCATTTCCTAAGTTGTAACATTGGACGTGCGATAGATAGGAAACAAAATGGAACATGACGGTAGAGATTACCATGTCATGATTCAGCATTTTTCTGAACTTCTTCTGCCATCTAAATCTTACCGGCATTGGAATTGTCGTTGATATTATGAGGCTGGGTTACGGGGCTACGGACATCCGAAGGATCTGCGATCAAACTAGGTTGTGAGTTGTTGGCATGCTAATGTTGTGTTTGTTGAAATTTCTTGAAGAGGGTTGGACACAAAACGTGTAGGAGTAAGAAGGTATCTTGTTAATGTAATTATGGTGATGTAAGCGGTGAATGGTTTCTTAAGAATCACAAACTCAATTTCATGAAAGCACAATCGCAATCCTACTTCTGTATTCCGTAAACGTAGCTCAGAAAAAGACAACAATCATGATATGAAATGAAATGAAACTGACATCATATATTAAACTTTATCATCTATGGCAGTGACTGACAATCAACAAGTGTTCAATCATTTGAAAATGGACCATTGTTTACATTTACGGTATAATTTAACACACTGACGCGTAAGCTTTAATCTTTTAGATTGTATCTAAAGCAAATGCAAATTGTAACACCCTTTTCATACCGCAAAACGGAGATAACTTTGTCATTTTTGTAAAATATTCGTTTGAAACGTATCTCAATGAATTAGAAAACAAGAGATATTGTTTCAATATAGTTAGAGTGAATATAACTTATTAATTTTCTGTTAAATTATTGTAGTATTGCTTTTACTCTATTCTAAGGAGATGCCAATATGTACTATTTATGGAGTTATATATTTTCTGCGTTAATCACTGAAAACCTTATTCAAAGCATTAAACTACCTCATATACCTTAGTCGGAATGAGTGTAATCTTCGACGCATGGTGCAGAGAGGCTGGTATGCAATTGCGTTAAGGTGGATGTCGATGCCCACCGGTGGATAATTGGGAGCTTATGTGGCGACTAGAGAAATAGAGTATGTTAACAACGAAGATCACCTAGCTCAGTTGGTAGTGCGAATGCCCCGAAAGCGTGGGTCACGGGTTCGATCCCAGGTGGTAACATATTTTCTATTTCTCTGGTGTCCTTTTCAAAACTGACTAGGATTTATGAATCCACAGTCCAAACGGCCGATGAAATCAAAATGACTCTTCTTAGTTCACTTTGTTCTGTGCAGCAATTTTTTCCGATGCGCAACCACTGCTCCTTTTGAAATATTTAGTACAAACGCCTACAAATAAGGCAAGTTAATGACTCTTTGTTTCTCTTTCTCGCTTAAAGTTTATCAAAACATGTCACTTTGCGTTGGTTAGTTATTCACATGTGAGCCTTTGCTCCCAAGGGATTCCGAGAATTTCTCTTAAATGACAGTAGAGTAGAAATTATGACGCCCAAGGGTACTTCGAACCCTCAAGGGAAACAAGAACTCGTGGCGTGGAGACCCAAACATGAACTAATCTGGTCAGCATATATATAGTTGATGATGATGATGATGATGATGATGATGGTGATGATGATGATGATGATGATGATGATGATGATGATGATGATGATGATCATGATGATGATCATGATCATGATGATGATGTGGTCTCATTATTTTCGAGAAAGCAACTCTTGACTCACTCAAACTATTTTCTGTTATAGACCCCCATAGTAAAATTAAGCGGCACCCAATGCCGTCCCCATTCTTCACCCCGCGTCCCCATAAACCATTTAATTTTATGCCCATGATTTTAGTCTGGGCCGCGATGACTTTTCATGTCCGAGTCGTCTGACTGATTGACTTATTGTCCCCCTGTGAATCAGTTCGCAAATCCCTTATGTCACGGGACTTTGTTATGAGTGGACAATTAATTATTTTAACTTAGTCAGCCTTTGTGACTTTACGTCGAAGCAACTTAGCAAGCAGTGAAAGTTTTATTTCGAAATACTTAGATACAGTTTATAGATGCCCGGAAAAATACGATCGCGAACGTTTTAGTCTATTTTCCTCAAAATTAGTAGATTGCAGGATGTCATGTTGTAGTTGTTGGGATGGATTGGTACGAACTATCAAGACACCAATTTCTCGTAGACGTGGAAGGTAAGTCATTTTTGTGTGATACTATCATTAATAGCCTATTAACTAATGGATCTAAAAGCTTTTAAGCTTTTATCTCACTTACCTTCATACTATCAAAAGTTCGTGTTACTTCCGCTTTCACAATCATCATAGACGTATTTTAACTGAGAGTAAAATTTATATACAAGTAACGACATCAACTTGCAGTATTTTGTAGGCCTATTTATTTTTTTGGATAAATTGATGTTCTCCAGAAGCGAGAAGGCCTGCTTCATACCGGTAATAGGCCTACTAAATGATTTTAAAGTAGATCTATTTAGGGGGTGAGATGGAGGGCATACTGTATCCCATACAGGTGTTTGCATTTATTGGGTTCTACTCCAAGAAGCAGTTTAGAGTAGAACATTGCTACGCTACCTCAGCTGATCGTGACCCCTGAATACCGTACGTCCAAAGGATGTAAAGAAAGCTAAGGTGTTACCCACTCAGTGCCATCAATAGGGAACAAGAAGAGACTCTTGCAAATTGTATCTGGTATTTGATTTGATCGGAAAACTACCATTTTCAAATAGTCGGTGTATCAACGCTTCTGTGCGGCCAATCGGTCTACGATCTCATATATCCGATACACGGTGATAGGTAGCCTTATCTTAGACCTCTATTGTAAATGACAAACATATTTAAATGCGTTACTGTTATTATCATAAGGCCCAAGTTTATACAATTGAAGCGCATATGTGCACATTCTTTTAGTTATATTTTCCCAATTATCAGTACATATGCATGGGCACTTGTTTTTCAGTCACCAATGTAAATATTACTGTATGTTATATGTATGCCATTATTTTCTTCTAGAACTATTAAAAGAGCCAGATATAACGAAAGAGAATACAGCATCGAGGTAAATAACAAGCACAACTAGAATTTTTGTAGGCCTTTTATGTATATATATGTAATTTGTTATTAAAAGCTGGTATTGTTCACTTTATTACTTGTGCCTACTGTAGTACATTGAAGTTGAACTGCTTGCTCGTTGTGAATCTCAATGAGTATTTTCAGCGGTGTCATCAGATCTGTGAAACAGGGATCACACTTTTTACACCATTCTATGAATATTGTCTTAGTATACTAGTAAAGACACCCTTTCTGCCTATCATTATATAAATATTTGATATAATTCAGCTTCTGGGAACCATATATGGAAGAAAGCATTGAAATTTATTTCGTATTTTATCTGGGTGTATGACCATTACTTGCTGTTACAAGTTCCTTTATAGTATGTACCAATACTCCATATACCTTTTGCTTTGTTTTCATTTCAGTTTGAAAATTTGATTGAAGAGGTGAGTATTGAATTTAGCCATTTCAGTCTCTAACCTTTGTGCAGTATTTGCAAATTCTATACCATATGACATCCGCTATATGTACCAATATATAGATATGAGACAAAGGAAAGACTGAGATTTTCAAGCTACTAAAACAATTAATATATAGTTATATAATGTTATTTAGAGCAAACATGTCTGAAAGATTTCTAATAATTAGTTAAATAGCTACTACCGGTCTGTATGACATGCATTGATAAAGAAAACAAAAATATAATTGTGTTGTAACAAATGAATGTGGGTATTGCAATCTTCTTCAATGTGCAATTAACATGTGCATTTAGTTACAGTGACATAAGTAAAAGCAAATTGCATTGCTCCGCTCACTAGAAGTGGACAAAGGAGGATAAACGTCCAGTAAGTAATTAAGTATTGTGGATTTCTCTCTCTGAAAAGCAAGAGATTGCTGTGTAGTGTCAACCCATCAAAGTTGCAATAATGAAGACTGGATTTGATTCCTATTCCTATTGACCAATTCTTGGTCTTATGTTTCCATCAAGAGTTTTTTTATCATTTCAAGATGTTGGCCTCATTCAGGTACACATTTTCAAATGACAGTGACTATGGTTGGCTCTACATGGTTCTACTACGGTTGGCTCTCACTCTCTCTAGCTCACAGTGCCAGAAACTCAAACCATCTCAAATGTTACTGAAGTTAATTACAGTTAATTAGCAGAGACAGGTCTATATATTTCCATGCTAAGGAATCATGGTGTTATTTCTGTGTATCAGAATTGTGATGATGATGGTTAGAGTTTGATTCCTTGTGGTCCATTGTACAGCCAGTTTAGCTTTTCAACCATATCATTGTAAAGAGCAATTGTATTTCATGATATATGTTTAACTGGCAGGTGGGACACATACTGCAAGACCAGTTTTGCTGCTTGCTATTCAATGTAGCACTACTGTCAACTAGGCTTAACAAGTCTACTTGCAATCATAAAAGTGATTGGATTTACATTGTATGGCATTGAACCATTGTATCAAACTTACTTATATAACTTACAAATACTCCTTGTACCATACACGTATTGTGATACATGTTGATAATATTCTGAAGATATTGCTAATTATATGCATATACCGCAGCTATGAGGTTCCTATTAGAAGCAATTTAATGTTAAGTTCTTTTTTCCTTAAAAACAGGATGACTTTCACCCTGCCTCAAGGTAAGGTTGTGTGTAAGAAATTGATGATTAAAGTCTTGGAAATTCTTGTGTCCTTACCCAGTATTAATATTATAGTTAAGTCTTGATGTTAAAGGTGAGGTAAGTTTGACAAGTGGGTTGTAAATTGTTGAATATGAAAGCTTACCAAACCATCATTGGAGCAGTGTCAAATACTTTTATGAGGCTGGTATTACTCACAGTCAGAAAGAGGAGAAAAACTGGTAAGATTGACCAGGCCAGTAGCCAGCCACGACTATTAGACAATGTACTAAGAGGGGTCAGTTATTTAGTTGATGGAAATTGAAAACTTAAATTAACTAGCAGTTGTAACTATGTAGATGCATGTTGTATGGAAATATAGGAAAGTATAATTATTGAAAGATTAATTTACATGAATGGAAATCATTATGGCACTAACTGATGATAGACACTGCATCGCAAAAGAACTTGATATTTTAACAAAGAGATTTTTCAGGGAGCATGCCCCCCAAATACCGCACATTCCTATGGACTCAGATGACCTTTCGGAAATTAGGGATCATTTTGATGATGATGATGATGATGATGATGATGATGATGATGATGATGATGATGATGATGATGATGCAGTTATATACCTTGTACTCCCTGGGACAGGAGCTAGAGTAGTGACTACTTCTATGGGACATTTGTTGGCCAGTTGCACTTCCTGTCATCACCGATGGCCCTTCATGGAATTGAACCCATACCTTCTAGCATAGACAGCAAGTGAACTATCCACTTGACTATGCTGGCTCGTCCCAAATTTTAGATCTACAAGGTTATTGAAAGTTGCCCCTATTGAATAGTAGCATTGCTTGTCAGGTGACCAGTATGTCCTTATTTTTAAGGGCAGGCTTACCGTGTAAGTTAAGAAACAGAATCTTATGCCTATAAACACCTGATGGAAAACACAGGCAGTAATCAAAGTTAACATGGCGAGATATTGGAAGCTGGCAAAAGAGTCTAAGTGGGCTTATTGAAGAAAATTTATGCAAGACAGTTTATTTTGGTGATGGAAGTCAAGGGTCATCTGCTATACTCAATAGAGACTATAGCATAAAATGATGATAATAATAATAAGAAGAACAATCTGGATAATAATAATATTTGATAATAGTAATAATTTATGGTACACAAAAGAACAAGAAGAACATTCAAAAAAATTCAAAGGAAAAAACGAAGAAAGCATAGTAATAATAACCTCAGTGTTATATTGTTGGCAATAATTTTGTCAGACTGAAATTGAGTAATAATGTGAATACAGTGAAAAAAAAATGAAAGTTGTGTATATTACTTTTATTTTGATTGTGTAGGAATGTTCTCTCAGAGGTTGAGAAAGAGCTTTTAGCACAAAGGAGGTATGATGATTTGATAGAGCAACAAAGGCGGAGGGACGAAGCACTTGATGTTCAAGTATGTGTCTACATTTGTTCATAAATTCATGATACCATATGTTTTGAGTAATTTTCGTTAGTGTTTAGAATTGCAGAAACAACCACCCAATGATTCGAACCCACAACCTCATGATCATTAGACCAATGTCTTGACCATTGGACCATCAGGCCTAAAAACTAAGACAGAGATTTTTAGTATCAATCTGTTGCAATTTCTCCTCCATTCAGAGGGTACGGGAAATTAATTGATTGATATTTGTCATGTTTTGGCTATGAACCTTCATCAGTGCCCAACAAATACATATTTGCAGCAGACATATTACGATTATAAAATTCTCCAAGGGTGGAACATTGCCACAATAGCTTTTAATTTAAGGGGGTGCTGATTGGATTCTACCTGATGACCTCATGATTACTAAACCAGCGCCTAAAAGTCCTAAGAACATTTTAAAATAATAGAAGCAACAAATCTCCCCCAATTCCATTTCAAATCTGTGGCATTTTAGTGGGGTTATGGAATTTTACAGTACCGTCATATTTATGTTGTTATTTTAGACCCCGCAATTCTTTGATCATTTGTTTGTGTTTTAAGCATTCTTTTACTTAATTTTTATTGTTTCAATATATATATATATATATATATATATATATATGTATATATCACAAGTGGATCATTACCACAATAGCTTACTTCCTTTTTTCACTAACGAAACTGAGGGCATTCGAACCCACGACCCATTGGTTTGAAAACCAACACCTTGACCATTGGACCATCTAGTCCAATAATTAAGGTGAGAAATTGTCAAGTCAATCTTGTCATGTTTTTGCCTCTGCTCAGTGGGTAAGGGGAAATTCCTAAGTTATAATCATTTATTGTGTTTTCACCAGTACTTATATATCTCTGGCACTGACCAATTTTCGGCTAAGCCAAATTAAGAAACCACATTTGCCGTAAAATGTTTAGTTATTACAGTTATTCTATACTTCTTTTAAAATTCTTGATACTTAAGTTTGCCCCATGCTTATCTTCCCCCAATAGTTGCAGAAGCAAGAGGAGGATTTACGTTTAGAAGAAGAGGTAGGTACACTGATTGTACAAAAGGGTTTGTTGTTTATTTTATAAGCCCTCGATTAAGGACACAGATAGCGTCTCAAAGGAGAAGAACACGGCTAGTAAAGAACGGCTGTTTTACAGTGCAGGGTGGGTCAGTTTGTGTTAAGAATACTTTGGTGAAGAGAGGTGCTTTTAGGGAGTCTCCAAACATCCACCGACTTTTCTGTAGGCCAGTTCGGCATTCCATGTATAAGTGGTGTAACTTGTAAAGATCTGCATCTGAAAGCAGGCAAAGAAGGCGTAAAGAAGCCACATTTTAAAATCTGTTCTTAATGCAGTGTGCAGTGCATTCAGAAATGCCTGAACGTCAAGATATATCAACTTTACAAAATACTGTTTTGTGTACTGTTTCGTTCATTTTCAGATATTGTCCACTTAAATATGAAAATCAGATAATTTGCACTCCCCCCCCCCCCCCCCCCCCCCCCCCCCCCCCCCGTCCCCCCCCCCCCCCCCCCCCCCCCCCCCCCCCCCCCCCCCCCCCCCCCCCCCCCCCCCCCCCCCCCCCCCCCCCCAGCACCGTGACAGCGTTCTCAATTGCCGTGCTAGTGGAAACTGTTCTAGTTTTTGCGAGCGGAATAGTGACGCAATACGTAATTACTATGTCGCGCGCAAAATTCCACCTAGTGGAAATCCGGCTTTAACATGCAAATAATAATAATAAGACAAGTTTTTGAGGTGGGAGAGAAATTTTCAATAAATGTAAGCAATCTTTTTGTAGTGTCAGTAAAACGCTAATCTTAAGCGGCGCAACATGAGCAAACGTCTTCCCTTATCTATTTCCATTATTGATTGGACAAACCCGAAGACAATTTGTTGTAGTAACTTCACTTGAAGGAAATTCGTCTTTAAATGTTCTCCATTAATGTAGTCATTGCATAATAATGCAGGTAGAAGTTTATGAGAAGGAAGCGATCCGCGAGCCAATATATTTTCCATGGCAGGAGCTGCGGTGCAAAGAAGAGCTTTTCGGTGAATGCCAGGCGTTGCACACTGCAGATTGGGATATTTTTATGCATTATGTTTGTAAACATGTTAGGAGTATTGCCAATGTAATTTGGAAAGCTCCTGTATATCGTTATTGCCATAGTTATTATTATAATTATAATAATTATTATTCTTTTCTTAGATCTTAATTTAGTACCTCTTGAAATTTCAACATTGGGTTTTCTTATCTTGAAGTCTTCGGAAGTAGCTACAAGAACATCGTGTTATAATCTAAATAGGCGCAACAAGACTGGACTTCTCCGGAGCTATTACTTTTCATGTAATTAACTTTGTTCTCCCTTACCTATTTTTTCTGTATGTGTGTGTTGATATTTGATTATCATTATCATTATTTTTAAATTTCCGGATTAAACACTCCTGTATATCAATCCTGCTGTCCCCTGTACTATGCCAGGTGACAACAGCGGGAAATGTTTTTGTAAAGATTACCAATAAAGGCATTGACTTGTAAAAAGATAAATTATTATTTAAAGATACCCCTGGTCTTATTTTGGTCTTTGCCTAGATTTGCAATATTGACATGGATTGCTTTACAGAAACACATATTTTATTTACGTACCTGTAGAAAAGTATATTCACTCCCTTCAAATCTTTGTCTCTTTCATAATGATGAGCTGTATGATGAATTGTGTGATCATGCAGGTGTAACATCTTAAAAAGGTAATAAGAGTAAATCATATTAACGAGAACCCTGCACGTTTAAATAAAGAAACCGTGATGGTAGATAGCTTACTGTTTAGATAATGTGTATAAGGCTGAGTTACAACAGATGGAAGTGCTGTAACCTTACACCTCGCATCTCCACTTCAATATACGGTTAGGTAATGTGGCATGAACTTTTCATGCACGTTAAATGGCAGTGGGGTATCCATCAGATTAAAATCGACATGAAGTGAACCCAAGAAAGATATCATTTACAAGTAGATCTTAGATCTGTAAGAGTTTTACATCCATTTTCTGGTAAAAATTGCTTAATTTGGAATACTTTTAGATTCCAGATGGATTTTCAAATACATAGATAACCCCATTACCTTATTACATGTGTTAATAGACAAAAATTATTAAAATCTTAGAGTATCCGGTTTTTGAAATTGGTCATATCTTGGACCAAACTGACGATAAAAATTAGTTTTCATATTTCAAAATAATAACTGCTAAAAGACTTCATACCAGCTTTATGCTATCAACAGTTGCAAAGAAACTTACACTGGGGATAAATTTTAACTATCCTCTTTCTAGGATGGTAGGCATTACGTTACTTTGTACCCAGCGTGAGAAAAGAGAGAGATTTATTTCATACATACCGTACTATTAATTTTCTTGCTCAGGGTGACTGCTGCCTTCGAAGACAATGTTTTTAGTGCATCTTCCCACGTCTCATTTATTAATCTCAGCAGAACATTAAGTTGCGCGGCTGACAATACAAATACAATATATGATACATTGTCATTAAAGGGTACTGATAACGTTACGTAATTTTTCTTAAAGTTTATGAGGTGTAGTGCAGAAATATATCCTATTCTGAAGTCTTGTAACCACATTTTCATTATGCTTGTACATCATTTGTTACTTGAATCAATTTAAGACACATTGTAAGAAAATGATACTTCGTAATAAAATCAGTAGTCGACTGTTCACCCTGATAGCCACTTTTACCAATTTAGGTGTTCACTGTAACAACGGATAAGAACAGTCTTTTAATAAGCAGCTCCCTCCTCCGCCATCCCGAGGTAGGTGCACGAGAAGGGAAAACTGTCTCAGTTTAAGGTTCATCCATGTCCTATTGAGATTCAAATACAAGGATAAAAGTTCAAGCTATGAAAGCATTTTCTAGTAGTTTATGATTGCTATTATTTCATTCACTGACTGGTTTGTTTTTCTAACCTAAGTATTACTTAGCGTTCTTGAAGGTAGGAAATTTTGAAGTTTTCATTCAACCACTTTAAGAAATTAATTAACTAGGCAGACTTCAGGATGAACTTTGAAGCTTCATTACAGAGTGTTTGACATTTAAGTCTAACATCTACTTTTGTGATTCAAGACACCATTAATTACATCTAAACAACTGGTTGAACGTCTAGTGCCAGTTTTACCTTTGAAAGCAAATACTTTGTTTTGTTCTCCTATTAAATGGTTGGTCGACCGTAGAACGCTTCCGCTTGTATGATGCCTTTAACTAAAAGAGTCCCTTACAATGGCCACTAAAGGACGAGGGACATCATTTGGGTGTAGTTCAAGGCCCTTTCAGACTATAAAAGCGCTGTACAAATCGACACTTCTTGTCTGTTATGAGATTTATCCACCAACTCCTTTCATGTTTTCTCCTATCAACTATGAGACCTGTAAGAGCACTTACATCGTCTCCGTCCAAGGAATACGTCTTTCTGCTGAGCAGGTATTTTTAAAACATGCGACGTGGTATATGCCACTTCAGTCTAAAATCACAGTTTGGCGTGGCATTTGCGACGTAACATTTGCGACGTGCCACTTCTGTGAGTAAGGTCCCTTATAGGAATTCAGAAAATTACTATTACGATTGATGGTAGCT
>JAAAKM020006971.1:133644876-133655594 GCA_010016025.2 Alatinidae sp. Z8VKAUB7J3 | reverse complement strand
GGATTGGTTAGGTGCAGAGTCTAGCTGTTTAGTAATCAACTCTAGCTTGTAAGTGTGGAAACGTAGTGCTACAGAGAAACCTACCTTCGACACACGTCGTTGATAAGTCTCGGTTGCACTACTTAGGCAAAAAACTCCTTTTGAAATGCAAACGGGGTACGTTTAACAACTTTCAGAACAACAATGTCATCGTTTCTTACCATGCTAGAATTCGTCTTTAGTTCTTTTATGTAAGAATTATTTAAAGAAGATGAAGATAGTCCTGTACTCTATTTAGGGCGTTGGGGATGTGATATGGTAGAGAATCACATGTCATGAGCCATGGCGTTGTGAGGTAGGGTAGCCAACTCCTTTTCTTGCTGCCTTTCAACCTTCCCAGCTATTGCCAGGTACCCATTTTCCTGCTGGGTTCGCAGTAAGAGTTTTCAGATTGAAGGCAGACCATAGGTTCAAAGCATCAACATTCAGCTGGCCAGACCAGCTCTCTACCGACGGAACTAACTCGCCTCCTTAAGAATTATTAAGCATGTGTAACTGAAGAAACATGATGATGATGGGCCGAAAAATGGGTCAACATAATTCATCAACGCTTTAGTACACATTCAAAGACAAAACTTTTAAGTCTTCCCTTGATGCCAAGGTCCCCCTTACCCCCGGTCTTCTACGGGCCTTGAACTTTACCAAGCAAATTTTATTCTCCAAGATTGATTAAACAGAGGTATTGGACAGTACTTTACATAATAAAGGCATGTCTTATATAACACTTACTCTGCTTATGGCTTATAAATTACACAGACTGGTGATCCAGCCTCATATTGCTAAATTTCTCATCATGCGGTTTAGATAATTTACCGCAATGACAAATAAATTACGTATTCTAATAACGTACTGAAATGGAAGTATTTTTAATCCCCTGAGTCTAGCTGTGAGATTACAAACAAGAACAACTGGTCCTGCTAATAGCTCAAATCACTCCAAAAATAAATTGAGGTGACGCTACGAATTTTTATCCTAGACTCCCCAGTATCTGTTCATGTCTGATATTTAAAACGGATTTTGCAATAGCTTATATCTCCATCCCTCAATTGCCTTGTAGTAAACAATTGTAATATTTTCTACGATGCATATAAGCGTATAATGTATAGATTACCAGCACAGATACACATTTTTTATAAGCAACTCAATTTTCAGGGTCAGGGCTAAGATTGCTAATGGTACGATACACTTTCAGGGCTAAAGTTGCTTAAAAGGTTTGTAAGGTTATTTTTTCTCTGTGATACCAAATCATAAAATCACCGAAAAAATTTACACACGTCCATACACTGGCAAGACTAAAGTAACAAGGTACCCTGACGCAAAACATCCCAAGTGCGAGTTTGCTATGTAAGGCAATGCAATGGTTTTAATGAACACAACTTACAGCCTCGGACGTAAATATACACAATATCTAGCTTTTATTTTGTCTACTTACAGCGAGTTATACATGTAAATAGTTCGTAATGTTTCAAATCAGAAAAGAATTCTTCTGTCTTATTTTTAAGAAAATTTGCAATTTTGTTCTGCGAAAAGTTGCTAACTAACTGTCAGGGTTGAGGGTTGCTAAGCAAGTTGCTTAATTTTGGGGGTAATTTGAGGGCTGAAGCCTTAGCAAATGGATTGATTATAAATAAAATGTGTATAAACCATTGAACTATAAAAAAAATTGCTACTTTGGTCTAAAAATAGACATCAGCTATTTTAGAAGACAACTGTAATGTGTGGCTTTCTACTGGGACCACTAAAATGCAATACAAAAAACGGTGGAAATTTATCGCGCAATATTTAAAGCAAAACAAAAAAACACAACATTACAAACAGAACCCTTATAAATGGGATAACATCTTAATGAAAATAATGTTTAGCTTTCAATGCAATTTACTGTATTATTGTCCGCCACACCCCAGCATGTTTAAATCTGCAAAGTTTTATGTACATCACGATTTAAGACTTAAACATTTAAGACAATAATTATTTTGAGCTCTTACATGTGGAATTTGAATGTTTCTGGTGCAGTTATAATGAGCCCCACCTTGCTGCTCATCAATTTGATGGCTGTCTTGAACTTTTCTCTTTGATTCTATTATTCAAAAGCTGTCTTGTTACAGCTTTCCACTCTCCATTAAGCACTCAAACAAGCATGTGTTGTACATCAGTGGGTAGTGGTTTGCTTTTAAACCTAGATCATCAACCCCAGCCGATATTCGACATAACTTTGACGTCGATTCAGCATAAGAGGTGAGGTCGATTTCACATTGATATGACATCAAAAGGTCTGCATGGAAGAGTGGTCTTGACTTAGTATCAGTAAACATTTTTAAGAGGAACTGTATGATGGAAGTTAGGATGAATGTTTCTGTCGAGCAATCCAACAAGCTTATTCGGAAGTTACTTCATAATGTAACTTTAGTAAACGTTTCTATCCAGGTTAAAACAGACACATGGACATTCTACACATAAAAGCACACCTTGTGTCAACTCCTATGGGTTGTAAATGAACGATGGTGGCTAATTCGAGGAAATGCCCTTGTAAGTTTTTTTGTTGCTCTCTTTCGGCTAGTACATTGTAATGATGTCGCTGTCACTCTTTCCAACGTATGCACTTTTCAAAAGTCTGCTTTGAGAGACCATTCTGCTTAAAATTGAAAGAAGCATCAATTCTTCCGCTGTTGTATTGACCATATTGTGCTACTATGATGTCAGGTCGAACAAAAATCGTGTCGTCATTAACTCTGTGTGAAGGCAAAACATAACGACTCGAACTGACATTATAGGAAATGCTTTTCCGGCATTGTCAAATCGAGAACAACAATGGCAACTCTACCCTTCCGTTTCGAAAAACGAAATGGTTATTTGCCTTTGAGTCGATCAAACCATTGATGCAATAGCAATTGCATACTGTACGTACTGGAAAACATTCGTTAACTTTTTCTTAAGTATCAAGAAAGTAACAACTGTTACGGTAAATGGGCCTAACTTGAATCGAAGAATAAACAAAATTCTACAACGCTTTCAATCCCGTTAAACCTAAAATCTTTTCTGGTGGAAATTCTTAAAAATGGAAGATATTTATTGACTTCTATTAAAAACAGCAAGTACCTTTTGTATTAATTTCTTATTACATTTATTTTCATGGCATCTGATAAGTAAATTTATATCATCCACTAGTACTCTATCCACAGGGATAAAACATGTGTATCGGTTAATATCCCTTGACTCCTGAAATTCAAAAACAATTTCTGAATAATCGTTTATCAGTGGAAATAAAAGAGACTGACTGTTGACTAGTCGACTAGTCGTGGACAGCCCTGATAGCAACACGATGAACACAACGAGTATATGTCACTCGCGTTACGTAAAAAGATGCAAGCTACAAATTTTTTGGTCTTCAAAATATCAATTTTAAGTCTAAGGAATGGAGTCTCGATATCTTAAATAGGCAGTGGTAAAAAAGGCCCTAAAAATTGGATGAACATTCTCTCAAATCTAAATATAATCTTAGAGACGTATTAATTAGTCACGCGTCCTATCAGCCAACACTGTAAAGTTATTTATGGTATAGCAACCATATGGCCATAATAAGAGACAGCTATTCTCAATTGTTTGAACAAACCTATAGAGAAAATGTATCCATCTGAGCCCAAAATTTATTCCGCTCATCTGATTCGTACGCTTTCCTTTATAATGTGTCACAGACATAACAGTTTAACATCCCTAAGATAGATCGGGCCTTGTTGCAAACTAGTTATCCCTAATTTTGGAACTGGTCTAATTTCTGAAGGATTCCGTCTTTCTCGCTTTATTTGGTCTTTGCAAGGCACATGATTAGCTTTAAATCCGTATGACATGGTGACCAGATCAAGCTGAAGTAATTTATACAATACTATACTTTGAAACTCTGTGTTCGCCAAATTTTCTTTGCCGACAATTATCTAGAGCCTTAGTTCTTAACTTGGATTATTGTTGCGGTGTATTTATGCTATAAATTTATGTATTAGAAACAGGTTAAGCCTATGCGGAGGGGGCTATGTCAAAGTAAACCATGCTCTATGATTTAGTATTATTAAAAACGTTCACAAGTCAACTAAATTATAGATAAAGTTTAGCAAACGTACAAATATTCAATTAGTTTACTATGTCTTTGGTTTCTTTTGAGTTTAATTGTGTTTTTAGTAAACTGCGTAAAAAACACAAGGAAACATTATATATTCTTGTGCAACAGCACAGACAGTGGAGCCAAATACAATAAGCATGCAGATGTCACTTGTACAATCGCTGCACAATTTGCAATAACTAGGGTCGCCAAAATTTAATACCAAGGAAGTTTCATTTATATATTAGGGTTCTTCTTAAATGCACAGAAACACCTTATGTCATTCAAATGGTAAAAATATCTTTTCGCGGCAGTAACGTAAAGGATGGGTTCTATGGAAATCCATTAAAAGTTTGAGACTCTCCTGCATATTAGCAATATTATTGCTACCAGCAATACTATTGAATAAGAATGCAGCATTACAATGTTACATAATTCAATCGACTCATTTTCATGTGTATTGGGAATTTGCTGCGGCTACATTTTATTTAGCTATGTTGGTTATGCTGACTCGCATAACACACTTGAACATTATGGAATTGATATATCTAATAGATTTTGACCTTAGATATACTGACCTCTGACTGCGTCAAACAATATTCTTGTTCAGCATCATTTAGAAACGTTAAATGAAAGATGCAGATAGAACAAGAGAGTGATCTCGTGGCAGGTTACATTATTATCTTCTTATCAAAAATTTTCTTCCCCATAATTAAAATGTGCTCATTTTAGTGTGTAAGCACTTATTTATAGCAAGATCGTAAAATTTGACTCATGAGTAATACCATGGTTTACTTTTCCGCTTTAATAATATTATTCTAAGGTTTCGTCTCTCAGCTAAAGATGTTATCATAAACACAAAAAGTTAAGCCGAAGTATCACAAAATATTTTTATAAAATATGTTCAACAAATATTCCCATTAATATCTCTATGCACACAAACAATTAGCAATGTAAGAAAAGGAAATGATTTCACTGCCGTATTCTAAACCGGATTCTCTCCAGTTATGTACTGGTTTCTATTATGCAAATTATACCTTAATTAGTGTCTCTAGACAGTTTACAAATGGGCACGTTAGTATCGGCCAGCAACAAACTGAAGCAGTTTTCTCGTTTACCTTTCAGGTGGGAGACCCTAAAGATGCTGCTAGGTTTTTCTTGAGGTGACTTGTGGGATTTTTTGCTATAATAGGTAGCACTTTAGTCAACACGTTTAAATCAATACTCGGCCAGAGAGCAAAGGTCATTGAGGATGATTTGGTGTAAAGGGATGGAGCTAGGTAGTAGGCAATGGGAATCAGTTATTTTGATATGTGCTATAATGAAAAAAGATAGGTGCAGCGTAGAATAACCAACTAAGGCAGAATCAGTATTGCTATGCATTTAATTACAGAATACATACTAGGAGCATTGACAACAAGTCTGCCTGTAATACAACATTCGGGAATTAATATACCATTGAAGCACTTCTTTCAGTCCTCTTTCATTATACGAGGGAACTACTTCTGTGCTGGTAATAAAGCAAGTATAGTACCTGAGTGAGTCACCGGTCTTAATCCACTGGCAGTCTCCCCCCTAATTGCAGTACATTACTATTGTATTGTACTGTTTTATTGTTCCACTCTAGCCTACTTGCAAGGATATGATTTTGATATGTATCTGCGCTGTAAATGCCACTATGTTGATCATCAACAAAAGCAAGATCAGTTTATCATAACCAACGCTTTCAATTCTTATACATTGAATATCATTAGTTAGTGAGGAGAAACTTAGGAATGGAACAGTTGCAAGCCCACGCCCATTCTCAAGAATGATTGTAATACTTTTGGCAATGTGTTTTGCTCCATTCGTTTAAAGACAATTTAATTAACTTTTACTAGTGACCCCTGCTTAAGTGACGCCTCCCCTGTCACTATTGTTCTAGTGCCCCTGCTCTCCCTGCAAATACTTAAGAGAAGAAGAGCAGATCATAACGCAGATGTCTTAGAGAACTCTCTGAACATACTTAAAAGATAATGGCACCAGGTTTGCTGTAGAAGATGACCGCAGATCGACCTCAAAGAGACATTCAATCGTATTAAGTGGTAGATAAATCTTCAATAAATGAGCTCATGGTCTCCATTCGATTCAGATTCTGTGTATTAGGCTCCGCTGGTAATAAAGGATTCAAATTAGTCCGATATTACTAGTATTTTCATGTAGATTGCGATTCAATGAATCAGATTTATAACTGCCTGCATCCCCTTTGCGCTGCATTACCGTTAATTTTAATTATTTTAAACCTTGGTGAAATGAAGTTATCTAATAAGAAATCCACAGATATCATGTTTTTGAAACACATTGTTTTGTTCATGACAGCATTCTAGTGTAAGTAAAAATTGTATTGGCAATGGTGATGATAATAGTAAAACGTTTTCATACTCCTTGATACCGTTCCCGCTAACATTTTGTAATCATTAGCCCTCACGCTCCCCCTGGCATTGTGTAAATGGTTTGATTATATTACGCTGACTTGGCAACTAATTAACTTTATTTAGAGTTATATAGGTGTTACAAGTTATAACCACAAAAAAGCTTACTATACAAACATATCAGTTTGGAGAAAAGCACTTGAGAAATAGAAAATATGTCACCACTGGGAATCGAACCCGTGAACCTCGATGATTCGTACATATCATTGCCATGGTTCGAATCAGTGACCACCTGCAAAAACCCATTGAAAATTACAATGTATCATTAAAAAAGCTAGGATGTAAAATCATTCGTGTTTAAATAAGCTTTGTGAACTAGCTTTGTAATACCTGTATAACTGTTTTGGTTAAAATATAAGATGAGTACAAATTTTACAGCTTGGGAATTGCGTGCGAGGGTAGTGTGTAGACATTAAAGTATTGTTTTGACACTTTCCAACGCGTTGTTTCTGAAGCATGTTCCAAAACTCAAGACAAAGAGTTATCAAATATTTTAACACTTTTCGACTTCTAGTCATCACAATAGACGGGAGAGCCTGAAGTTGGGGCAGTTTTTCTGGAAACGTAGCTCGCAAAATGACAGAAATTCAAGACGCAAAGATTCATGCTGAGGATTATCATAGCTATAAATGCAGAAAGAAAGAACAATTTAGAAATGAGTGGATGAAAAAGACACATTCCTAATGTTGAACGTAAAGCTTTAAAGCTCACCCGTCGCAATGGATAACAACAGATTTCAAAGATATCTAGAACCATTGTAGACTCTCAAAAAAGCAACCCTGTACAATTTGATTTAATAAAGAAGAACATTCAAGGGGACTAAGACAAACTGGCCGTCAGATGAATTGAAAAATATAGAAGAGAACCGCCTTTTCATGAATCTACTTGCGATATACAAATACATAAAGAAAATGAAGAAAATAAATTTATTCCAGAGGAACAAATGTACCAAAGCCTTATATAAGTGTTTAGGTACATGCATGCACTTTTTGAAGATGATAAAAATTTAGACTGTTATTAAGTATAATAGAGTCGTTTGCATTTAAAAGCAGGGTTAGGCAGGGATGTATTGGCTCATCTGATTTGTTTACTTCCTAACGTAGAAGATTCTTCGAGTAGTAGAAGATATTGAAGAGGGTTTGATTTAAAATGGCGGACGTATCAACACATTTCATCAAAGAAATGATACTGCCCTTTCAATAATAGCGAAAGAGAACCTACTAAAGGTCCTTGATAATGTTGTAGTTGACAGTAAGAGTTATGGCATGAATGCAAATAGCAACGAAAAATATTTCGTTATCATCTTGAAGTCTACCTCAAAATAACAGTACCATCTACTGTGCCCCTTACAACATTTTATGATTACTGTAAAATGCTCTTAGTTAAGGATGCCGTTGATAAATGTGAATAGTGCTAAAAACTCAAAAGCTGTCTATGAAGAAAAAGATACATGGCTTTAAATGTTATGCTGGGGAAAATCTAATGAACGTTTGCGGATCTTGAAAATTCTCTCGAAAGTTGCCGAAACAAAATGGAATTTACAAGTATCAAAGATAGGAGTTTACCAAAGAATGCATTTTCTTCTAAAACAAAGTTTACAACAAAAAGATTCTCATGCAAACTCATCCAAACTCTACAAAACAAATTTCTTTGCTTTAGCATATACAAGGGCAAAATGGAAGACCTAAGTCGTGCTGACAGGCTACGTAGTGAAGAACGACTTTGTGATCTGTATAGGACTTGTTTAAATATTATCAAGGAGCATCTATCAATGATTCAAATTTTACCTGAGGAAGTACTCGAAATAGAAAAACAAGAGGTTCATATAGCTCTTGGTTTCGACAGTAAGTGTTGTTCAATTACCAAGGTACACCATTGGGTGTAAACTAGCACTATTGAAATGTTTCACTTTTTTAAGGGGGTACTTGCTTTCTTTATAACATTTTACATGAAGCTGAGATAAAACAGGGCTAGGTCAAGATAATATACCAAACGTCTTCAAACGGAGAGAACACTCATCAAAACAATCCGATAGAGACAGATGCAGTTCCGTGGTCACATTATGAGACATCATCAACTGGAAAGATTTGCTTTGTCAGGAAAACAGACAAAAGTTCAATGAAGACTATATTGACATATTAAAGCGAGATGCCCAAGCATCGGATCCATCATAGTTATTCTTCCCAATGGAGAATTGAGACATTTGAAAAAGCTATGTGTTGAGAAGTGACCACGTATGCAAGTGAATAGAGACCATGAAATATCTCTCCAGATTCTATGTTGTTAAAGTAGAGCCAAAGATGGCATTAAAGTGATCCTTCAGCAATTATATATAACATGAATAGCTGATCAAAGAATCCTATGCAGTTCAATAAACCTATAAATGATTTCAAATTCTTCCTTTATTATCTCTATAAGGATCTTGTCTGGAGAGTAGGTTAATGCTTTTTCAACGGTCTAGCATCGAGGCAAAATGGCCTGCCCTGCAAAGCTACTATTTCATAAGAATTAAGAAAAGTAAAGGATATACCAGCTTTTGTGGGAATCTCAGCGTCTGGTATCTTGTCTTGCCAGTTAATGCATGCACGTTTTCAGAGACAAGTAACATATAAACGGTCCGACTAGCTGGCGAGACGCTGGTACACTGTTTAAGTTCGACAGCCATAGGGCAGTGCGGTGAGAAATAAAGCTCTATATACCTTGATCTTTTACTTTCCTGAGGCATGGATACCAACAACAAAGAAACACAAACAGGGAGAACACAGAGATCCTTCGATTGTTCAGGAAGACATAACGGTTTCCTTTGGACTGATAAAGATAAGCGAGTAAGGCATCTTTGAAGTATTGTCGAACTGATTCATGTTGCCATGCAAGCTCAATAAGCTGGTAAAACGTTCTAGTCAGCGAAGGTCTACTTTTTTTAAAACGTTTTGGATGTTATGGCAGCTGAGCCTGGCTTTTCTCCATGGGATGACATGTGGATAAAATTAATCTCCCACAGCTTTCGGCAACTCATTGAAGTTTGTCTTTGGCTCCATCATTGGTGGTATGTGATCCGTTCAGTGCGCTATCAACGTTTTCGGTCAATCTCGTAAGGTCCTTTTTTTGTCGTTCACAAATGTTGACCCATCTGCACCAGGTGTTAGGAATGACTTCCAGATGATGTAGCCATAACATTATTTTAGGCAATACGTAGGTTTTGTCAGCACATCTTGTATCTCGTCTCCATCTGTGGAAATTGAAGTGGGTGTTGCTTTTCATTTCCCTACCTACAGTAGGTCTTTCGTTGATCGTAATTGTGGTTCATCTACGCAAAATTTGTCACCACGACGTTTTCCCTCTAGTAACAACCTGATTTCATTTGGGATTTCTTTAAACAAAGTGTTGTGCTTCCTGATTGTGAGCTCTAGAAATTCAATGTCTCATGAAATGCAACCGATGCTGTTTTGACATCGTACTCTGTGGTCTCTAATAGACGGGGGTGGGGTGGGGGTGAGCGTTGGAATAAATGGGGAGGTCGGAAACAATTTCATTTTCATTTCAATTTCATTCAAATTAGTAGACGGGGGGAACAAAATAAACAGGGAGTTGGAATCAATTTTTAAAAATATTTTCTGCTAGTTGTAAAAGGAAACTAAAGCGGAAAAAAATCAACATCAGTCACATTTTAGCCTCAGAAATCTTTACATCACTTAAAAACCATCATCAAATATATCCGTGAAAACGTTTCTTTTTACATCATTAAACTGATTTCCCAAAATCAATCAGCGAGGGGACTCTAATAAGCTCCGGGGGTTGGAAAAATTCCAAAAGTTAATACCTCCCGTTTGTTAGAGACCATAGAGTATACGGTATGGGGAAGCATACTATCAATTATACAAAATTGAAAGAGTGAGCGGACAGCGCACAACACCATGCATGGCTATTAATTAACATTGAAGGAGGTTTTGCAGGCAAAAGACACAGTAGAAGAAAACTAATACAGGGTTACTGTCTTTCGTTACGGATAAACAGTATTCCAAGTTAAAGCAAAATCCCTTGAATTAAGACGTCTAAATGACACGTACCATGCCAACAAGCAGATCATACACACACGTACAAGAACACATACAGATACG
>JAAAKM020006971.1:133594786-133629559 GCA_010016025.2 Alatinidae sp. Z8VKAUB7J3 | reverse complement strand
TTTGTTGCATGCTATGATATGACATGAACGTTTCTGGTTACTCTAGTCTCTTGACATGGCAACAAGCGGAACTCTCATATGAGCAGGTCTCTAAAATTGAAAGCAGTTGTCATATGCAAACAGGCTGATCTCTGGTCACGGCAGAACAGTTGCCAATGTTCACAGGTGGGGAATGATCCCCTCTCAAATTTGTCCCTGGTATCGTCGGAAGGAGCACAACACGGACTAGATGGTGTTGCGGTGTCGATTAATCGCAACAGATTGTGGTTTCCCCTCCATTTTGGGGTGTGGCGCCGCCTTTAAGAGATGGCCTCAGACATCTGTCGTGAAGGTGTGAATACAATACTATCATGTACTAAGAAAAAATTTATCAATTACCTCGTTAGCCCCGTCTTTAAAGTCGATATATGCTACTGTGGAAGAAGGTAGTGATTCCTAATAAAGAAAAATTAAAAGTTGATAGTGATGTCATGTTTTCATTCACGAATTTTTAAAATAATATATTTCCGAGATCTTTGATAGTCAGTGCTTGTAGATTTTACGTTCAGAATTGCCATTATGCTTTACACTCCTAATCTACTATTGACCTATAATACTTTAATTCAATTCCTCCACATGTCCATGTAGTGCCACACGTTAAATACAACAAAGTAGAACTCTGGTCGGGCGTTGGTAAGATCATAGATACATGATTCTTCAGTTTAAATGCAAGTCGGGGTATTGCTGTGGATAGATTTCACATTGTAAAACAGTGAAGAGTAAGGAGGTCTGACACTTCAATGTTTTGTCGGGAGGGACCAACTATTCTTTGAGATTATAAACGCTTTATTATATCTGACCTGGAAAGTTGACACATCAAACCATCCGTCGTGGATTTATAAGCGAGCAGTACTCAA
This sequence comes from Alatinidae sp. Z8VKAUB7J3, assembly GCA_010016025.2. NCBI lineage: Eukaryota > Metazoa > Cnidaria > Cubozoa > Carybdeida > Alatinidae > Alatinidae sp. Z8VKAUB7J3. Next base: position 133,628,663 of record JAAAKM020006971.1, on the reverse strand, counting down.
ACATACTAAACGGATTAAGGAGGTTTCTACTACGGTATGGCCATCAAACATAAAGGGGAAGGCCTCTAAACGGTTTATGTTTACATCAGGGTAGGTATGTGTAGAGGTGGGTGGAGGGGTTACCTACGACGTACGTATACTTTACGCACATTAATCGTAAAAGGTCGACGTTGAGAAGTTCAAATACACTGAAATTAACAGTGATGAAAATTGAGCAGATTTATAAACATTCGTTAGTGCCATATATTTATAACGCGTGCCAAAAAATTACAGTTTTCATACTCCCTTCTGTAATACAAAAATAGATTCAACCGTTTTTTTACATCAGCAGCAGCAAACGTTAAGGTCGTAGTTACAGTCTTCCGTGGCATCCCGACAGAACCATCTCCAGGCCTTCGCATGTTGGGTCGCCCTGACAACACAAAGCTACAAATCCCTCTTCTCTTAATATCATAAATGTACGGCTCATTACTGTCTACTCTAATCCAAGAGCCATCATTGTGAGATCACTCTCTACTCCTGCTGTTTACATCAGAGCATTGGGAATTTTTCTTGCAATCTCTCAATCAAAGACCCCTGATGAGCAGCGGGCACGACATTGAAACTACCCCAAATAAACAGAAAAACCACCAAACAGGCTAACTAATAAATAAAGGGCAGCTGGGGTGTCCAAGGGCGACGCCCTTCAATTTGAGCTACCGGGCAGAGAAGCAAGCCATGAAGCAGGCTCAGCTGCCCAGTAGGACCGCCTCTCACGGATTATGGAAAGCATCTGTCAATTTTTCTTGGGCCCTCTCTGATCATTATACAATACTCGTACGGTACATAATAATATTCACTCCCTTTCATCGTCGCGTTCCTGTATGAAACGCAATATTTTAATTAATTTGGCGTTTTCCTCACATTACATATTGAAATGTACAGAACTTTTGTTTTTTCCGAAGGTTAATCTTGGAAACATGTATTACCATGGACTTGGTGTAGAAAAGGATTGGGAAAAAGCAAGAGAGCTATACAAGAAAGCAGCCCCAAATAATCATAATGCTAGAATGCTTCTAGAGGAACTTGAGACCGAAATGGAAGCAGCGAAGAAGTAACAAAGAAAAGTCAGGTTCCAAGAGGACCAGACCTCGACAGAGAATCTGAAATTGCCAATCTTAGTTGGAAGCGTCTTTCAACGTGTATATAAATAATTTTTAAGCTAGAATAGAAAAGGTAAATTGATGTAAACGTTTCTATAAGGCAATAACCAAAGCAACACACGTGTCTGACCCATATATATTCACCGACGCTTTATTTTGGTTAACTTTTAAACAGATAAGCAATATGAAAATATAGTAATGCGATACAACCTTTCTTTCGTGTCGATGAAGTTTTTATGTGGCAAATGTACATTGGATGCTAAGCGTGATTACAACGTCTGTGCATTAGTTTCATTCCATGTAATCATGGTACAAATATTGCCTGAAACGGTAAACGCGGTAGGAAGTTGTGTCATGTATTTTGTTTTTACTGCGCTGGTCACTTGTGCTGGGGGAGTAGACTAGGGAACGGTAGATGGTTGTGGTCATAATATTTAGAAAATATACGAGGCCACAGGGAAAGGTAGTGCTTCCATTGGATTTTTTCTTGTTTAGCTTAAAGTTCTCATGTTCCAAGCTTGTTTTGTGGTTTGTTTTACATTTATCTTACAGAAGTAAGCATTGCCCTCGTCACACCCAAAGGAGAACCCTTTGTGCCATTGTACAGGCTAAGTTGAAGACGGCATGCGTAATTCTTTCAAAAATGATAATGCATAACACAAACAATTCCTTCTTCGAGCCTCATGATTCATTTCACGTTCAGTTTCCCCCAGGCACGGGAGGTTTAAATGGCACTTCTATTTGGTACAGAGGACTACATCATTGATACCTAGAGACTGGTCAAAACTATTTCGACGTAATGACCTATTGTTCTCATTGATTTTCATTGACTGATCGTTCTGCCTTAGATGACTGTAACTTGTCCAGGGTTAGTTCGGGCCTGCAGTTGTTAAACCTTGATGGAATGACGCTTTTCTCTTTTAATATCATAAAACAACTGTTCATTTAATTTGAAAGGAATAGATCATCAAAATGATTAATTCAAAAGCCATTGGAAAGGATTTGTTTACAATATGAAAACCGTTCTTGAAATAATCATTGGCACTAAACAGTTGAAAAAAAAAAGAAGAAAGTTAACAAGCGCCCCCTCCCCGCCCCGTATAAACGTCTCACTTGTTTCCACTGTTTAACAAATACCCGATGGATTTATTCGAAGCATTTCGCTGGCCTATAAGAAATCGAAGCAAATAATCAAAAACTATTTTCTGTTTCATTAATTAACGGATATTCTTCAGATTGAAACACTTGACAGGAAGTACTTCCAGTCGTTGCTCCATCCATTCGTAAATTCGTTAACAATAAATCAAATAGTAATCAATCAGTAATCAAATTATGTACATCTTCTTACAGTATGTGTGCTCCCTGCATTCACCTGGTCAACATTTGTGAATCCAGTTCACATAATGCTGGTAATCCGGCAGAGATTAAAGTATTTGCGAAATTTTGTTTCTTCATTGGAATTTCTGGTAGGTTGTCTCTCCATCCACAGCGAATAAATGTCAACTTAAATATCGTGTTACTTGGAACAAGCACCATGAAACAAACAGGTATTGTCAAACTAAACGAGCGAATGACACGACGACATAAAGCCGGAAGTCGAACAGAAATTAACGATACAAGGGAGGCTTCACGTTTAAAGTGTTACTCCATTTCAACCAAAACTGGGGTCCTCTTCCAAAGAACTCTTGCTTACAAAACCCGAACTAAATTGACGGAATAGAAACAGACGCATATGTGCTTATTCCAGGAATTATGGTACTTGGAAATCACTGTTCTGATGAATAAAAATGTACTGAAACCCTTCGCGCAGTGGCATCTCTAATGCAAGAGGAATTTAAAGGACTATTCACCAAACACGTCCAAATTCATTTTATTGCACTTGAGGAAGCTATATTTCGCGGCAAGTGGTAATAGACACCATTTCTTGTCTCTGAGAACAAGTTGCCACACTTCAATCAACATTACTCAACGACGGTCATTTCTTTCAAAAGGGTTTCCCAACGTTATGGGTTCTTTATGTTCTGAGTAAAATAATGGATGCTCCTGGTAATACGAAACTAGGTCCATCAAATTATTAAAGTTCAATTTTCCGATGACGAGTTTTCCTTCGAGTGATGTTTCGATCGGGAAATGTCGAATTCTGGAGGGAAAAAACACACAAGAAGTCAACAACAAAAGTCATTGCGCAAAACGAGTGCTGCTCGCAGGTCTCCACAAATTACCCATTACCTTTGCCTTTTTATCACTGCAGTCACAGTCCAACGCATGGTTAAGAAGGTTAGCATCAGTTAAGATCATAGCAAAATTGTAGTAGGGTGGTAATGGTCTACCTAACAGCGATATTATGCTAGTCGAAACTTCACAGGATTCCTGGAGGACAGCTGGTGCCTTTGTTTGCAGCTTCAGGTCGATAAACGAAGCACGGACTTTAAGAGCCTTTACCTATGGCGTCGTGGGTAAAGCCGGAGGGTGATTACTCTATTGTTAGTAATAACTGACCCTACTAGGTTTATAGACAAAGGAGCGGGGGGCTAGAAACCAAGGCCCATGCATGGTCTCGAATTTGCTCGGGTCGGACTCAAATGTATAGCGAGTCTAATAACAGCAAAAAAGGAAACTTAACTAATTTTCAACAGAGCGTGTGAATACTCCGCTGGCTGTCGAGTACATTTTATTGTACCCTTCACAGATACGATGCAAGATCTTGAAACATAAATTAAGCAGAACACCATGTGGAGGGAACAGTGAAGGGGGTCCCACGCCTTCAACTTTATCAACACCTCCACGGTGCTGTCTGGGTAAATGATTGAGAGATTTGATTGAGACACTGCTGGCTGGGTAAATAAACCAAACCCAGGGTTCGAAATCAATTCAGTAATTCACAACACTGTAGATAGATTTGTTTCCTAACTTGCCCAGTGTTTGACAATCAAGTTGAGAAATGTTTTGTCACTGCATATGATTAATAAGTGCATCACCCTAGTAAGCGAGCCATTGCAACTATACTTCATGTACTGTACCTTGTATGTATATACATTAAATCGCCGAATTAACACTGGCTCTTATTCCATGCCTTTGCTTCAACACTGATTAATGGTTGTTGTCTTCAAATCCTATAATCCTGATTTGTTTTTTATCAAATTAATATCTTATCAACAGGTTTGATTCGGACCCACGATAAGGAACTAACATTGCGGAAAAATTGCGTGAAATTGACTAAATTTCACGTCTGAAATTAACATGTTTACTTTCAGCATGGCTGTTTAACTAAGAGAGCGGCTATTGTCTGGATTGCAGTCGAAATAGTAAAATCAAGGCCTAACGAACATATACAAAAATAACTTCTTCGCTTTTCAAACTACTTCAAAAACGCATCAGTGTGTCTAGTCAAAACTAATTCATTGTGTGCCTGCGCTTCTTACAGTCTGAAAGTGCAACGTGCTCCAATCATAAGTTTCGCATTGCGAAGTCGTTATTAAGTTTAACATCAGCTTTGAAGAAAGACATTACCCTTGACTGAAATAGAGCTATGTAATACGGATTCAGAAAATGGAATTCAGGAACAGCCAGTGAAAAACGTCGGGAAGGGGAAAAAATTATATACTTAGAAGAAACTTGGAACCGTTTGCGGTGGGAAGGCATGCACGACTTAGTAAGTTGGGAGTCTGTACTTGAATTTTGAAACGTATGTACAATAATAACAATAAAACTAACTGGCAATAACAAATGGCGCATCGTATTCTTGATAGGGACCTTTGTCCACTTGAGCACTTCTGCACTATTTTTGAAACGCGCTCCACACACTTATAAACACAAAAGAAAACAAGCAGAAGATGTATTATTCGAAAGCCTTAGTAGCTACAAAGGAACGTAACAGATCACGTGCCCCTCATCTCTACTGTGCAACACCTTTTGCGGTCACCTTTTTAACTTTCAGCTGGATTTCTGCACTTTTAACTAAACAAACGTCGTGGCAACCAAAAAGCCATTATTGTACACAGCTGTGTACGTTTACCTTAAATGAAATTAACCATTTCTTCACTGATATCACTCGTTATTAAAAGTATTTTTCTGGAATCAGAACAAGGAGCAAGGCCACGTCTGCTTTAAATGTTCAAGTATAACTATCTTCGAAGCAAACCAAGCAATTTATCGAGTGAAATTTAATCAAAGCTACTTCCACGGCATTACCGGTTTTGCCGCTGTTCTTACAGTGAGCATGTCATAGGTTTATCCAATCACGCTGGCAGACATGCAATGTGTATTGCGGGAGTGGCAAAATTCATGCTGCTTGCTAACTTGAAACTAACTTTCTTGTAGACAACTGAATCCAAAGAACACATGGCAGGCCATGACCTAGATTCAGAACTTCCCAATAACTCCAACAAACCTCGAAGTTCTCATTACTTTCAGCGAAGGAGGGGGAAGAGTCCCAAGGAGATAATGACTGCATAGCTATGAGTCGCGTGAAGGCTAATAATAGGGTACCACAGGAAGGGGAAAGAAAAAAGCAATTGCTACCAACTTCAATACAATGGTAAACAGAAGAGGGAAGGGTCCTCAATGGAAGGAGTGTGGATAGTATCAACAATTGTATTCTACCCCCTATTCTTTTCGAGAGATATCCTTACATATGCCATTTTAAAAGGAATTTCGCACGGTAGCACAGCAACAAGGAATGTTACGCTTAACATTGGCGTTTTTACGTTTTCCAAGTGCAAATCGACAGGTTTTCCATGGACTTGAATATATCGAGAGACCGTAAAATATTGTTACCGTCTTTAAAATATCCCATAGACAGTAAACTCTTTTATCTCGAAGGGTGTCCAAAATAAACTTTAAGCCTTTTAGAACACAATGTTTGGTACCAAGCTATGAGGAATGGAATGCCTCGTCAGAAAGTAACATGCATAGGGTAAGCGAAAGGCGTCCACTTGGCAGCCAAAAGTATGAAAACAAAATAAATCAGTTAACGTACCTGTAACAATACTTAACTGACAAAGCGTATGATCCTGATCCCTAAAGGATAAAAAGTTAAATTGAAGATTATCACATGAAATCTCGTAACCAATACAAGCTTAGTGCTCCCATTAATTTTTTAATGTGATCTGATCGATATAGGTGTTCATGTAAATATACTATATAGTATCATCGACTACAGAAATAAAAGCATGTTAATATCGGTCACCTAGCTCAGTTGGTAGAGCGCACGCCGCGAAAGCGTGAGTCACGGGTTCGATCCCCAGTGGTGACACGCTTGGAGCCGTCGCGCACGTACAGGGTCGGCGCGAGATGGTCGAGCACCAGCGCCTCGACCCCGCGGGTGAGCGCTCCGGGGGCGCGCAGCCGTTCCAGGAAGGTGCGCGCCAGGGTCGCCCCCACCCGGGCATGGTCGGGCGAGCGCACGCGTTCGCCCTCGACCACCGTGGTCTCGGGCTTGCCGAGGTCGTGGCAGAGGGCGGCGAAGACGAGCGGGACGTCGTCGTCGCCGCCGTCGCGCAGAGTTGCCGCCCGGTCGACCACCATCCGGGTGTGGACCCAGACGTCCCCCTCCGGGTGCCAGGTGGCGTCCTGCGGGACGCCGACCAGCCGCTCCAGCTCGGGGAAGAAGCGCAGGAGGCCGGTGCGGTGCAGCAGCTCCAGACCGAGGGACGGGCGTCGCCCCTTCACCAGCAGCTTGTGGAGCTCGCCGTAGATGCGCTCGGGCGAGAGCTCGTCGAGGTCGAGGGTCGAGCACAGCCGTTCCAGCTCCGCGTCGGCCCGCATCTCGAGTCGGGCCGCGAACTGGGCGGCGCGAACGCCGCGCAGGGGATCTTCCCCGAAGCGGGTCGGGTCGGTCGCCCGCAGGACACCGCGCTGCAGGTCGGCGCGTCCGCCGTGCGGGTCGAGGATCTCACCGCTGATCGGGTCCATCCCGATGCTGTTCACCGTGAGGTCGCGACGCCGGGCGGCGGTGGCGAAGTCCAGGCCCGGGTCGCACTGCACCACGAAGCCCTGGTGACCCTCGGCGGTCTTGCTGTCGAGGCGGGGGAGGGAGAAGTCGACGTCGAGGCCCTTGACGCGCAGGACCCCGAACGCACGGCCGACCGCGATCACCTCGCCGTGGCTCGCCAGCAGCGCCTCCAGCCGGTCGAGCCCGAGGTCGAACACCTCGACGTCGGCGTCCTTCGCCGGCCGGCCGAGCAGATGGTCGCGGACGTAGCCGCCCACGACCAGAGCGCGACCTCCGGCGGCGGCGATCGCGTTCGCGATGGCGAGGATCCTGGGGTCGAGCATCGAGGTCTCCGCATCGGAAGGGCCGGAGCGACCGGCTCGGATCGATCCTAGCGGAGCTGCACGAACGCCGACCCCGGGCCTCCGAGATCAGGACGCCGGGGCCTCCGTTGCGGGATCCCAGAAACCGACGACCCGGCGGAAGCGGCCGTCGAGGGTGAGCTCGCAGTAATTGGAGCCGCTCGCGACCGGAGTCCCGGAAGCGTCGACGACCCGCCAACCGAAACGCACCGCCTCATGGCACTGCTGCGCGGCGCCGACGCGCTCCAGGCGCTGGTTCGGCATCCGCGGCTGGACGCCCGCGATGTGATGTCCGAGGGCCACCCGGCCGTGGACCGCGGAGAAGGCGTCCCGGAAGTGGGCGTCGTCGGTGAAGCAGCGCTGGAGGAGAGCGTCCCGCGCGCCGGCATCGCCCTCGTTCCAGGCGGCGCACCAGGCGTCGGCCGCCGGCTCGAGCCGTCCGTCGACCTGGAGGGCCGCGGCGTGCCCCGAGAGCTGGGCGAGGAAGAAGCTCCAGCCGCCGTAGTGGCCGGGGCGGAGGTCGGGCGCCAGTCCCTCGTGGCGCAGGGTCACGCGCGTGCCCGAGTCGATCGGCGTGAGCTCGATGGTGACCCGGGTCGACTCCGGCGGCACCGGTCCCCCGGTCTCGTGGCCCCAGCTGAACACCAGGCGGCGGTCCTCGACCCATTCGAGGATGCGCCCCACGGCGTCCGGGCCTCCCGGCCCGGATACCCGCACCGTGCCGTCCGGCCCGGGCAGGATCGCCGAGCCCTCGCCCATCCACTGCGCGTAGCGCTCGGCGTCCGAGAAGAACCGGAAGACCGTCTCGGGACGCGCTGCGATGTCGATGCTCAGCTCGATGACGTTCGGATCCTGGGGGCGGGTCATGGGCGCTCCTCCGTCGACTCCTCGTGCTCCGCGAAGGTTTTCAGACGGGTCAGGCGGTCGCTCCAGGCGGCCTCGAGCATCGTGCGCAGGGGGCCGAGCTCGGCCGGCCGGGCCTGGTAGATCCGCCGGCGACCCTCGCGCCGGACGTCGACCAACCCGGCCTCGCGCAGCACCCGGAGGTGCTGGGAGACGGCTCCGAACGTGACTTCGAACTCGCGCGCGATCTCCCCGGCGCTCCGTTCCCGGTCCCAGACCAACCGGAGGATCGCCTGCCGCCGAGGCTCGGCCACGACGCGTAGCGTGCTCGCCAGATCGTTCATGTTCTCACTTTAGCATAAACTAAAATAAATGCGAATTTCGAGACGCTGGGTCTGGTGCCCGCCGCGCGTGGTAGCATGCCCCACCGGAAGGGAGCTCATCCGCCTGGAGAGCCCGGGGGAGCCATGACCACCAATCGTACGTGCGGCCGTGCAGCCGCGATCGCCATCCTCGTGTCGAGCCTCGTGCCGGCGCTGGCCGTACGTCCCAGCTCGGGCTGCGGTCGACCGGCTCCCGCACCACCGGGACAGACCGAGGTGCTCGGGCTGCCGTTCGAGGGGCTGGACCGGAGCTATCGATTGCACCTGCCGACCGGCTACGACGCCGGGCAGCCGACGCCGCTCGTCCTCAGCTTTCACGGCTACACCAGCTCGGCCTCACTCAACGAGCTCGGCACCACCGGCCTCAGCCCGCACGCCGATGCCAACGGTTACGTGGTGGTGTACCCCGAGGGGACACGGTTCGGTGGTTTCTTCGGCGTGTCGTCGTGGAACGACGGCTCCTGCAACGCCTCGCCCGGCCCGGCCGGACCGATCTGCGCCCCGGACGCGTTCGTGTATCCGAACCCGCCCGAGTGCGGCCCTCGATCCGACGATTGCAACTGGTGCACCTGCTACGACGACCTCGGCTTCGTCTCGGAGCTCCTGGATCAGCTCGAGTCGACGGTGTGTGTCGACCTCGATCGGATCTACGCCACCGGCATGAGCAACGGTGGCATGTTCGCGCACCGACTCGGCTGCGAGATGTCGGATCGGTTCGCGGCGGTCGCTCCGGTGGCCGGCCAGCGCGCGATCGGGTTCGACTGCGCCGCCCCGGCCAGCTCGCCCGTCGCCCTGATGCACGTCGGCGGGGTCGAGGACACGACGGTTCCGTTCGACGGCGCGACCAGCTCCGACGGGTACTTCTACCTGGCCGTGCCGACGGTGCTCGACTTCTGGGCCGAGGCTCAGAGCTGCTCTCCCCAACGCTCGCGCTACCCGACGTCGGGCGACGGCGTGCGCGGCTTCCGCTGCCGACAGCACGTCGATTGCGCGACCGGCGTCGAGCTGGTCGGCTGCGCCTGGCGTGCCGGCCACGTCTGGCCGGACGCTCCGGAGAGCCCCGGTTTCGGTAACGACGTTCTCTGGAGCTTCTTCGAGCGCAATCCGAAGCGAACGCCGGAGCCGTAGGGGCGGAACGACCGAGGAACGGGCCGACGAGCTGGCCGCCGGAGTGGAGTTCGAGGATGGCGAACCCGACGACGAACCTGCGCATCCTCGTCGTGGACGACGAGCGAGCCATCGTGGAGCTGGTCTGCGAGCGACTCGAGCTCGACGGTCACGTCGCCTGCGGCGTGACCTCGGCGGCCGAGGCGCGGGCGATCGCGGCCACCGAGGAGTTCGACGTGGTGATCACCGACGTCCGGATGCCGGGTGGCGACGGCGTCGAGCTGATCCGGAGCCTCCGGGCCGATGGGTTCTCGGGTCCGGTCCTCGTGATCACCGGTCACTCCGGCTACACGCACGACGAGCTGCGCGAGCAGGGCGCCGCCGAGGTGATCGAGAAGCCTTTCCGTCACCAGCAGCTCATGGAGTTCCTTCGGCGCCACGTCGCGCCGCTGGGCGCCCCGGTGGCCGACTGAGCCGTCCCGTCGCGCTCGGGCCCCGGCGGGCTCGCCGCCGTCCGTCGCCCTCGCTGGAGGGCCCGCGCAAGACCGCCTTCGATCGTCTCCGTGACCCGGCCCGATCGGGCGAGCTCGGTCCACGTGCCGGGCTACGGCCGTCGGATGCCGTCTCCTGAACGAAACCTCGTGCGTCGGCGTCGTGTTGCCCTCTCGGGGGGGCGACCGGCCCGGAGCCGGTCACGGTCTTCGGGGCGCTCGAGCGAGGCCGGTCGGATTGCCGAAACGGCAAACCTTCGAGGTCGTCCGCGTCGACCTCCCGCCCGGTATCATACGGAGCGGCGGGCGCCCTCGACGCCGCCTCACCATCCGAAGCGCACGACGCCGTCGTGCGTCGCGTCGCGGATCGGGCTCGGAGGCACGCGACGGTCGGGTACGACGGCGGGGAGGTACTCGTGTCTCGGCTCCAACGTCCTGCTCTCGATGACCGACCACGGCGTGCGGGCGCCGCCCTCCTGGCGGTCGGCTCTCTGCTCGTCCTCGTCTCGACGACGTCCGCCGCGCCGCCGGTCGTCCCCGGCTTTCCGAACGTCCCGCAGACTCCGGGGGCGGTGCTCAGCGGGCTCAACGCCCCGCAGCAGGGGCGGACCGCGATCATCGCCTACCACAACGGCGTCCTGTTCACCGTGCCCGAGGTTCCGTCGAGCCAGCCCGGAGCCGACTTTCAGGTTCGTACCTGGGACCTGACGGACCCGACCGCGCCGGTCGAGCTGTCGATTCTGGGCACGACACCGATGCCGATCAACGCGCACGGCTACTTCAAGAGCGGCGATTACCTGGTGCTGGGGAGCAACTGGCCGCCGGAGTCTCCCTGGTCGTTCCGCGCCGGCGAGCCCGGAACGGTGGAGAGGACCACGTTTCCGGATCTTCTCTGCTCCGGTGTTCGGGGTTGCCTGTTTCAGCCGTGGTTCGCCGGCGACACCTGGTGGAGCTACGGCGAGGTGAGCGGCGACGCCTATCTGGAGCTCGACGGGCAGCGGCTCGCGACCTGGGATCATCTCGGTCCGACCGGTGTGATCGGTCATCCGTTCATCCTCGGGGACCTGCTGATCTTCGCCTCCGACCAGAGCCGGACCGGGGTGGCGACCTACGACGTCGGAGACCCGACGAATCCGGTCCTGCTCGACGTGCTGACCGACGGCGGCGCCGGGGGCTACTGGCCGGAGCTGTGGGGAGGGGACGGGCGGCTGTACGCCGTATTCCCGTACCGGACCGGGGGCAACGGCTTCCGCGTGGTCGATCTCACCGACCCGACGGATCTGCGCTTCGTCACCGACCGGCCGCTGCCCGGCGCCGAGTCGATGTACATCCAGTTCCAGGACGAGTACGCCTTCATGGGCGACCACAAGGTCGACATGCGCACCTTCGAGTCGGTGTTGTTCCTCGACGGAGCGTCGGTGGTACGACCGAACGACGGCGGCCTCGGCATCGATACCAGCCAGTTCGCCCTGCCGCTCGGCAACCTGCTGATCACCGGTGGCATCGGCGCCGACGAGGGGATGGCGATCTGGGCTCACCAGGCCGAGCCCGATACCCGGGGGCCGACGGTCGGCTACCACGTCCCCCAGGCCGGCCGGACCGGATACCCCATCGGAGCCCCGATCAGTCTCCTGATCCACGAGACGCTGGAGACACCGACGCTGATCAACGGCGAGACCTTCATCGTCCGTCCGCTCGGCGGCGAGCCGGTCGACGGCCGGCTGACGTTCGCGTTCGACGACGTCCTCACCTTCACGCCGTCCGAGCCCCTCCTCGCCGACACGACCTACGAGGTGGTCCTGCCGGCCGACGGCATCCGCGACGCCGCCGGCAACGGTATCGACGGCTACGCCTTCACCTTCTCGACCGGGGCGGTCGTCGGCGGCAACGCGCCGCCGGTGATCGTGTCGCTGCGGCCCTCGGTCCACCCGGCCCCGCCCGGCAGCACGCTCGGGCTGACCGCCGAGGCGAGCGACCCGGAGGGCGGTGCGCTGGAGTTCCGGTTCGATCGCGGAGACGGCTCCGTGAAGAGTCCCTGGGCGTCGGCCCCGTCGCTCGACGTCGTCTACGACGAGCCCGGGCACTATCGGGTGAGCGTCCAGGTGCGCGACGGCGCGGGCGCGATCGCCACCGCGAGCACCACGGTGACGGTGCTCCATCCTCCGGTCGGCCCGGCTCCGACCCACAGCGCCCCGGTGCTGTGCGAGCCCGACTCTCGTCGCGTGTGGACGGTCCACCCGGACAACGGCACGCTCGCGGTCGTCGACCCGGATGCCCTGCGGCGCGACGCGGAGGTCGAGGTCTGCGCCGACCCGAGGAGCGTCGACCGCCCGGTCGACGTCGGCGGCGTCGGCCGCTGCCACCTCGGTCCAGGGCTCGCCGGTGGCCGGGTTGACGCTGGCGTAGGTCGCCCCGCTCGCCGCCGGGCGTGGCCGTCCGTCGATGAACATCTGGTGGGTTTCCATTCGACGCTCCGAGGGGCGATGGGCTGCCGGCGGGAGGTGCGACTCCGGCCGGCAGGCCGAGTCACTTCGCGGGGGGGAAGATGTTCTGCAGCTTCATCGCGATCTGGATGTTGCCGGACATCTTGAGCTTGCCCGTCATGAACGCCATCTGGCCGTTGAGCTTGCCGTTGACCATGCTGACGAAGTCGTCTTCCTTCATCTTCAGCGTGGCCTCGGCGGCATCGCTGGCGCCCTGGTTGACCTTCATGCTGCCGTCGTCGAGCTCGACGTGGTAGGTGTCGCCACCGTCGATCTCGTACTGGAACACCGTCTTCATGCCCTTCGCCGCCTCGGCGTTGAAGCGCTGGTCGAGGGTGTCGAAGTATTCCTTGACGCTGCTGACCTGGGACATCGTTTCCCTCCCGCGAGAAAATAGAACACGTTCTACTCGTGAGGATGACGTATTCACCCGGGGTTGTCAAGAGACCGGGCGGCCGCCGCGCTCAGGCGTCGTGGACGATCACCGTGCGCAGCGCCGAGCCCTCCCGCATCCGGTCGAAGGCGGTGTTGACTTCGGACAGCGGCAGCTCGCCGCTGACCAGCTCGTCGAGCTTGAGGCGGCCCTGGCGGTAGTGGTCGACCAGCCGCGGGATGTCACGCTGGAGGTGGGTCGAGCCGTACAGCGAACCGATCACGTGACGCTCCTCGAGTGGGATCAGGCAGGCCGGCAGTGCCAGCTCGACGCCGAATCCGGGCACCCCGACGACCACGAGCTGGCCGCCCCGGCGGATGCTGTGGAAGGCCTGGAGCATCACCTCCGGCACGCCGATCGCCTCGAACGCGTGGTCGACCCCGACGCCGCCGGTGAGCTCCTTGATCGCCTCGGAAATCTCGTCGCCGGTCGCCTCGAGGGTGTCGGTAGCGCCGAACTGGCTGGCCCACTCGAGTTTCTTGGCCGACAGGTCGACGGCGATGATCCGGCCCGCGTCGGCGATCGCGGCTCCCTGGATGACGTTCACGCCGACGCCGCCGCAGCCGAACACGGCGACCGTGTCGCCCGGGCGCACGCGGGCGGTGTTGATCGCGGCGCCGGTGCCGGTGACCACCGCGCAGCCGAGCAGGCAGGCGCGCTCCAGCGGGATGTCGTCCGGGACCTTGACCGCTGCCGATCCGTTGATCACCGTCCTCTCCGCGAACGAGCCGACGCCGGTGAACCGGGCGACCGGCGCTCCGTCCTTCTGGTAGACGAACTCGCCACCCGTCTGGGCCGCCTCGACGCCGCTGCCGCACAGGTGCCCCTGCTCGTGGGTGCAGTGCCAGCAGCTTCCGCAGGTCGGGATGCTGCCGACCACCACACGGTCGCCGGGGCTGAGGTGGGTGACCGCGGAGCCGACCTCCTCGACGATGCCGGCGGCCTCGTGGCCGAGCACCACCGGCGGCGGATAGGGGAGCTTGGCCTCGATCACCGACAGATCGGTGTGGCACACGCCACTGGCGGCCACCCGGATGACCACCTCGCCCTCGCGCGGGGGGTTGAGCTCCAGGGTGTCGATCGACAGCGGGGCTCCGAACTCGTACATGACGGCGGCTCGAGTCACGGCATTCTCCTCATCGCTTCCGCCGCGAAGGCGGCCCGGACAGCTCCGATGCTCGCTGGGCTCCCGTCGACGCCTTGCACCCCGGGAGCGCATCGGGCACACTGTGCCGTGAAGTAGAACATGTTTCACTTCACGCCGCCAGCCCCCGGGCGGGGCTCGCTCTCGGGCGAGTCGGCGGCGGCCACGTTCTGGGGAGGGAGCGATGTCTCTGTGCTCGTTCTGGGAGCAGGCCCGACTGCGGCCCGACCACGTCGCCATCGTCGACGCCGCCGGCGAGGCGACCACCGCGAGCGAGCTGCTCGCCACCGCCAACCGCCTGGTTCACGGGCTGCGCGCCCACGGCCTCCAGCCGGGCGACACCATCGCGGCGATGCTCGGCAACGAGCCGGCGATGCTGGAGCTCTACCTGGCGGTCGCCCAGGCGGGCTGGTACCTCATCCCGATCAACTGGCACCTGACCGCGCCCGAGGTCGCCTACATCCTGGAGGACTCGGGCAGCCGGGCCCTGGTCTGCTCGGGCCGCCACGCCGAGGTCGCCCGCGACGCCGCCGAACAGGCCGGTCTGGCGGACGACTCTCGCTTCTGCACGGCGGATGGCTCCGGGCTGCGACCCTACGCCGCGTTGACCGCCGGCCAGCCCGCGGACGCGCCGCCGGACCGCCGGACCGGCGGGCCGATGCAGTACACCTCGGGGACCACCGGACGGCCCAAGGGCGTCCGGCGGCCGCTGGCCGAGGCCCCTCCCGACGAGATGGCGAACGGCTACGCGAGCTTCCTCTGCATGTTCGGGATCGAGCCCCAGGGGGACGGCGTCCACCTGGTGGGCTCGCCCCTGTACCACACCGCGGTCCTCAACTTCGCCGCCAGCTCGGCCCACCTCGGGCACACGCTGGTCCTGATGGACACCTGGGCACCCGAGGCGAGCCTGGAGCGGATCGAGCGTCACCGGGTCACCCACACGCACATGGTGCCGACCCAGTTCGTCCGATTGCTCCGGCTCGACGCGGACGCCCGGTCGCGCTACGACGTGAGCTCGCTACGCCAGGTCGTGCACAGCGCCGCGCCGTGTCCGGTCGACGTCAAGCGGCAGATGCTGGAGTGGTGGGGGCCGGTGGTGTACGAGTACTACGCGGCCACCGAGGGCGGCGGCACGCTCGCGACCCCGGAACAGTGGGCTCAGCGTCCGGGCACCGTCGGGTCGGCCTGGCCGATGTCCCAGATCGAGATCGTCGGCGACGAGGGGCAGTCCTGCCCACCGGGGGAGATCGGCACGGTCTGGATGTCGATGGGCGGGCACCGGTTCGAGTACCACAAGGACCGGGGCAAGACCTCCGACGCGTGGCGCGAGGACGGGTTCTTCACGGTGGGGGACGCCGGCTACCTGGACGAGGACGGCTTCCTGTTCCTGGTCGACCGCAAGTCCGACATGATCATCTCGGGTGGTGTCAACATCTATCCGGCCGAGATCGAGGCGGCGCTGATCCTCCATCCGGAGGTGGCCGACGTCGCCGTGTTCGGCATCCCCGACGACGACTGGGGCGAGCAGGTCAAGGCGGTCATCGAGCCGATCGAGGGGGTCGAGCCGGGCGACGCCCTGGGCGGACGTATCCTGGAGTACGCACGCGAGCGACTCGCCAAGTTCAAGTGCCCGAAGTCGATCGACTTCGCCGAGCAGCTGCCGCGCGATCCCAACGGCAAGCTCTACAAACGCAAGCTGCGCGACCCGTACTGGGAGGGGCGCGAGCGTAGCATCTAGCCGGGTCGACCCGGCCGTCGCGCCTCGGGCTCGACGGCCGGGGCCGGGCTCAGCGCCCCCGGAACTCCGGCCTGCGCTTGTCGGCGAAGGCGCGCTGACCCTCCTTCGCGTCCTCGGTGTCGAACACGATCGGCCATCCGAGCTCCAGCTCGCGCGCGAGAGCCTCCGGCTCGGTCTTGCCGACCGCCTCGAGTGCGGACTGTTTGATCGCCTGCACCGCCAGCGGGCCGTTGGTGGCGATCGTCTCGGCGATCCGGCGCGCCTCGGCGAGCGCCTCGCCCTCCGGCACGACCCGGCTGACGAGGCCGAACTCGAGCGCCTCGCGGGCGCTGATAGGGCGCGCCAGCAGCAGCATCTCCATCGCCTTGGCGTAGGGGATCTGACGTCCGAGCCGTACCGTCGAGCCGCCGAGAGGGAACAGACCCCACTTGGCCTCGGTGACCCCGAACTGGGCGGTCTCGGCCGCCACCCGGATGTCGGTGGCGAGCAGGATCTCGGTGCCGCCGCCGAAGGCGATCCCCTCGACCGCGGCCACCAGCGGCTTGCGTAGCCGATGGCCGCGCATGAACCCCTTCCAGGCCAACTCGGGATCCTCCGCGAAGCGCGGCTGCCAGGGATCGTCGGCGTGGCCCTTGTTCATCCCCTTCAGGTCGGCTCCGGCGCTGAACGTCCCGGCCGCTCCGGTGAGGATCGCCACCCGCACCGACGGGTCTTCGTCGATCTCCTTCCAGGCGTCGGCCAGCCGGGCGATCATCTCGAGGCCCAGGGCGTTCTTGGCCTCCGGCCGATTCATGGTCACGGTCACGACCGGTCCGTCGCGGTCGACGAGAACGTGGGGCGCGCTCACGGCTCCTCCTGAGTGCGGCTCGGGACGCGGGGATCGCGCCCGGCGACCTTCAAAATAGAACACGTTTCACTTTGGGGTGCAACCCGTCCCGCGAGCTTTCCGGTTGCGACGCCACCTAGAACGTGTTCTAATCTTGGGTGGAACACGTTCTACCGTGGGCTCCGTCGCGAGTTGGAGCTTCAAGACGTTCACTCGGGGAGGGGACGCGGGTGGCTCGCGGGCGGCCCGTCCCCCCCCCGAGATCTTTTCGGCTCCGGCGGGGAGCGAGTCCCGGAACCGACGGTGAGAGGGCGAGAGATGAGCTCGAACACGGTAGGGGAGAACCGACTCGGGGTCGACGTGTACGATCCGGACGTCTACACCCGCGCGGTCCCGCACGCGGACTTCGCGAAGCTGCGGCGTGAGGCCCCCGTCTACTTCCACCCCGAGCCCCCGGGAGCGGGCAAGGGATTCTGGGCGATCACCAAGCACAGCGACATCGTCGATATTTCGCGCGATCCCGCGAGCTTCTCCTCGTTCCGTGGTGGCACCAACCACGAGGAGTACGACGAGGAGGACCTGTCGGTCATCCGGCTGATGCTGATCAACATGGATCCGCCGCAGCACGTCAAGTTCCGACGGATCGTCAGTCGTGGCTTCACGCCCCGCCAGGTCGGTCATCTGCACGAGAAGATCCAGGACCGCGTCCGTCTCCTGATCGACCAGGTCGCCGACGCCGGCGAGTGCGATTTCGTGCGCTCGATCGCCGCCGAGCTGCCGCTGCAGGTGATCGCCGAGCTGATGGGGGTCCCGCAGGAGGACCGCCAGCTCGTGTTCGACTGGAGCAACCGGTTGATCGGGTTCGACGACCCCGAGTTCCAGACGTCGCTCGAGGACGGCCGCCAGGCGGCCGCCGAGATGTTCGTCTACGCGAACTCGCTGGCGGAGCGGCGCAAGGAGGGCGGCAAGGACCTGGTCAACGTGCTGCTGAGCGGCGACGTCGACGGCGAGAACCTCACCGAGGCCGAGTTCGACTCGTTCTTCCTGTTGATCGCCGTCGCCGGCAACGAGACCACCCGCAACGCGATCTCGGGCGGCCTGCTCGCGTTGCTGGAGCATCCGGACCAGCTGCAGCGTCTGCGCGCTCGGCCCGAGCTGGTCGACTCGGCGGTCGAGGAGATCCTGCGCTGGGTGTCGCCGCTGACCTACTTCCGTCGTACCGCGATGCGGGACGTGGAGCTGCGCGGACAGACCATCCGCGACGGCGACAAGGTGGCGTTGTTCTACCCGTCCGGTAATCGCGACGAGGAGGTCTTCCCGGAGCCCGAACGGTTCGACGTCGGGCGCACCCCGAACGACCACCTCGCCTTCGGCGCCGGTGAGCACTTCTGCCTCGGATCCCACCTGGCGCGCATCGAGCTCCAGATCATGTTCAGGGAGCTGATCGCGCGGATGGACGACATCGAGCTCACCGGGCCGATCCGGCGCCTGCGCTCGAACTTCATCAACGGCATCAAGTCGATGCCGATCCGCTTCAAGACGGCCCGCTGAGCCGTGGACTTCGCGTTCAACGACGAGCAGGAGGCGTTCCGCGACAGCCTACGTCAGTTCTTCGCCGAGCAGTCCCCGATGGAGCGGGTACGCGAGTGCCTCGACGGAGAGCTCGGCTACGATCCGTCGCTGTGGCGTCGGATGGTCGACGAGCTCGGGCTGGCCGGAGTCGCCCTGCCCGAGGCGCACGGCGGCCTCGGGCTCGGCCAGCTGGAGCTCGCCGTGGTGTTCGAGGAGATGGGACGAGCGCTGGCGTGCGCGCCGTTTCTGTCCACCGTCGGGCTGGCGGCGCGCGCCCTGCTCGACGTCGGGGCCGACGCCGACCACCGGCGATCATAAAATACCTATTTTAACTAGAACATAGGGACCAGTAGGTCACGTGTCCTCACTGCAACGGCCTGCAGTGACAAGGTAAATACCTTGTTATTCAAGTAGTAGGTGTCAGGTAGTAGATGAATTTTGTACATTTTACTCGCAAACAAAGACAGGAAATTTGGCAGCAGACAAAGTTATTCTTACTCTATTACTAAAAAAGATGCATTAATGGAGACAAATTGTCTAATTATTAAACTTTTTTGTAATCAGTAAGGAATTTTGAGTTTGTCCAGCGTCACTTTTTTATTCCTTGAAATGACATTTATATCACTACAGACTCAATATTTTGGATACTTCGTACAGCCTGCCAGCCTGTCGAAATTACAAATTGTCTTAACACTAGTCATTCAAATATCGAAGTTATTACATTCTGACATTCAAAAATCTACGCAAAGCAGTTTTCATTCTTACGCTGCTTCAATCAAATGCTTTTTTAAGTTGTTTTCTGTAAGAATTTGTGTCTTTATGCTAATCACATATCTAATACGCAAAAAATATAAGCAAATATAACAATTGCTGATAAAGGCCTCGTCTTACCTTGGCCTTTTTGTTCCCTTTTTCCTTTATTACCTGTGACATGCAAAAAATTACACATTTTATTAATACTAGTCATTTAAATGTAGATGCTATTATATCATCACTTTTAAAATTAATGCAAAGCAGTTTTTAGTGTTTTAATGCTTCGATCAAATACCTTTAGGACATTATTGACTTTGAGAATGTTAAGGACTGTGAAGGGGTAGGGAAGTAGTGTATAAATGGGTTCTTTAAATTTTAATATGACATCAATGAACACCAATAAGTTTAGAATCCTTATTATGTGGACTCTTGACAGCGCCTGAAGACTGAAGATTGCGTTTAGAATATAACGGTGAAATCTTTTCCTCGGTCTCTGTTTCACCGTTTCTGCACAGGTACATGCACATGAGTTTTTTTATGAGTTTTTTTACTAGTTTTCTGAAGTTCTTGTTAGGTATTTATGGAAATCAAATTCGCATTTTTATTACTTTGAAGATGTCTTCAATTAAAGACAGTAATTTAGTAAGTTAAGAAATTTAAAATAGACTTTCAAAAGTTTGGCGCTTTATACAAATAAAAAAACAATAGTCTTATACTTGCCGTTCTTACCTCTGCCACCTACAACCACAAGAAATACAATATTAAAAGTAAGTTTAAATCCTTCGATATGCATTAGCAAGTGTAGCAAATGAATTATAGAAAACTATGAGCAAAGTGTTCTGTTTAAATGCCAGATATTTGCCCTTAAGTCAAAGTGTTAACAACCATCATACAAGTGGATGGTTAAATTAAATATTCGCTTTCATTTAAAAATAGTGGTTGGCTGTAGCTTTTTGCGGATACTTTTATGCTGCAGTGTTACAGCAGTATCCATTTTCCTTTTCCGATTATAAATGCTCATTATCATCAAAGGCTGTTATTTTTTTGCCATTTAACACGGACATTGTCCCCTGATTGTGAAAGCTCAATCAATAAGAGAGTGGCAGGGATTTGCCATTATTATTTTCAAATGATCTTTAATTTTGCAGAGGATGCTATTCATTTGAGATTAAAAAATGATTAAAATATATTTGAAATGTATAGGCTACACGTTTTGATTGCTCTTTGAAAAGTTGATGAAAAAGGATTTGCTACAAAGTCGGTTAGCGTCAAATAAAAGACTCTTTTTAATTCATCCTTGTTTCTGTCGTATGATATTCTTTCCCCCCCTTTACAGAATTTTTTATTCAGAATTGCGCGATGTAATTTCTTTACCTGTTTATGAAGCTTCTCCTTTATATTTTAAATGTTCTCTTCAAAATGGCAAATTCTAAGAATCTTTAAAGGAGAATGATAGAGAGATGCTGAAGTTTCTGCTCCGAATTTGTGCATTGTAGGGGATGTAATGACAGAGCTTCTATATACCCCAATAATGAACATTATTACATTTTATCACTTGTTGGCATCTTGGTATCTTAGGAGCAGATGTGCTAGGAATATATGCTCGTCATTATCACATATCTATCATCTGAAGGTATCTAAATTCAGTTGCTGTAAATAGAAAGGGATCGTATTAAATATCAGCTATCACTCCCTTGGAATTAAACAGAAAAAGGGTGCGGTACTCATTACAATCACAATGCAAATTTTTTGATAATTTAGATTCATGAATTTGTACCAAGAGGACTGTGTATATTCTTTGAGAACAGTTGAAATCGCTACTTTGTAAGAAAACACCAATCTCCTTGTTGTCAGTCATCATCAATGATGAATTATTTAATGAAAAAATACATTAATATACACAGATAAAAGCCTTGATCTCCTTTATGGTTTCTTCTGGTGCCATCTGTGGCATGCGAAAAATTACAAACGTTATTAATACTATTCATTAGAATGCAGGTGCTATTACATCCTCACTTTCAAAAATGAATGCAAAGCGATGAAATGAATGTCATAACATCTTCGTGTCTATTTGAGTGAGGTAACTCTTACCCTCGTCACAATATATTAATTCACCCTTTCCAGTTCTTTACCTTGACGATATACGTTTTCAGCTAATCACATATCTAGTAATTAGGGTATACAAGCAAATATCAAAACCTAACATAAAAGCCCCGTCTTACCTCTACCTGCT
This sequence comes from Alatinidae sp. Z8VKAUB7J3, assembly GCA_010016025.2. Lineage (NCBI taxonomy): Eukaryota > Metazoa > Cnidaria > Cubozoa > Carybdeida > Alatinidae > Alatinidae sp. Z8VKAUB7J3. Next base: position 133,607,221 of record JAAAKM020006971.1, on the reverse strand, counting down.
CCGCCACCTCCTCTGCCACCTCCTCTTCCACCTGTAACATACAGAAAATTATAGATAGTCTTAATACTAGTAATTCAAATAAGAGTGCTATTACATCCTCACTTTTATAATCAATGTAAATCACTTTTGATTCTGCTGTTGCTTCAGTCAAATGCCTTTTTGAAGTCGTTGACTTTGAAAATATAATTGACTGTGAACATGGTGGGTTACAGTATATATTAGGGACATTTTCTTTCTTCCTTATATAATAAAAAGTTATGATAGTTATTATACTTTTCTCAGTATTTGCTTAACAAGACCTGGTTTCACACATGACTTGCAAAATGTTGTCGCTAATTGTAAAATTGGTGCGTAGAAAATTTTTACAATTGGAGAGTACCAAGTTTCAGAAATTAGACATATCTAGAGATCTATGAGAGATCAACGCCAAAAGTTGGCGGATTTATATAAAAAAATTGATATCAATAGTTGCCACAGAAGCGGCTTTTGGAAATTAATACATATTTTTGTGACATTCAATTAGGGTTGTATTTTAACCTCTTGTATAGAGTAGAGTTAAAACATTTTAAGTCAATTATTTGTTTAAACTAGTGGCGGAAAGTATATTTTTAAAAACTATCAGTTGAGCGTTTCCTTGATGTCTCACATTCTGCTAGTTAAGTTTTACGGTTTTTAAGACTTCCTGCTAAATGATAATTACATGCAATTTTTTGCTTCTTTCGAGCCAAATGTTAATTTATTTTACATACTTTAAACATGATAATTTGCAAAATATACCGTGGTGCATGTCATTGTAAACTCCCCATCTCAAAATTAAAAGAACACCTTTATTCTATGTCATAATTCATCCCTGATGATATCGTATGATTTCTTTCTCCCCTTTAAAGAGTATTAACTTAGTATGGTAGGAGTAGAAGTGATACTGAGATATGCAAGTCACTATCAAACTTATCATCAGAAAGCGTCAAAAATTCGGTTATTTTGATTAGACAGTGGTTATAGTGAATAACAGGTATCCATCCCTTGGTACTATTGCGTATAAATGGATGACGTTCATTACAATAACTACCTTTATTGTCAAATATGCAACTTTAAAAAAACTTTGAATTTTTGAATATGCACCAAGGGAGCCAAGTATATTCTTTGAGCACTTTTAAAATCGCTAGTACGTTTGAAAAGGCCAAGTTCCTTTTGCTTAACCAACTTCAATGAAAAATTACTTAACGAAGAAAAGTAATATGCATTGCTATTCTTATTTTTTCCCAAAAGTTTGCCCGATAAAAGTTAGGAAAGTCAGAAAGTTTCAGCAACTTAGAAGAAATCATTCAAAAGTTATTATACAATATTTACAGCCGCCGGCCTACTCCCCCCTCCCCCCTTTGCTAGGTAGTTTTAAAGGCTCTGATTGGAAAATTACTACTTATGCACTTGTAGCCAACAAACTTTACAAATGTTCAGAAATGGAAGAGAGGGAGGAAGGATGTTATATCCCTCTCCCTTAAAAAATATTGCTGGGACACGTTCTCTCTGTCCCTCACCGATCAACAATGATGCTTAAAATCACAACGACACATCGTCATAATTGGAAGAAACCTTCTCACTTATAACTAATAAAATAAACTTTAATTGTTACTTACGACCTGGTGCTGCGTCTGAATCTAAAAAGTAAGGAAGAAAAAAAATACGATACTTTGGCAAATAACAACTAAGTGAGTATGAGCAATTACATGTTCCACATGTTTTGTCGCATTGACTCTATTTGACGTCATACAGTATGATTCTCAAGTGATCCACATCTGCTAGTTTCAAAAATTTTCAACTACTGCTTTTAAGACATTTTCCCACAAAATAAAACAAGAGTTTTTACTTTAAAAACACTGATAAAACTAAAGTATTCAGGAGATTCATGTGAAGGTGATTATGCCACCTAGCTTACAAATCAATTAAAGTATCTCCAATTAAGTTTCTCAATATTGCGTTGAGTAACGGATTCATTCTGCTAAATGTTTTCGCTATACACTGATTACAGCAATGATTAAAAGCTTTCTCACTGCACTCCATACAATTGTTGTGATCAGTGTATGACCAAAATGTGTAGCAGAATGAATCCGTTACTCAACGCATTATCTAATTAGTGTGATACTAACCAACTTTCCAAATTAAGTATCATTAAAAGAGGAAGAATATAGAAGCACGGCAGCGTAAAGTTTAAAATACTTATTCTAATAATTTAGAAGAATTAGGGTAAATTAAGTGATTCACATGTTCTTTAATGGCTGCAGGATGATCAACGTTTACTTCATGATGCTAGTAGCAAATATTCTTGGCTTTGTGTGGTCCTGGCTACCTAGCATTTGAAACAAGAGGTCCATTTTAACTTCTGACCGTACATCTTTTACGGATTGCCACAGGAAGCAAAAATAGATAAAAAACTTTTCTGTACTTGATTGTGAAAGTTAAGCCAATGAGAGAAGCAGGGGTCTGGCATTACTATTTTCAAATGATCTTTGATGTTTGCAGAGGATGCTCTCCATTTGAGATAAAAAAAATAAGAAATTAGATTTGAAAAGTATAGGCTACACGTTTTGTCTGCTACTTAAAAAGTTGATGAAAGAGAATTTGCTACAAAGTTGGTTAACGTCAAGTAAAAAGCCAACAAAGTTTGGCAGTTTTGCTTTTGGTTTGGGACAAAGACTGACATTTTGGAGAGTGGAAATTATACTTTCTTAAATACCTTCAAACTCCATGAACAAAAACAAAGCATATCCTATAATTCGTATAAAATCGAAGAAACACAGTATCGGTGTTAAAAAGATGACTTCTGACAACTGATTTTGAAAACGAACGCTGTATGTAGTATCTACGACTTTTCTCTCAAATTTGATGATCTTGCCTATCTTAATTACATAGTTCTTCTTAAAGTTTTAGCATCTAATGATACAACAAAAAAATTCCAATTTAGTTTTTTAAGCCTAGCTTCGCGCGTTGACCGATGTACACAACTGATCGTTTGGAAGGCCCCTCCACCTTTACTAGCTGAACCAGTTTCTTGAAAGAAAAAACCTTCAACCTTAGGAGACAAAACTCTAGAAGCTTAGGAAACAAACCTAATCTGAGATTAAAGGATACTGCATTGTTACAGACAGCTACGTTCCATTAGCCTTAAAAGTAAAATGATAGTACGGTACAAGTGAATTGTTATTTTACAGTTTCTTTTACTGTAATAAGTTAAGTGGGCCAAAGTTGATAAGAAAGTGGATTTGGGAGACCATTGCATTTCTAGGCACACCCACATGATAGTAATATACGCGGAGTTACACTTCTAAACTAACTACTACGTTACCTTGAATCAAGACCAGAGCCAGCACCACGGCAAGGAGAACAAGAGTCAGATTCTTCATCTTTAATTCCTAAATGCGGAAAAATAAAAAAAAAATTAACATTGGTGATGTAGAACGGTTGCAAAAAAGCTCCAAAAGCTATAGAACATTTTTTACCAGGATAAATACGACCCACTTCTGACACCAAGACATTGACCCACTTCTGACACCAAGACATTGACCCACTTCTGACACCAAGACATTGAACCATTTCTGACACCAAGACATTGACCCACTTCTGACACCAAGTTATGTACAGATGTCGAACTGAAGTAGAACAAGGAGCTGGCGGAAATGCACCTTCAAGAATTATACTATACGTCTTACGTTAGACTAACCCTTAAAGTTGTCACATTGTACTTTATGAAAGTTAAAACCTAAATGATCAGAATATAAGAATTACGTTTACACCGACACAAAATAAGGCGTGCGAACACAGCTGCTAATAACTTTTAAATCAGTAGTCCCTTATCTTACCGCGTGAATTCGTTCAACATTTTCACAAGAATGATTTGTTTCCTTTACCAAGACTTTTGATAGCGCTAAAGCTCAGATTAATAAATTTAACGGAAAAGTTTTATCCAATGCAGGTTAGAGTTCTCCTTATTTTCATAATACTCTTTAGTAATTTGTATTTTATTTTGTTTTAAATCCGACTACAGTGATATTTAAAACTTTATAATCTTTTGGTATAAATAACAATTTACTGAGGCATTTCAAATCAAAATTTTCTCTTCATCTCCCTAAAGAAAATTTTGTTAATAAATGTGAAGGATTATGTACGTACGAGGCATCACTAACATAGAATATGACTTAACTGGTTATATTGGACAATGATTAATTAATTCTAAGTGTATATTACCCCTCTTCTGGTTTAATTGTAGTACGGGATTTTCAGCATGGCGTGATTCACTCAAACCAACTGAGATTCTGTCCAAATTATGCAAAACGTACGGGCTCCCACAACCTGTTTATTCAAATCAGAGATGCTCAGTGGGTTGTTTTACAACAGACGTTGTTAATAACACAATTACAAACGAAAAAGGTAAGAACAGATCTCTTTAATAATCTTTAAATTGTAGAATAGTCTTCATTTTTCTGAAGAAACCGTCCGGCAAAATTTCAATTGTCATTAATTATATTCTTCTTCTGTTTCTTTCGGCTTCTCCCTTTTAGGGGTCGCCACAGCGGATCCTTTGTCTCCACACCAGTCTATCGTTTGCTTCCTCCTTCGTCACGCCAACCACCCTCATGTCCTCTCTCACCACATCCATGAATCTTCTCTTTGGCCTCCCTCTCTTTCTCCTACCCGGTATTCCCATCTCCAGCATCCTCCTTCTAACTTATCCCTCGTCTCTCCTCTGCACATGGCCAAACCATCTCAGTCTCGCCTCTCTCATCATTTGTTATTTAAGACATATCATTTGTTTACACCACAAAGCCAATCTGAAGTCTTCTTTCCTTTGTAGGAGATCCAGAGGCTTCGAATGAGCCATTGGCTCTTGGTGCCCTAAAGAACTTTCAGAAGGTTAAAAAAGTGGGATTTCCTTTGGTGCCAGAGCATGTTGAAACAAGGACATTGTATCATCCCCATGATTGTAACATTTCACAGGTAAAACTGCCGCTTTCAAATCTTAACTCAAAATATAATTGTCATTTAATATCTGTCAAGAAAGTTGTCAATGTCAGCTTTTAGTAATTAAAGGTGATAAAGGGCACTACCTTTTTGTAGAGTGCATGTCCTTTGACTGACAGGGCAATTTGGAAGCAGCATATTTCAAAAAACGTTAGACGTGTATGTGTTCCGATCTCTCTTGCCTTTCATCTTCCAGCCTCTCTTGCCTTTCATCTTCTAGCCTCTCTTGCTTTTCACCTATTCTTAACTTCCTAATAAATCGCTCTTCCTAAAACGCTTGGGACAAGAAATAATTGAACTTATGCCAGTTTTATTTGCTTTCCCTAACGAAGCAATTGCTTGGCGTACGACCTTCTATTGCTTGACAAAAACATTTTACGTGACAAAGTTGCTAGATGTAATAAAGAATAAATATCGAGTTTTGTACTTTCGTTAGTCTACATCATATAAATAAATATACTAAGGTGAAATTAATATTGTAATAAAATACATTTATGTAGCACCCTAGAGTCTTGGTATCAACATAACACATCTGAGATGGTTTAGCTACTTCGAGACGTATTCATGAAACACCTATAAAGTAAAGTTAAGTAGGTTGCATTGAAGTAACCCCCTTTCAATGATACACACATTAAAATCCGCTTTTACAACTCACGTTTACCCCGCCCATCAAAGCTGCTATTAACACTTTTTCTGAACCACTCCTTTATTAGTATAGGCTTTAAGCAGCCACACGTGACTCTTTTTTTTGCTACCACAGCCACGACCCAATTTTACACCTTTAAACATGGTAGCACAAAGACGTTCTTACCTTCCTCAAGGGTATTTACAGCACAACTGGGCTCGATCGTCTAGGCCAAGTTAAAAACAAGTCTTCTAATACCAAGATCTTAAGGCAAATTCAACCACTCTTTCTGGAATTTTTTAACTTACAAATCCTATCTTTAATTCAACTGTGAAATAAAAATGTACCGCTACCAAAATGAACTATCAAGGAAGCCAGGTTTTAGTTGTGCGACTTGTGTCTCTTTGCTACTTTTTCAGCATTTGCCTGTTTCATTAATAGGGACAACAAATCTATGTTTTCTCTTCCAGTATACTATGAGACATGATCTAATGATGATTTATGACACCATGCCTTTGGCTTTTATTCACCAAACATGAACAAACGTATTCCATAATAGCTCCGAGTTTATCACAAAATATTACTTTTACATATTTTGAATGTGGTGTCTTTTTCCTTTTCACCTACTTAGGGAAAACTTGAAATGTGGGTTGATTTATTTCAATTAAATGGACCAAAGCCGGGCCCTGCGGTTGATATTTCATTGAAGAAACCAGTCGGGTAAGTTGCTATCCTTGATGTTATATTGAAAATAAACTGTGATTCCAAAACGCTCTCACGATCCGTGGGTATCTGGATTCTACTCTACTGGCCCCGAAAAACGGAGGAATTTTTTATTTTCACTACGTACCGTAATTCCTCTTATTAGCGCCCCAGGCGCTTATTTAAAAATTTACTTACAATGTGTGGCGCTAATTAAAGGGTGGCGCTTATAAAAAATTTAAAATGATTAAGAACTCAATTTTATTTGAAGCTCAAACATCAATATAAACAGAATCGATGTCTTTTATGCTTGAAAAACGTATTTTATTGTGTAATTACCCTTCTGTGTAGTTTTTTCCCTTTTTCTAATTAACGCCACTTTTTAGAGGGTGGCGCTAATTTGAGGCCCGGCGCTAATAAGAGGAAATACGGTATGGGAGGGGGAGGGGGAGTCTTGTACGGCTTATCTGGTAGCAGCGATCACAAGATGTATTATGATGAGCCAGTATTAGTGTTATATGAAAACAATAAAAAATCAACAGATTGAGAATATCATCCGATTTATATGAAAACATCGAAGGGCACACCTAGGTTTCTGAGCAAGTGCCGTCCAATTCCTTTGTGACTTTTTGGTAAGACTGCCTTACTGCATTACTGACTAGGGGTTGCTGGTGATTAACAATTTAATTAATATATTGTTTTATTGATCAATTTATTGCCTGATTGATTGATTGATTAATTGATCTGGCAATTAACTTTTCTTCAGTTTGGTTAGTCAATCTTTTATTTTTATTTTAGATACGAATTACGGGTAACAATATTTAACACAGAAAAAGTGTTAACTGTAGACAGAAGCCGATTGCTTGGAATAACGTTCTCGGATATATTCGTGAAAGGGTATGCGCCATACTTTTCATTCATCTTGTGGTCATTCTTTTTTTAACGTAATATCATCTATAAAATGAAATTCTATACTTTCCCGCAGTTGATTTCAGAATTACTGACTTCAGATTAGTCTACTTTGCAGATGCACGTAAACTGCTGTTTCAGGATCTGCGCATCAGACATCGAAAAATCGTCGCAGAAGTGTAGCAGAGTCGACCTATCAATACTTCTCACCTTTAAGTACTTTACACTAAATAGGTGTCATTTTTTCATGTGCCAGTACTTCACAGTACAACAAAAAAGCAACATGTTAAACAAATCACGTGCAAGTATCGTGACTGTAGAAAACGGAAGACGTTACGCTTCCAGATTCTCAAATCCTAACAGAGAGGTTTGTTTCAGGTTGCAGTTTAGGCAAACTGAAACCATGACTTGGTTTTTTTGCCTCTGATGTGCTGCAGTTATCAAATTGCTAGTTTTGTCGCAAGAAAGACGTGGGCCAAGAAAAAAGGGGGACGTGAACGAATGACTTATAATGTGCGACATGCCAAAGCTTGAGTCCAATGAAATATGACTTTTAGCAACAAAGACATCTTTGCTGGCTGCCCTTGAGTTTACGTAGAAGGCTTAAAACAAGGCGAGATCAATCTATACTTAAAATAACGTGACTTGAAATGCAGCAGGCATATGGACCCTCTACTCAACTTGGGCTTCAAGGAAAAATAATTTGTTTGTATTGTTCTTTTCCTCTTCCCAAATCGCAGCTGGCTAGAAGGAATGCGAGATGACGGTCAATGGACTGATGTCCACTACAGGTAATTACATTTTCAGTAATTGATTAGTCAATGAGCGTATTAACACAAAGTAACTAAGTGTTTGCTGATTAAGATGTAATTATGTATTATTTGTAATTTAAATACTTAATGGTTTTGGTTAATGTTACAACTTTTGTTGCCTTTGAGCAGTTCCTGTTACCTCAGACATGCAAAACAGAGTTAATGAAAAACGAGACTAATTTACATGGTGGGCATGTAGCCAAGAAGGGTATTTGGGGTTAACGTTTCCCAATTAAGGACCAACTCCCCTCCTCCCAATCACATGTCAATGTTCAAACATAGATAATCAACACCTGCAACCCTCATCAGAATAGACACCCAAAACCTGGAGAAGACCTGCTTTAAAAATTTCAAAACTTTAGAATCTAAATTGCAAGTTGATTTGACTTCACCAAAATATCCATAATTTTCTACAAAAATTTTGTTTCATTGGACATAAACGTACTCAAACCTGGCGCTAATACAGAATCGGACCTCCTATTTTTTGGTTTATTTTGTCGTAGGGCTCTAGTAAAACAAATCCAAAAATTACCAATTATCGTCACCACGCAAGAGAAACTTAACTTCCATTTATATAGTCAAGATGGTGAGTTTACATTTCATGAAAGTTGAGCCCGAGCTGACAGAGCCTTGAGGCTAGGGTTAACTGCAATGGTTTAACTACGTTTTAAAAAGCAAACGTTTATTGCAATGACCTTTCGTTTTGTTGTAGATCGGTTAATGGATGTGGAATGTTCAACTGGCGCTTCGTCTTTCCATTTCGATTCAGTAAAGCTGAGAAAGAAATAGTTACAGAGGGGAAGGTAAAAAATAAATAGCTTTTATATCCGATTGCAGATAAAATGAGATTTAGAGCTGGCACTTTTTAAGAAATACCAGATGGTGAAAAGTATAGGAACTACTACTCGTAAACATGACATCTGCATCTATAGAATAAAAGAATCATCTACTTCTGTAAAACCGAAGTTACCCAAAAGATGTGACCTATTAGTCTCATGAAATAGCAAGGTAAAGATTACGTCAAGGATCCAGAAAATTTATTCTATGCCAATTTAATGTTCTCTTATATCATTACACGTGGTCCAAAATAATAATAATAGCTGTCGATTATTCAAAATGTAAAATTTTCATCAACTGATTGACTATCTTCCCCTCTCGATAGCTCAGGGGTCCCCTCTGATTGTCTATGCTGTTTAGAAGCATGGAGAAATTGTAATGATTTAGCATGCTATCTGTGTGGTACTAGCTTACATCTCCTAAAAATACACTGCCTCGCCTTTTCGTGTCGCTCCAAGAGATTAAGTATGGCCTTTTGAGAGTTTGCCTTAATTACTGCTGTACTGTTCCTGTTAGTTTGTTTTCTTTTCTCTTTGTTACCATTATTATTTATTTTTGATAAGGTAAAGGTGTTGTTTAGTCTCTGTAAACTGGACGTTTTGTATTCTAATCAGTCATACATGCCTATTAGTGATTGTTTTCGTTGGTGTGTGTTGGAAAATAAATTGAAAGTCCAAAAACATCATATGTTTCTTAACAGAAGAAATTTGTTAAACATTTAATGGTATGCGTATACTACACACTGCCACATTTTTTACGCATGAGAAGTTTTTAAACAAATGTTTGTAGATTAAAAATACAGTTTGTCAGAGTGATTTTAATACTTCGTTGTTTTCTCATTCACGAAGATGAAGCATCAAGGCGTTTTCTCAAAAGGGTTTTTAAATTCATGCTTTGTATTTTTACTTCATTTGAAATTTGACGTTACCTTCTCCTTTTTGACCTCCTAAAATGTCTGGCCCAGCTTATGGTCTCAGTATTCAAGTCCGGGCCAGCTACGTTCTTAATTGAATAGCCGCACTTTAGGGCATTTTTGTAGGACTTTGAGTAATTGCCGAGAATACACAAAACGTCTAGCTATTGAAGTACGTTCTTTTTTGTAAAATTTCCGCCTTCCTTTCGATTATTTATGCGTTCATAATATGTGGACACAATTTACGGTTAAACGTGGTGGAGACAACCTCCTTGTAGATACGAATCTTAGGAAAGTGGGCGTAATGGCATCCGACGTAAGCATTTTGACTTTAAAGTGATAGGGATTGATGACGTACACATCATTAGTGTACCAAATCGACAGCTTAAAGTTGGGGGCGTAAAAATCAATCGTGGATAGAGAAGACCAGATGTTACGAGATATTGGGGAAAAAATTAATCTTTAAAAAATTGGTTAGAGGAGCAGAAATTGAATATTGTGTCGAGGAGAGGATTCATTATGCTGAACGCTTTCGACGGACACTGGTCAGAACAATTTCTGGAGTCAAGTAATAAAGCTTTTAGAAAAGATATCATAAGTGTAAAATACGTGCAGTAGTACTAAGCCTAACATGGCATCATTTGTGTCATATTCACATCGTTTCATTGCTCGCATGCGGTCTTTGACATTAGGCAGTCATTTTGTGTGTTTCATGTAGGCGCGGGCTTACAATAAGGAACGAGAAGATTGAAACAAGGTCCAGAAAATACGCTTAACTTACGTTCACATTCTTGTTGTCGACAGAGCACCGGCTTTCTTGTTTTGATAAAAGCGGCTTCTAAAGCTGCAAGATAAAACGTAGATCATGTTTTTAGTTAACACCCTAAATGAATACTTTTGGTAGCTGCCGGCACATGTTTGGTTTTCAAGCGAATGTTGCCCCTTACCGAGTCTGTTTAGGGATCTGTTGACTTGGTTTTGTTTACACGACACAGTGAAAGTTTCAGTACTAAACAACCGCGTTTCCCTATGAAGGCTGTAACCACTACCCGTAACCTCTGCGATCTACAACCTGTAAATGCGCTTGAACTAATAAAATCCTTTATGTGACAGGCAGTACATCTTTTTTTTCTCGGCAGGTAGCGACTTTTGGGTGGAACAAACAACACACGGGAATACCGTTGGAAACTTTCAGCAACGGCTGTTGTTATGTTTTAAGGAAACATTTCCTAACTACATCAGTCGCAAATATACTAGGCACTTCATCGATACGTATTTTGGTTGAACGCCTCTTCGTTGCCTGATACGGAGACCCTATCAAAGAAGTATTTTGGGTCTTTAAGGCAGGTTGCTGAGCACTAAGTATTAATTTTGAAGGGGGAAACACATCTTTAAACACAACGTCACGAAGCTGGGAAGGGAAGGGCAGTTGGGATTTCCAATATGTCAAAAAGGGGGTTGGGGGAGGTCACAAGTCTCATTATTCTCTGGAAAAAATCCTAAAAATTATATCCATTTAATTTTACATCATATTTTGTAACATCGGTAAAAAAATTTTAGATTTCGCTAGATTCAAGTGAAAGTGGCAATGTATATTTTACATTCTAGCTGGGATTAGTAAATTACCAATAAGCCATTGCTTTAATGAGGTAAGAGAAAGTATGTTCACGAAGGCCCAAAAATAGAATGTTTGTGCAGTTCTGAAGTTATATCTCACTGAAGGCATTTTCGAGGAATACGTCAACTAACATACGTATTGACATACGGGCAGAAGTCATTCCATAGTCATCACATAGGTTCTACGTTTTTGGTTTCCGATGCATTATGATATACTAAAGTGAAAAATGTATATGCCGATAAGAATGTCAGGTGGGGAGGTATACGCTAGTAAATTCTCTCAAGGGGAACGGTGCCCCATCTTGCCCCCCTCACCTTCGTGAGCGAAATACTATTTTTCGGAGATCATATTTGCAGTTTGTTATGATTAAGATCCCTAAAAAGTAGATGCTCAACACAAGAAGCATAACTTATGATAAGTATATTTCACGTTGCTGCATTCTTGCCTCCTCTCATGTCCCGTCCTATCTCTAACGTGTCGTATCTTCAAAAGTATTTTTACCATTAATGTAAACACTATATCTATGTGGTCCCCGGTGTGACATATTTTCTATTTCTCTAGTGTTTTTTTCAAAATTAATGTAAACCTGTAACACATGTGAATCTTGCATAATTAGCAATGCATCCTTGCTCACCAATTGTTATCGGGTAGCAAATATAAGCGAATGTAGACAGTCACATTCCTATAAATGCTTTATTTACGCCAACGACAAAACAAATTTTAATGCCTGGGGTCAATAGCAAATGCTTCTCTCCCTTGTTAAAACAATGTATTCCACATACGTTGAAAGAAGTACATAACTAAACATGAGCAGAGCACGGACAGATCCCCCTTTACGTGCCTACATCCTGTACATGAGCTTTCCAACATCATCATCATTATCATCATCATCATCGTCATGATCATCACCGCCACCACCACCACCACCACTATACTCATTGGCATCACCACCATCAGCATCATTATCATCATCTCCACCACCACCACCACCATCATCATCACC
>JAAAKM020006971.1:133583872-133594686 GCA_010016025.2 Alatinidae sp. Z8VKAUB7J3 | reverse complement strand
CCACTATACTCATTGGCATCACCACCATCAGCATCATTATCATCATCTCCACCACCACCACCACCATCATCATCACCAACACCACCACCACTATACTCATTAACATCACCACCATCAGCATCATTATCATCACCACCATCACCACCACCATCATCATTACACCAACCGGCATCAGTATTATCACCATCGCCAGCATTATCATCACCACCAACACCACATTATCACCACCAACACCATCATCACCACCATCACCACCAAAACCAAAATGATCACTATCATCACCACCACCATTATCACCATCATTACCGCTATAACCATCACCATCACCACCACCATAATCAATATCACCATTACCACCAGCATCATCACAATCAACATCACCATCATCATTATTGTCATCATCATCATCATCATCATCATTATTATTATTATTATCATAATCTTTATCATCACCATCACCACAACCTTGATTTTCATCACCACCATCATCATCCTTATTATCTAGACACGTCTGCGGGACGCTTTAAACGAATTTATGCATAAGTCTCCTTGAAGATATCATTTCAACGGCTACCATAAACATTGTTATATAGAAAGTATCCTCACATTGAAGAACCCTGTTTTGCATATCTGCCATCGACTAAAAGCATTGCCAACAAACGTGAATGTCTATAAACGCACCAAATGATCATTTGCAATCGACTCTACCAGCTTTAAAGACTGGCGAGCAACAAGAATGCTTATATCCACCGTAGTAAAGTTGATCTTTCGTGCTTTGAAAGTACTAGAAAAAATACCCATAACATAAAACCAACACGTAACATTTATGATGCTACCGAAAGACACACGCGCTCTTCATTATCATTAAAACCAGCAAGTATATAGTGCATTGATTCAATTCTACACTTAACTTTCTATTAAATCGAATTCCAACTGCTACGATGAACATTGTTAGGTAGAGAGTAAACTTACGTTTGACAGCTCTTGTTTACGTACCTGCTATCGAATACAAACATTGCCAATCTTCGCTTGATGTTTATAAAATGTATCACATGGTGCTTTACGATTTTCCTTTTGACGAACACAAGGTTGACCATTGTCAATGAATATTACAGTCTGTTGTGACTTTTAATCCTTCGTGATATACCTAGATTGTGTGTATAACCTTCCTCTGACCTTAATTTATTTTCGGTAGCTACGGAAGATCATTTCGTTTGTTTAATGTTTAATAGTTAAGAATTGTTCATATATAGTCTTTGTTCCACTTATCTTTGTAACCATAAAACAAGTCGCATGCAATTGTCACATAGCGGGCAATAGCCCAATCCGTATTTTACGAAGATACGAGGTTACTATTTGCTGTATTTTTAAAACCTGTTGTTGAAGGCTGGAGTGCTCATGTCTTACACTATTTCTTTTGTATAAGAATTACATAAATTTGCCTAAGCCTCACGATTCTTAAATGATTCTTAAATTTTTCTTATGGATGGTTGTGATTTCATTGCGATTTAAGGATTTTGAGCCTCATTATTCGTATAATAAAAAAATTCTCATAAAAAGGAAACAATGTACTCTCTTTATGATGTAAAATGTTTATGCTAGTCCCCACAAGTAGCGAACCCACGACTGACTAATTGTTAGTCTTAGGATTGGTGACACAATTTTATATAAGTGTCTTTAGCCCTATGTATACAACACCTGCTATTCTAACAACGCATGGGCTTTAAGAAACCTTATAATCCTTCGATTAATATCGATTTCTAATTATCTAATATGAGAAAAGAAAATACAGGAAGAAAAGGAATTAATATTGCCAGCAAAATTGTTTAAACATTAAAGTTTTCGTTGAGACTGTTTAAACAGTATGGTATTGGAATTATAACTACGGATGTTTCGAGGTTTAGGTTTCAGAGACGTAAGGGTGTACATGAAACAATGTTTGCGTATCACTTTATATAATCTTGTTTTAACTATCAAACGAGATCAAATTTGTAGCAATGTTCAGTTGGTAAATCACACGTAAGCCGATGATTAAAACAGGGTTAAAGTAGTACTGGAAAAGGAGGTAGGTAGGAGAAACAAGGGAGGGAAGGCCAGTTCTTAGATGGAGTGATAATGTTAAACAAGACGTCAAAAATTGTGGGTTGATAAAAGACGGCTTACATTAGGCCTGTTCAATTGGCGTCCTCCGGGACAAGTGCCCGTTTGTTTGCCTTTTTTCAGTGAAAAGGAAGTAACAAGATACAGTTTCTCATTAGTTTTTTAATTTATGCTTTAATTCCATTAATTTAATTATGCTTTTACTTAAGTTGGTTTGAAATTTGGTGTTATCCTCTCCAGGCCGCCAAAATAGTCTCGCTTTCCAAATCCGGTCCAACGTTATTTTTACTTGTATAACCCTCGCGTAAGTGATTTTAAAAGATGTAGGAGAGGGGAAAAGAATTTAACCCCCCTATCTAGTACATAAGGGAATGGGCGAAAATGATGCTGAACAATACATCTACATCAAATATTTGTTTCTTTGCACTCTCATCAGCGAGTGTCATGTAAAAAAGCAATTTTGTTTCTTCTCCCTATGCGCTTACTCTTATCAGCGAGTGTCATGTAGAGAAAAATTTTGTTTCTACACCCTATGCGCTTACACTCTTATCAGAGTCTAAAGAACAATTTTGTTTCTTCACCTATGCAATTTAAAGTTTTTAACTGTATATAATAAAAACTTATCGGCTTCATTGCATATCTTTCGCTCTCCTTGTGAATTTAATTTTAAGCTTTCAAGGAACCAACTGAGATCACTTTCACAACTTGGTGCAAAAATATTATGGCAGATGAACAGCCAAAACACGTTGTCACGTAGTAAGAAACTGTTTTCCCACAGGAAATGTTGATAATGCATGCGCATGCGCAAATGTTGATAACTGCAGACCTGTAGATATACAAATTTTAACCGTGCGCTATAGGTTAATAGCTTAAAGAAATCAAAACTTAAATATGCCGTTAAAACATCTAACTCAAGACGGGAGGTTTATATAAAATATGATAGGAATATTTAGATAGTTGTGAGTTGCTAATTCAAATGGCATCTGAAAATAAGCAAAATAAGGTACGCAGATAGATAGAGGAGACAGAGGTAGACAAAGAAAAACATGGATGGACAATATCATAGATTAGATGAATGTAACATGCTATAGTAACATAAAAATAGCAAGAGAAAGGAACAAGTTGCAGGAAAGCATTGCCGACCTTCGTATCGAAGACGGCACTGAGGTAGATAGATAGATAGATAGATAGATAGATAGATAGATAGATAGATAGATAGATAGATAGATAGATAGATAGATAAGTAAATTAACAGAACATTTTTTCTGATAAAAGGACTGTTCATTAATTTTTCGGAATAGAATTTTTCGGAATATTTTGACAATTATCTTTTGTTTAAGAACTTTTTTATAGTCGTGGGCCACGGGTTCCATCCCCGGTGGTGACATAATTTCTATAGCTCTAGTGTCTTTTTAAAAACAGACATTTTAAATCCTCTCTTCTGAACGATACTTTTTAACTTCTATGGGCTTTGGACAGATAGACGGGCCGGAGAGCAGCCCTTCCTTGATCAAGTCACATGTCGCGGAGAGGCTGGTTTCCAATTGCGTTGAGCTGGGTATCGCTGTCCACCGGTGGATTATGCGGAGCTAATGTGGCGACTAGAAAAATAAAAGTCTGTTAACATCAGAGGTCACCTAGCTCAGTTGGTAGAGCGCACGCTGCGAGAGTGTAAGTCACAGGTTCGATCTCAGGTGGTGGCATATTTCTCTAGTGCTCTTTTCAAAACTAACTTTTGTTTTGTTATCCTTCAAGTATACACAGTTAACTTACAATTGTCTTTGTAGGTCTAAAGGCCTTTGGTAGGTTTCCGTCTTGGCTCCCTTTTCCAACACCTATGCTACAAACGGACTCTCCATAAAACGATAGCAATCGTATCATGATTATTTGACCACCGTTCGTTCCCCAGAATAGTACCCTTAACGATGATTTCAAGCACCACGCAGACGACGTCTTCTGTAGATAAACGTTATTGCCCTCCTCGAGAATTTCTTGAAATTGGGTTATCTGGAGAATTGAATACCCTTGTCAGTATACTCTTAAATACCTCCAACAAGAAGGGGATAATCGACCGTAACACCAGGCAACACAAATGCCCCTCTTTTTTTAGCTTTTACCACCAAAGTGATAAGGCTGGACGCTAGTTCCATCCCCCTGCTTATCAGTGGTCTTTGATTGAAAGCGTGCCACTCCAATCTAAAACCCGACTTTTGACTACTTCTTCCAGCATAGCACTTACTTATTTCACTAACCCCGTAAATATGGGGGCTGAGTGAACCGTTGCAATATTTCCTCGAATCGAACCGTGGTCGCACGAGTCATATGGAAGCCCAGCTCAACTGGACCACCGTGCCAATTACCTCCAATAATACACATTATATAATGGTTATCAAACTTCGTGAATAACCTTCCTTATGTGATGGCAAGGTACTAGACGTTCCTGCTATGCGACAGTGTTGATGTGATGACACAACAGCATGGAGCACTTTGTAGACTGCAAGGTTTGAAATTTTCAGCTACATAAATGCGTCTTTCTGATGTAAGCCACGAAAATTTGCGGTTGCAGGTAGAGGATAAGTAGATATCAGGTTTTTGACCGATACACATAAGGCGATACAAACAGGTTAATCCAAGTTTTGGCTTCAGACCTTGGCAGAGTATTTTCTTTCGCCAACTGGGATGAAGCAATTAAGAATTTCTTCTAGAGGATTTGAAATTCACAAATTTTTAAAAGTATACCACTAGTGTATCATTATCCATTGAAGATCAACCATTATCCACCCAACTATGTTTCTTATTAAGCGGGCTATATCCGGCATAATCAGCGATAGGCAGTCCTACTGGGCGGTTGAGTCTGCCTCATGGCTTTCGTCTCTGCCCGGTAGCCAAAATTGAGGTCCCTTGGATGCCCCAGCTGCCCTTTCTTTATTAGTTAGCCTGTTTGGTGGTTTTGCTGTTTATTTAGGGTAGTTTCAATGTTGGATCCACTGCTCATCAGTGGTCTTTGATTGAGAGACAGCATAAGCGGGCTATACCGCCTCTATATCCCCTCCCCCTAAAAATGTTTGCCAAATATACTTTTCAATTATTGATCAATGCCTTAGTGATACTTGTTTTTGTAAATAAATGTTTCAATACAAATGCTCTCTGGCGTTATCATTCGCAAACCACAACTATAATAATTTACAAGCTAATCAAAGAATTCAGTCTTGTACATCAGACGTTAAAGTCAATGCCAGAGTTCGCTTTTGCAAACTTTATCAAAATCCGTTCAAGTTCTCTGAACTTTGTGCGTGCATTGGAACGGTGAAAGACGGCCATTTCACTGAATAAAATTTAACATTTGCACAAGACGTTTCGGCACTCGTTGTTGCCATTTTTAAGTGAAATGAAATGAAACTTTTCATCGTGCATTACCTAATTGATAGCTCCTCGATAACTCCTTGTCCCTTCCCCTGATAGCTCTTTGCCTGCCCATGATACCAGTTGTGAGAGCCTTGTTTTCGTCATACGATTCAATCTTCCTAGCACTCTGGCGAGCTTGATCTTCTTTTTTAAAAACGAGTATGGACCCCTTCGTTTTGTGAAAGCCTCCCCTCGTGAAATCCGTGTGCAATTATAACGAAAAGTCTGTCAAAACTGCAAAATGTAACAGTGCACGTGTTTAGCAAACCCAACTAAAAATGTCGTTTCCATCCGTAAGACAGACTATGTCATTAACGTATGACCAAACGGATGATAGGAGAAGGAGCAAGTGACATAATTTATCGTCTATCTCTATGTCAAATGACTAACTAAGAACAACCAGTATGTCGTGGAGTTACCAATCCTTTACATTCAGAAACTTGAGTCGGACTGCCCTCGGTGAGTAGCGGAATATACATGGCTAAATTGCGCACTTGACTAGGTTCTCTAAAAATGAGGGAACCTAAAAAAAGATGAAAGACAACGTTCTTTCTCGCAAAAGAATTGTGTTGTATAGTAGTGCTTCTCTTGTTGTTTTTTAATTTTGCTTTTATTTCCCTGCATTAGGAGCAGCAGCAAACTTTAATATCTGTAATCTTTATCTCTAAGAAATCAGAAGCTTTCCTGAGGGTAAAATTTTTGCTAGGGGGCATTGTCCCCCCTCAATCTCTCTGTCTCTGGACCTAATTTGAGTACATACCTTCCCTTTCAAAATCTGTCTTCTCCCCTTTTATACCACCTAGATGGGACTGGCCCAAGACTTACAAGTGTATCATGCCCTAAGAAGGCTTAATCGCGTAAACCCCCCGGTACCCCCCTTAAATGTGTATTCGTTTGCCTTTTATTTTACATTTTCTTAGAAACATCGCGTGCCTTCTGCTTCTCATTATAACATTGTCAGCGGTTTCGCAATCAATCTCTTCTGATCCAAATAGGGACTGGACAGAGAGCGGGAAATAGCTGGTAGCTGATTGGAGGCTTTGAAATCAGTTGCCATCTCTGAGGGAAATTTTTACAGTCTAGCAGCGTTGGCAACGAAGGAAGGACTGAGGTTAATTGTTGATGAGAAGTCATATAAAAATTAAAAATCCATAATCATGGCTGAAAATGCTGCTATGATTACAGGAATGGAAGAAAAGTTAAGTAGGACATCATACTTGTGTGTGCATTTGGGTTTTCGTGGCGTTTCTACGCAGTACTCGTTGGTAAGTTGGATTCAGTCTTGGCTTACATGCATAAACGTGTAGCGATGTGTAATGAGTCTTTCTCTCTGTGATTTGTTCACTTTCCGTCCAGACTTAGTGTTTGAATCTTGGCATACGCTTACTAGGTTATATTTGTTTCTTTGCTACGCAATGGCCCGTTACATTTTTAGTCGATCAACATTTGTAACACGAACGAGAAAACAGTTAACTGTGGGTACGAGTTTTCATTAGAAATCTGTTAAGTGAATTATTCACATCTCGTCTATTCAACGAACTGTGCCAGTACTTCACTGCTTTTCCACCGGTTCCTCTCTAAGAGGAATGAAATGGCTTCTTTTTGTTCTGAGAGATTATTACTTTTCAAAATTGCGTATTGCTATTCATTGTTCCTTTGCTTGAAGTCAATTCTCTCAAGAGGAAAGAAATGGCCTTCATTTATTCTAACTGGTCATTACTTTCAAAACTGTGTATTTCTAGTTATTGTTATTTTTGCTTGTAGCCTGCTAATTTTTTAGGGACATTTTGAGACCTTATGTTCTTAATGTATATTGCTTGCAAACGTTGTCCAACTTGAGGTAGTTGTAACATTACAGTTTGTCAGATGAGGCAGTTTAATTTTGACAATTTAGAGCCGTTTTCTTTCTTAGATACTTCGTTCAATGTTTTGTATTGGCATTATAGCGTTCTGGAAAGATGCCCCATTTTAGCTTTACGACTTGTCAATTGGCATAAAAGTTGTCTAATCGATCATGCTAGCACAACTGGGTGCATTTTAGTACGTAATCGCATTTCGTTATACTATATAACGACCTTTACTGCAGGATTATCTCTTGGTTACTATCATGAGATTAATGTTTTTATGTAGGGGTATACTCTGTTAGCCGTTTCATTGTGTCAGGTATTTGTTATCATTTCTTGGACTTCTCTACATATTTCACATCATGTAGTCCGAAAGTAATGCATTAATATATTTATCCCTACTTTTCTAGATGGTGATTTATCAAGCAGTAGGGGCTTCCTGATATAGATATGAGTGGCTAGGGAAACACTTAGTTATGCAGAGTAATAACACCAGTTAAATTAGATTGCCAGTTAACTAAGGTAGGCGGTATGGTTAGAGATCAGTGAGTACATAAGTAGGTAGCGCAGTTAGTTAGGTATGTATTGTAGTTAGAATAAGTGAGCAGGTAGATAGTGTAGTTAGAGTAGATAGTGTAGTCAGAGTAGGTAGTGTAGTTAGAATAGGTTAGCAGGTAGGTAGTGTAGTTAGAGTAGGTAGCGTGGTTAGTCAGGTAGGTAGGTCGGTACTGTAGTTAGCATAGGTAGTCAGGTAGGTAGTGCAGTTAGGTAGGGTAGTTAGAGTAGGTAGCCTAGTTAGTTAGTTAGGTAGTGTAGTTAGAGTAGGTAGGCAGGTAGGTAGTATAGTTGGAGTAGGTAGACAGATAGGTAGTGCAGTTAGAGTAGGTAGCATAGTTAGAGAAGGTAGCACAGTTAGGTAGGTAAGCAGGTAGGTAGTGCAGTTAGAGTAGGTAGTTGGTTTAGTTAGGTAGGGTAGTTAGAGTAGGTAGTGTAGTTAGGTAGCTAGTATAGTTAGAGTAGGTAGGCAGGTAGTGTAGTTAGGTAGTGCAGTTAGGTAGGTAGTGTAGTTAGAATAGGCAGGTA
The DNA here is from genome assembly GCA_010016025.2 of Alatinidae sp. Z8VKAUB7J3. Lineage (NCBI taxonomy): Eukaryota > Metazoa > Cnidaria > Cubozoa > Carybdeida > Alatinidae > Alatinidae sp. Z8VKAUB7J3. The sequence continues at coordinate 133,586,254 of JAAAKM020006971.1, read as the reverse complement.
GGTAGTGTAGCTAGGGTAGATAGTGTAGTTAGAGTAGGTAATTTAGTTAGGTAGGGTAGTTAGAGTAGGTAGTTAGGTAGGTAGTATAGTTAGAGTAGGTAGGCAGGTAGTGTAGTTAGGTAGCGTAGTTAGGTAGCATAGTTAGTTAGGTAGTGTAGTTAGAATAGGCAGGTAGGTAGGGTAGTTAGAGTAGGTTAGTTTAGTTAGGTGGGGAAGTTAGAGTAGGTAGTGTAGTTAGGTAGGTAGTATAGTTAGAGTAGGTAGACAGATAGGTAGTGCAGTTGGAGTAGGTAGCATAGTTAGAGTAGGTAGCGTAGTTAGGTAGATAAGCAGGTAGGTAGTGCAGTTAGAGTACGTAGTTAGTTTAGTTAGGGAGGGTAGTTAAGTAGGTAGTATAGTTAGGTGGGGAAGTTAGAGTAGGTAGTCTAGTTAGGTAGGTAGTATAGTTAGAGTAGGTAGACAGATAGGTAGTGCAGTTGGAGTAGGTAGCATAGTTAGAGTAGGTAGTTAGTTAGGTAGGGTAGTTAGAGTAGGTAGTTGGATAGGTAGGGTAGTTAGAGTAGGTGAGCAGGTAGGTAGTTAGAGTAGGTAGTGTAGTTAGTCAGATAGGTAGGGTAGTTAGGTAGGTAGTGTAGTAAGAATAGGCCGGTAGGTAGTGTAGTTAGGGTAGGTAGTGTAGTTAGAGTAGGTAGTTTATTTAGGTAGGGTAGTTTAAGTAGGTGGTTTGGTAGGTAGTGTAGTCTGAATTGGTAGGTTGGTAGTGTAATAGAGTAGGTAGGCAGGTAGTTAGAGTAGGTAGTGTAGTTAGGTAGTGTTGTTAGTATAGGTAGGGAGGTAGGTGGTGTAGCTAGAGTAGGTAGGCATTTTCTGTAGTTAGAGTTGGTAGTGTAGTTAGAGTAGGTAGCGTAGTCGGGGTAGGTAGGCAGACAGGTATTGTAGTTAGATTTAAAGTCATTTTCCATTATTTCAGTGCGAATTATTCAAGAAAGTTCCTCGTGGATTTTTCAAGGCAAAAGGTAGAAAGTGACTTGAACGGCATCCTTTTCGCCCTATGTCTTTAGAAATTTTATACATTTGTTGCGACAAAATCGATCATGGAAGGCTAAAAATTATGGAGGATCCTTGGTTCGGCTCATCCCTTTGATCTACCACTGAAGAAAGTCGTAAGAAATTTTACAAATTCTCTGCAAATTCCCCGATTGCTATTTTTGCTAGCCTTTCATACTTCTTCAGTCTGTAAACATGCCCTTCCTTCGACTAGAAGCTGTGTAAAAGCCATAGGTTCTAAACTCTCGTCGTCACATCTAGGAAATTGAGTTCTAAACTGATGACATCACGAAAATGTCTTGTTGAAGATAACTTTGTATTTACGTCACAGTGGTAACCCAAACATCAAACACTCACAATCAACATAAAGCATTTTAAGCTCATTCCAGCTGCGAATAACGGACATTTAATCTAAAAAAAGGTTCAATGAAACAATGTCAATTTTCCTCGGTTCATTTATGGTTCAAGTAGACTTTACAGTCCTCTCAAATTGTCCTACAAACAGCAAGGTTTAAAAAGCATTATTCAAACATTTGAGGGGCATTTCTCGATAGTTGTTTCAGGGACGGCTCTCAAAATTGGAATTGGAATTAAGGCAGCAAAAAATATTGCCGAACAATTATGACGTCACAGTATAATTGTCTATATCTGTGGTCTGTCTAGTGTAGAGTCAGGCGTTTCTAATGTAAATACTTGGCGATAGTTTACAAAGTTGCATCATAATCTTAACAAGAAGCAAAACTTGAGAAGAAAAAATATTCCCCTTGCCTTATACCAGCTGCACGAATAAAGGTCAAATTTTGCAAAGTAATGCACAGTATGAAGCGGAATCGTTACCGAATTTGATCTTGTGTCTCCGTCGCAACTACATTTTTCCTTTAGAAAAAGATATTGGTTGGCAAAACCGACATAACTACAGCATGCCCACAGTGCAGGCGTCAGACAACGTTGTTTGCTAAGGTCACGCCTTCTCATTATTTTACCGGCATACATTGTTGAAATAACAACTCAATAAAAAGCAAGTGCAGGTCTGTGCATTGAAAACGCTTTAAAACGATGCTAGGGAAATAGAAAATATGTCAGCACCGAGATGATACTTTTGAAAAGGTTTAGCACTTGGTTTCGTAAAAGAACTTTTAATACTTTTAAAATCACAATAGCTTGCTGAGTGTATAAAATGCTTGAGCAACATACAGTGCATAAATTTTTCCCCTATCCTAACTTGATATTAGGTCTGTATCAGGCCCGCAGCCAAGGTTAGAAATGTGCTACAACTATTCAGAAATTTGAAGGAACTATTCTAAATGTATATTTTTCAGAGGGGGAGGGGTAAGG
>JAAAKM020006971.1:133549487-133574843 GCA_010016025.2 Alatinidae sp. Z8VKAUB7J3 | reverse complement strand
ATTACAAATTTAATTTTCTTAAGATTTCATTCACTATGTACAAGGAAAAGAAACTATAAGTAAGACACCCAGAATAATACTACAATTTAGATAACGTCTTTTCTTCAAGACTTAGTAAGGTGTTTGTCACAACGCTAATAAACTCTGGCACAAATGTATCAGAAATACCTGTCTCTCAACGCGAGAAGCAATATGGGGAAGAAGCCATACAGTGCTGTAGCTTAAAATACGCGTAGTCTTCTTCATGTAAGGGACCAATACGATTCCTCGGTGCTACGTTAGCTTTAATTTTAGTAAATATGTTTGGTATCCTGCTTAAGCTCATTCGACGAAGGAAAACTGACATCCAGTGGATGAAACTTTCTTATATGGTTTGTTGCAAATGCCAGCAAAGCGTTCCCATATGGCTGTCATCTTAAAGTTCGTGTGGCTTAAGACGAACATAAGCAGTAGGTAACATATGCCCTATGTTACATATTTTCTAATTGACTAAATTCCTTTGAAACTCATTTGATATTTTTGTATTTTAGGCTTACCAAATGGGCCTGTTGTTCTTACTAGAATACAAACGGGTTGTTCCAAGGTAAGCACAAAATTAAGAGAAGTCAGGAAATTCAGAGTGGAGGATCGCCATTTTGATTCGTTATTTTTAAAGTTGAGCTTTGCATCACAGTTGTAATTGAAGTGTTCCTTGGGCTAACTACATCTTTGATTACGGCGGTGATTATTTTGGTAACCATAACAACAGAAAGTACATGGCAAGTACCATGGTGCCAGGAAACTGAAATACAAATGTCAGTGATGGAGTAATTGAAGACATTTTAGGACCTCTTAGGTTCTGGTGACGATAAAAGAGTGAAGAGATGATGTAGTGAGGAGGAACTCGTGATTTGCAAGTACTTGGTATATGATCTATTATTCCGGTGAAATACCATCAGAGCAATAATGCTCAGCAAATCCATCTGAATTGTATTGCCAGAAAAAAAGCGGATTTACTTTTTGCGAGATACCATAGATAGTAAGCATGATCAGCTATGTATTGCAAAGATCACCTAGGATTTTACCGAAGAGACTGAGAAGTAAGGCGTACAAAAAATATTTGTTGTTGTGTTGCAGTGTTAAAAATTGCAATACAAGCCTTGTAACTTTGACAATGGGCTTCCATTAAAGACAACGCTACTTAACACCCGTCCCGTAGAACCTTCTCCTCATCTTTATCGTTGCGCATGCGCTTTTCAAATAATCTTACCTTCGTTTCCTGTAGGGTAAAGATCAAGGACACTTTGTCATCGTTTCCGAGGTACGTAAAATGTTGAATGGTTTCTATTTTGCTCGTTACCCTTTTACCACTCTACTACTACCGTAATATGCAATGTGATAATGCCTCAGACTTAATCGCCTTCGTTTATCAAAACTGTAATAACAGCAATGGTATTCACGATAAAGTAGCCATGAGAATTTGGTGTTTATATGTCTTTGAACTTTGAAAACATTTTTGTACATGTTATGGATGCCATCGTGCCATTGCCTCTCCCAGGATTCCTATTCACATTGATAATGCTCAAGTCACATTTGGGATCGCGTAAAGTATCAGCCTCATAGGTATTATAAGTTATGCTGTGACAACTATTGCAATACCGGGAAATGTTATGTATATTTTCATGGTAAATAGGGTTGTAGCTTACATCTGGTGACATCGGCGACAAACACTACACTAAAATGACAAATCGGGCGATACGGATTATGATAATGATGGCGATGATGATGATGATGATGATGATGATGATGATGATGATGATGGTGATGATGATAATGGCGATGGTGATGGTGATGATGATGAAGGTGGTAGTCGTGGTGGTCGTGGTGTCGGCGGTGGTGTTGCACTTGCTAACGATCGTGCTAATGATGATGAGGATAATGATCATTGAGGAGGGGAATGAGAAGGAAGAGAAGGTTGAGTACGACAGCGTTATTAATAATGATTAGGAAGGGTCATTTAATTCTTTTACGAATTATGCTTCAGAGTTTCGATTTATGTTTCAGAATGGAAATTTATGATAAGCTTACAATTTGCCTGTGGTGGTCATTATGACTATTTGTAGTGCCATGAACTCATACGTTCATATGCTGTATATTCTGAGTTAGAAACTTTGTTTTGGTTGACCAACAGATGCACTGCAGAGTTTGGTTTTGTTCTTGACGGTTTCTTTTTTTCCTCAGATGAATTATTCCGTTTTTTGCTCGCTGTAAGAACATCGTACATTGTGATGTTTTGAACATATTATAGCTTTCTAATTCAAAATGATTTCTAATGTTTAGACGTACAATTTGAAAGCTCAATAATTTTAAATTTTTCATTTACAAGTAATGTTTTGTTCCCTGAGGGTGGCGTTACTAGACATTGCTCCACATCTAAGTGCAACTGACTGACAGTGCATGTTTTAATGAACGTTGCTTGTAGCAATTGATATGTGTGGGCCTTATACTTGTTTCAATTGTTAATTCTATTCTACGTTAATTGATGCAAGCATGTTAATAGTGACAGAAGCACTTGTGTTTTTGTTTGGTTTTCCTCATAAACGTTTTTAGCAATAAAAGTTGCCCAATGGCTTTTTTCAGCATTCATACTCAGCAGTTGTGAAAAGGGAAATTCAAAGGTATGAGAAGGCAGTCTTTTACCATCTGATTAACAACTGTTTTATGTTATAGGACAAAACTCTTCCATTTTTAGCCAGAAATTTTGGGGCTTACATGTTAAACAAGAAAAAAATATGACCACATGATAAAGATTCGAATTATTTAAACCCGTGTTCAGAAAAAATCTTGCCACTAAGATACCACTGCAGGCGTATATGTACAATTGCACCACTTAAACTCCTGCAACGTAGCACCAATACCTCGGTCGATAAACATCGTTCCAAATTTGCTGGAATTTCATTGCAGACTCAAAAATCCTAAGTTTAAAGAGCATCTAAATAACGGCCAGTACAGTCACGTGAAATCTTAGTATATCGGTATTAGTACAACCCTATAATCAAAATATAAGGAAGGAGAGACGAGGTGCACATACTATCACGATGCTGGTAATATGGCGCAACGAAAGAACATTGCGGTTTGGCTGTGATCGTCTTTCTTCTTAACCCGGGATAACTTTGAAAATAAGAATTATTACCAGTTCGAACGCAGTGTTCAAAGATACATCTATATATTTATATGTAAGCAAATGTAATGAAATCTCTTTTAAAGAGAAGCTATAAACTATTCAAAGAATGCAGCACAACTAATGTACCGGTTTCCATTCACTTATCTATAGTGGAATACGGTAAAATAAAAGCTTAATGATTTCCTTAAACTATATGTGTAGCTGTATTATATTAAGAATTCGCACATGCTCGTACATGCTCTGTTTCTAAGCTTAGGGAAGCAGCTGAGGGCGTTAATGCTGCCAGTATTTGTTATAGCACGTACATGCTTGTGAATCGAACCCTGCAAATGATACCGCTCGAAACTGACTTCGAAAACTCTTATCCCAAACTTAGGGAAGTAGTTGAGTGTGTTGATGCTGCCAACATTGTTATAGGACGTACAGGGTTGTGCATCGAACCCTGCATATGATATTGCTCGAAAATAACTTTGAAAACTTGTCCCTTAAAAATTTGATACACCATACATATGAAAGCGGCTATCTCAAGCATGATTCAAGCACTTATCGATAGGTCGATGGAAAACTTTAAACTATAGAAGAAGAAAGTAAAAGTTATCAAGGTTAGCTATACTATGTATATTTCAAACTAAAACTTATTATGATATTATAATGTAACTAACTTAGATAGTGATACAGAGGAATCAGGGTCCTTAGTTTGTTCCACATCTTATTTGGAAAGTTGGCAACTCGAAATATAGAAAGTATCCTCTATTTCATATTTCTTCTCACCACTTTAACATATCAATAACAAATAACTGTGATATGATACGGGCGAATACCAGCCTCTCAAAATGCACAACTATGTCTCTAAGAAAGTCTTATGATGTAAGCTCATGACTTCCACTCACCGCTTGTATGAGGTAAGACCCGATCAGAGAGCAGATAACGGCCATTCTTTAAAGCTGACTTTCAAAGCTCAATCATTCCATATAGAAAGAATGAAAATTACCGATAAATCATTTCTAGATGATTGAGATATCGCTGCCGATGTTATATGGATCAATTTCGAAAATGTTTCGCTCTTACGATTGCACCTGCGTATATCTTTTCATTAACAGTCAGGGGGCATAACCTGGTCACCAAATTAAAGCAAAAAGCTAACACTCTCTATAAATCTATAGTGTGAATGTCGAAGGAACAGGTACTCTGTACAGGCAATGTATTGTGTTAAAAAGAAGTATGTTTTGTCCATGTTATCCCGTCTCTTATAAAGCCCATGTTTAACACAGCATGTCTTACTTAGCTTTCATTTTTATTGGCTTGGAGAACCATAATCTCGTTAATAAACTTTGTTACAATTGAGACATCTGAAGTCCATTTCTCTTTTATGAGTTTAAACAAAGGAGTCCTGAAAACGCTTAGCAGATTTTAGATATTTATTTTGTATGGCCATTAACGCTTCTTAAGTCAATGGGCTCTTCTATTATTTTCATGGTAGTTAGAGCTGAAACCTTTGGTGATCCAAGACTTCCTAGAGCAAGGTCCTCACACTTTTCATGCCACTGTCTCCTTGGCTAAAGGGACGTATCCTTAGCGCCTTACAGACTTTCTGATAGAATTGTCGACCTGCTTGATGTTAGCATTTGTGAGGTGTAATGATTGGCAGTGTAGGATGTAAGAACGTATGTAGGAGTATGTAGTCCATCAACAAACTGGAAATGGAAAGTTCTGGATTTCGGTTCTCTTTTATGAGTTTAAGTCAAGGAGTCCTGAAAAATCTTAGCAGATTTCAGATATTTATTATGTATGGCCATTAACGCTTCTTAAATCAATGCGGCTCCTCTATCATTTTCATGGTGGTTAGAGTTGAGACCTTTGGTGATCTAAGACTTCCTAGAGAGAGGTCCTCACACTTTTCATGCCACTGTCTCCTGGGCTAATAAGAGACATCCTTCTCGTCCCACAGACATTCTGATAGACTTGTCGACCTGCTTGATGTAAGCATTTGTAAGGTATAACGATTAACAGTGTAGGATGTAAGAACTGCTGTAAGAGGATGTAGTCTACAAACAAACTGGAAATGGAAATCCAGAAAACTTCTCCTCATCTGTGATCTATTATTGTTCATCCCACTACACTGCATCGCCTATTTGAGTGTCTCAAATGCCCCCACGAGAGCACTACCGCTCACGATGAAAACCGCTATCCTGGAGTAAAGACATGTTGGGGTCAAAAAGCATCCGAACACATTTTCATCCATGAGTGGATACTTGTTACCTTGACAATGTAAACGGGCTCCCTTTTATCAGTTTTTTGGAAACAAAAATATTTAATAATGGTGACTGCTAATGTTTTTCGCCACTTAGGTTTCGTGTGTTTTCTCATTTTACATATTTTGGCATATATTTAGTTTGGTTTTATTGGTTTGTTTGTAATATTGAGCCAGTTATTGGGAAATCCTTATGAAAATGACCTAAGGTGTTAAGGCATCCTTGTAAAAGATTGTTCGAAAGAAATAATTTAGAAAAAGAACCACCGTAGTGGATTCCAAGTAGTGGAAAACCACAGAGGTGGAGCCCCAGTGGTAGAGTCCCAGTGGTGGAGCCCTAGTGGTTGAGTCCCAGTGGTGGAGCCGCAATGGTAAAGCCATGGTAGTCAATTGGTTCTGTGTGTGCGTTATAAAGCAATCGGCCGAGGTTCAACCAAAGGTAATGATTCCACGTTTTACTCAGCCTTCCATTATTATCTCTTTAGTGTAAAAGGTGTCAGCAAAGCTGTTGAATGGTCAAATTTGATGCGTGATTCCAGTGTCACACGCTCGCATCTTAAATATAACAGAAAGTATCAAAAGAGGCGCACTCGTGGGACTTTCACCAACGGTAGACCATCTTCCCTGTTCTTCATAAGGGGTTCTTTCCATTTTGTTCCAAATATTAAGGGAAATAAGTTTTTGTATTGAGAGATGTTTATATTTATTCTGCATAGCTAATTGAAAAAACCATAAAGGAGAAGCTCGAGAGCAGACGCTCCGAAAGGAAGTTGTGGTATTGACAACGGTTCTCTTATTAAGAAGCAAAGAATTTCCAGTAGCACTGAGGAAGTTTTTAATTTCATCGAAAAGAAAGGATTTGAAACATCAGTTTTATAAAAAACACTAGAAACAGAAAATATGTCACCACCTACTTTCTACTTTCAATGAGCTTTGGAAAGTATGACGGGTCGGATGGCAGTCCTTCCTTGGTCAAGTCACATGGCTTAGAGAGGCTGGTCTCCAATTGCGTTGAGCTGGATTCGGAACGTCTACCCGTGAATGATTGGGGGCCAATGTAGCGACTGGAGAAGTAGAGTATGTAAATATCGGAGGTCATCTAGCTCAGTTGGTAAAGCACGCACCGATAAAGTCAAGGGTTCGATCCCCAGTGGTGATGTAATTTTTATTTTTCTAGTGTTCCTATCTAAACTGAAGTTTTTAATAAGACCGAAGCGTTGTCGCTATTACAGTACCCTTTGCTAGTGTTTTCGCCTTACTCATTTTATCAATAACAGAGCAAGAAGAGTAAGCAATATCATTTAAGGGACACATTAGGAGATTAAGCTAGCCATTAAGAACTAGCACAGGAACAGAACGTGGTGACCAATGTGAGGAAACTCAATATTGTTTTTTAGAGATTTTTTGACGGTCTTGATAACGGTGAAGACAACAATGAAAACTGCGGTATGTAAGAAGGCATAAAAGGACAGGACTACAGCAGAAGTCCCATTGCTTTACAACACTGACGAAATTTGACTGGGTAGTAAATTATAATAAAAGTGCTTCATCGTTTAGTACTGCTGAGTCCCTCCAAACATATACAGTTGACGATCGAAGTTTTAGTAGTCTCGATTAGGTTATGTAGTCCATTTGATAATAGGGTTACTACGATGTTTCATTTTTTCTATTTCTCAGGAAAGTGATCGTATACCTTATAAATTCGTGATATCGATTGTCAATAGTAAACGCTTGCTCGACCTATGAAACGTAAATAAATAATAGCCGCTGTAGTTGCCACGATAGCCGAAACTCCGTTGTCCAGCACTAAGAAAGTGCCATAAAAGTGAATGATTATTCATTCATTAAATCCTGATATTTTTAAAGGTTTTAAAAAGTAAAGGAAAAACTTTGAAAGTTCAGTTGCTGTTCCGCCCTCCACTAAAGATAAGGTTGCAGTGCTCGGATTAGCAAATTTATAGATCTGAAAATGCTCTTGTCATACCGGAAACTTGTGCGAATAACCCATATAGATGGCAAACAACGCAAAAGCATCGCAGAAAACAACAATCTATTTCATGAAATGCTTATGTGGAAGAAAGAATGTCAGAATGTCAGAAGGAAACTATGAAGAGACAAAACTACAAGATGTCATGTTATTGATTTGTCTTCCACACAAAATTTACATCAACATTACTAAGAAGTCGTTACAATCCTGTTAAGCATCAACTTCTAGCTAAGTAGAGAGTGCCTATGAGATGGAATTTTAATCATTGGTACAGTGGAGTGTTATTTCGAATGTAAAATTATGTTATGTATCAATGTACACATTCGGATTGTAGAAATGTCGATGAATTATCACAGAGTTCAACATTGCCTGTTATTATTCAGCACACGATAGATGATTAAAACAGTTTCTGTCTTTACTAGATTTTCACATAAATATAAGCGACGAAGACACCTTTTTGTTCGGGCCTTTTCTTTAGCTTTACAAAATTCACAATTTCTAACGATATATAATTTAAGAGCGTTCCCCCTGATTCAATGGAAATATCAGAACGAACAAACGGGTGGCTAGATGGGCACCATTATTTCAAAGTTAACCACAACTGACTCTTCATGAATATCTTCATTTGTTTTCCTGACAACACTGTCACCCATTTATAATTCATTGCATCTGATTGTATGGAAACTAATACATCAATGTATGGAACCATAATCAACTTCACATAGTAACATACTCGTTAGAACATCACGGCTGGTTGTTTGCGTTCATTTTATACTGAGGGTTTACAAAGACTTCCCAGAGGTGTGTATGTAGCTCGCTCGACTAAGATTGTCCTAAAATGTTACCTGGTAATGGGCACATGTTTCTGGACTAGTTTTTCACGCTGGGTTTGAAAATTAAGTCCATTTTTCCCTATCACGTCAGGTTGTGTCGCTACAGGTATATGCCTGTTATGGCGAAAATAGGCAAAATGTCTAATTTCATGGGGAAATTAATTGAGATTTTATTGTGAGTAAGACCTTTTTAACATTACATTAACTATAATCCAAATCCTAAAAAAACTCAGAAAGGAATTGATCAGCTACTTTAAACTTTTCAAAAAAACTTTCAATTTGCCAGTGTCTGTTAATAACAATACCACAGTTACTTAGGAATTAATCAGCTCTTATTCAAAACTGCCCATGGTTCCACATTCATCACCGATTTACATTGTATTTGGAAGGCTTTCTTATTCACAGACAGATTAAATCATGAGACTTTCATACTACGCATTCAAAGAATAGCCCAGTAAATTCATAAATGTTTTTGAAAATGTTCCATTTCTAATTTCAAAGCAGATGTGTTTAGTGCAAATGTTTTAGGGAGATGTTTGTGTATGTCGTTTTTGTGAAGGAAAAAAAGAATTGTAACATATCCTATTTCACATTCTGTGGACACTACACGTAATGTTAAAAAGGTCATACTCACAGTAGCATGTCAATTAATTTCCCTTTGAAATTAGACATTTTGCCTATTTTCGCCATAAAATGCATACACCTGTAGCAACAAAACCTGACGTGCTAGGTAGAATTGCTTTTCAAAACCAGCGTGAAAAACTAGTCCAGAAACATGTGCCCATTACCAGGTAACATTTTGGTCGAAAAAATGTCGACCAGTGTTATCTAATACTTCTTGATTATTGCCAATGACATTCACAATAACAAACTTGCCAAGTTCACAAGATGTAATAAATTCAGAGAAGTAGAAGTTTTTTGAAAAGTACAATTCCAGCTGAGTAACCCTCTTCCATTTAATGTATTGTAACCGTGTATTAGCTTAGGTGCTGCGGTAAAATTGTCCCTCTTACTTTATTTTAATAGAAAGGTATAGAAGAACATTAAAAAATTTCTAATTGATGAAAGAAATGGTTTATTGCGTAGGTATTTGATGACGTCAACACTTTCTTGCAGTTTTTTATTGTTTTTCATGGGAACACTATATTAATACGATAAAAATAAGATGCCAAAAATGACGAAGAACCCAAATAAGGTTAAGACAATTTAAGCGATAAATCAAATTGTTCCCCTTATTCATAACAGGAAACTTGTTTGTTAAATTATGTGAAAATAGGATTATGTGTTAATTTAGCTCCTTTATTGAGACAAAGACACGCTTCCCAGCTGACTCTCGTTGTTCATCGTCATATACGGCCGCTCTATAGTTTCTCCATACAAGGTTCGTGAAGTATTCAGACATTGGGACAAAAAAATTTGCTTGTAAAAGCTATAAAAGTCCATTTTGTGTTAACTTATCTTCCTAATTACCCTGGTTGTGCTTTAATATCCTCGAACAAGATATGAGCTCTTTGGTGTTTCACCGCACTGAAGTGTAAAATAGAAATGTGACTACTATGGCAAAAATACATAAGTACCGTGTGTGGCTGCAATGTGCCTGCAATGTTTTTACACTTTTCAAGGAATCGATCAGAAAAATATCAACAGCGGGCATAAGCTGCTGGGTACAGATCAGTCTTAGTATACGGCTAGCATAAAAAGGGCGGTATATAAAATGCAGCGTTATTCTGTGCAATATGTTAAGTAATTTAGTGACAGCAGGAATTGCAGGGAATATTCAGTGTATTCCAGTTCAATTTACGTTAATAAATGATAAGTATTTACAATTTCCTTGTAGCACTTACGCAGTTTATGAAATCCCTGAGCGCAGAGATTACATAAAAAGCCTGGAAACGTTAGCACTTTCATTAGATGATTGAGTAAATTTGTTTTTTGCGCAGCGAATAGTTTCGTTAGTTGCTTGTGTATAAAAGTGGCTTTTTCTACCTAAGCTTTTAGTACTTCATTGGTATACAAGGAGAACCCATTTTTTGTTATTATCGACGTGTGTAGATATCGGAAAAGGGTAGGAGTTTACTGGTAACACTGCAAGGAGGTGAAACCTGCTGCCTGGACGGGTACTTGGCATGTCAGCCGGCTGTTCTTCTAGTGATCACAGGTGAGCTAACAGTCGTTTTACCTACAAATACTATACAAAATACCTGGCAAATGGGGAAAGCTTCTAGTGAGCCTACTGCCATTAGACAAAAGTTATGGTGCTAACTTAGAAGGCTGGCAATCTAGAGAAAGGACACTCAAAAACGTGATCACATTCCTACATATTGGTTATTATGTGTTAACCTCAGCACCTGAACGCAGTAGTGTGAATTTGATGAGAGAACGAAACTTCAAAGACAATTATTAACTGAAAGGGCTAGGTGGTTCAGGTCATCCCAGATCACTAGATGATCCTGTGGGGATAGGGAAGGGGTGACTGATAAAGGTGGAGTATGCTATTGAAAGACCATGTTTCAACCCAATTTTTACTGTCCTGAAAAGGCTACCCCAACTAAATGTAAGGACGTTAGGTTTATATGTAACAATCACAGAGACAAACCTCCTCTACATATCACCAGATAAATATTTACGTGTGTTCCTCTACATAGGATTTTGCCAAAGGCCGTGATGTCGGTATAGAGCAGAAAAGCAGCATGACGTCAGACGTGGAAGAGGAACTGCAGACATGATGCAAATGCAAGATTGACGTAGAGAGCAGAATAAAGATTTCTTCATAATTGTCATCAACCTGATCCAGTATTCCACACGATCAACAGTAATTGCTACTAAACAGTTTTACGGAGATTTGCCTGGCAAGAAAGATACATCTTAATTGGCCGGTCTTTTTAGGAGGGGATATTGGCCAGAGTTCAGGAGTACAGGAAATAATCTTACCCGGTCCCTGTTAACAACAACACAAAGCTAAGCTTTGTCTAACATGTTGGCAAACAAAAAGCAATCGTCTGCAGTAAATTAGACTACGGGAAATCGGTCGCTTTGGCACATAAGAGCATACAAGAGGAATTTAAAAGACAACCTCAAGCAATAACCAAGAGTAAAATTAGTCAAAACTTGAAGTTTGAGGAAATAAGGAGAAAGTCTCAAAATCGATTGTGGCATGAATTGCAAACCAGATTGTGTTTCTACGTTCAAACATCGCACCTCTTATCAAAGTTTACATCCTGTATTCAAAACAAACAAAATATGAAAAAAACATTTATTTAAGTGACTAGCATGGGATAAACCTAAGAACATGTGAAAAAACATCTTTAACAATGGTAATGCTCAGATGTTGTCACTGCTTCTTCTTGTTAAAACTCTCCATGACTCGTACGCGTTTTTATCCTCTTGCCATGACCATCAAAACTAAATCTTAGCTATATAAGTTTTGAATTCAAACAAAGTTCCATTATCACCCAACGTATTATTTGCATCAACGGTCATTAAATATTTATTTATGTAACTAAGATTCTCCCCTAAAATTGTTTTATTTATAGCCTAGAGTAACTGGAAATATAGGGATTAATTTAGCTTTTTTTTCAGCCAACTGGTAAGACATGAAACCTTTCCCCAGCTTTCTCTTGTTATGCGGTTACATTCTAGTGAACTTTGTGCCTTGGTCCGCGCTTCCAAGTTTCTTTTTTATGAAATTCAGCTCAGTCAGCTCTGGTTTAGCATAGATTCAATTCTGTGATTTCCTCAATAATCTGCACTCTTTCAAGCGAGTGCTGTTTGTTTTTAATGGGCTTTTTTGCTCTTCTAGTGCTTGGCTGACAGGGTGGTAAAATTGCGGCACTTCGATACTAAGTAATTGCAGTTTTCGCAAAATACTCCATGTTCACATAAATAGATCAGGAGAAGATGACACACTTTATAAAAACCTGAATCTATCTTTAGCAAACCAAATCATTAATAATAGACTCAATAAGGAGAAATTCTAATTGTTGACGTGTTAGAAGCTTCTACTTGTTACGAGGAAGGTACGCTGTCTTCTGCTGGCACTAAATTATCTTGATATTTCTTTTGAACATATAATTTGTTGGTACCTGCATCTTTTTTAAATCAAAATTAATTTAAAATTTAAGTAATAACTTTATAAACGCTTAAACAAAAGGTTATCTTTGGCTATGCAAACAATAGGTAGGCTCGCGGCTGTTTTAACACTATAAAATATGGCTTTATGCTTTGATATTAAGGTTGTAAGTACTTTAAGACCTTGGACGTTGTATTTAAGTGTTGTTATTGCGAGATGTTTGGTAAAATATGTGTTTTTATTAGTATCATAAGGCAAGGTAGTAAAGTCAGAACATTTTACCGGATGTAAGTCTGATCGAAGTGGAATAGAAGTTGTTACACTTTATTTCACGAATTAAAAGCAGAAAGAGTTACCGCAAAAGCTGTCTCGAGCAACAGAATAAATTTCTATTCTAAATACCTAAAAAAACACAAGTATTCGTCACAAATATCGGAACCAATAGTGAAGATCTGAAGTCTCGATGATCGCAGCTAAACCACTTGAAAGAGAAGATCTTAATTATGCGTCACAATATGAATTCGTTTGAACATAAACATGTGGTTATACTTGTTTTAAATGCCATTTGGCCCTATTTATATATTTCGGACCGTTCTCTATGGTGTCTAGCTACAAATTTGTTACAAAGTTAGGAGTGGAAATACGACGTCATCAAAATTGATCATAACCCCCAAATTAGTGCTAATTAGCTCTTAGTGAAAATTAATGAGTTTGAAATGTATTAAGAAATTAAATTTAGATCATTCTGCAAAATACTAGTAAAATTCATGAAAAAACCTAGAGATATAGGCCTTTAAAACTTTTCACAATATATGGTCAATATTTTTATCAGGGTCACGTGACCAGATAATAGGGCGTAACGGCCAAATTTATCTTACCAAAAGTTGGCCTTATAAAATATGGGGCAAGTCAGAAAGTTTTAGCAACTTACAAGAAGGCATTCAAAAGTTATTAAACAATATTCACAGAAACAGGCCTATTAAGATATTCAAGATAAAGCAAGCAGACAACTTGTCAACTAAGACATGCACTCTTCTTTTGTAAAAAACAGCCTGCACTTGTATTTGTATTCAGTGGAAATTTTCTGAAGCCCTGTACAAAAGGGTTCGACTTTCAACTAGATTCCACTCGACGTTGTAAAACATCGTATAGCCAAGTATAGCGAAGTCGAGCCATGTCTAACGTTTTGTGTATAAACGGGTCAATTACATCCTGGACTTTTTACAGGACTTTCAAGTCCTTCCCAGGATTTCCCGTTCTTACCTGGCTAGAAAATGTATTTTTGAATTGGATTACCCAGCATGCGTAGGTAGTGTTAATAGTATAATCAGGATATATTTAGATGTTTCACTGGGCATGCGTGTACTCGACTTTCGTCGAGTGGGTGTACAAATGAGCTCGACAAGGCTGTACAAGACTTAGAAACAATGGATTTATAGAGAGGACCAGCTCGACAAATTTGAACATCTTCAAACTTCACTAGGCTTTCCTATACAAGGCTCGAAAACCCCCGACATTCTCTATACCAGAAACACAAACGTGCTCGACTCCTGAGACGACAAAATCATTGCTAAGGTTCCACTTTTTGTTCATGGCGTCCAGTGTCCAATTCCAGCCGTCATGGTGCAAAACAACAGGCAGATTACAAACTATACTACACACTACACACACACACACAAACACACACTACTTCGTGCGTTCGTTTACATCTTTCTAGTGTTAACTTTAGATCATTTTTCTGTGCATCGTGAGAGAATATTCCTCCACTCAATACCATCCAGTTTTTATTACATATAACTCTGAAGATGTCAACAGCTTAGTTTCACAAGACGTTAGTATAGTTTATGAAAAAGAAAAAATATTTCAATATGTCTCTTTCTTTAAAGATCCTTAGACTTGCTGTCATTTTTATAAGCAGATTACGTTTTCCACCGGGCATTTCACTTGTTAAACTACACACTTTATAAAGTGATGACAGTAGATATGAGCTTTGTTTTGTACAAAATAAAAAATTACATCTGTTACCAATATCTGATTTTTCATAACATCTTTTTCAAAGACTGTTTTAATAAGCCGTGTTATTCTACAGGCTTATAATTCCTTAAAACATCGTTGACCATTGCATTGAGGGTCAGTTGTGATGAATCTTTAGTTCGTCGCTTCAAAATTTTCTTGTTGTGGCTGGCGATAATACGCTTCATGTTGTAAGTGCAGCTGTAACTGACTTTGGTGTTGTTCCTTTTAAAAAATTTATATAGAGGGATGGCTTAGGGACGTGTTTATCAATAATATCAGTAAGGCGGAGAAAGGAAGCAGCGGTGTTCGTCTTTACTGACTGGCTATATCGAGGGTTAAACCAAATTATATTTCGCGATCTGTTTCTGCCTATATTGTCAGAATCTTATATTAGAGTTTGAAAAGTAAATTTATGCGCAAACCCACTTCACTCTAGTGCTTCTTAGTAAATAGGGGTTGTGGTATTGAAGTTTTTGAAGTCTGAACTTAGATTGGCTAGTCTTTGGTTTATTGTAGTAGGCAGTCGTTTGATAACAGATGGAGGGTAGTTTAATTTTAAATTGATGTAAACTGGATACCTCAATGTTGAGATCAACAGAAAGGGACTTGCATTTACTCCCCCCAAAAATCTAGGAAAAAAGTAAAACAAGGGGAGTAAGATCTCCATCCAGTGCATCCTTCACCCAAAAAAACCGCAGGAAATACCTGTCCTTCTCCTCCACTTCAATGTTTAAAAACGCCTTTCCAATGTCTGCAATCAATGCAACCTTCCTCTCTCAAATCAAATATCTAACAATAATGGAGTGAATGATGGCCTAACCTGTAAACAATCATTGACACAATGACACATTGTATATGATACGTACTCTTGTTGTACGGGCATTTTTTCGGATCACACCATGATGCGGGAGATGATGACCATCCCCTACTGATTTGTGGTCAGTAGCTACTTCTGTTACACCTGCCTGGATTTACTGTTTGATCACCTCATCATAGACCTTCAAAATATCTTGGTCCTTCTTAAGCCTATCTAATTGCCCCTTCAACATTCGCATGCAGTTATTGTAATTAGTGGGCAAAACTGGATGTCCTTGCTGCCATGAAAGCTCAACTGAATACCTTACTCCATTAAGCCTAATGTTGTCAAGGGCAAACTCATACACCTTACTCTGTGGCCTTATACTAATTGAATTAAGATCCCACAATCTAGAAAACTTCATACCAGTAGGCTCTGAACTGTTACTTACAAAGTTTGCACTTATTCTTCAATGCTCCTCACTGTTGTGTAAGGGACCAGATGAAACCCACCCCAGAGTGGTATGGATGGTCATTGACTAACCAGGCTGCTCCCTCTTTCACTCGTCTTTATAAAGTGCCCCATAAATAATCTGACCCAATCAGAATGTCAACATTTAACAGTTCCTCATGCCTGCAAGCACCAGTAAACCAAAAGTTTGATAACTGAGGAAATTCATACTTAATTATCTCAGGATGCTCGTTTATCATTTCTGTAATAGCTGGCACTACGATGGCCTCTACAGTGACAACTTGATCATCTACAAAGCTAGCTCAGATCTACCTTAACTATATTTCTGACCTGTACATCTAAATCCTTTTGGCCAAAAGTACTTAATCTAATAACCTTCTCCTGCCAGACTGATTTTAAACCTGCAGTTTCTACTTTTCTAGCAGTTATAAAAGTCCTGTGACTGCCTGAATCTAATAATACCCTGCATGATATTCCAGTGCCATCGATCATGGCTTGCGCCGACTGTAACACTACTCTATCACCATTGGTAGATTCATTTCCATCTCGTTTGATATACTGCTGTGCAGGTTGTTCACTTGCTTCTTTATCTACTGGGTACACCTTTAGTATATGCTAGTAATTCAGTGAAAAACAATTAAGATAAAACTGATTATACTTATCATAACAAATATTTCACCACAGCTTCAAACATTGCCTGCACGTACGGGCATAGGTAAGGGTATCCAATAAAAATCCTGAAAACTTATTGCCATACAGATATGACATTCTAAAATGAGATTATCAATGAGACAGCTAGACCATCTAAGAGAAAGTTAATGATGGTTGTAATTTTATATGATAATCTGTGTTTAAAGAGTCAAAACCTAATAGGATGGATGACGAGCAATTGTAAGAGTAGCTGTAGTGAGACGCAAACCATAACTAAACCCTGTTTGTCTCTTTTCTCTATATTTTTATACAAAAACCTTACTCTCAACTCAACTCAGCCAAGAAAAGAATCTACTCCTTATCCACTTTAGCTTTAAAAATATGCAAAAGCTTTACTATATCCAAATGCCCATTTTATGCAACGAAAGACAAAGGAGTTCATCCAAACTTATCTTCTACAAATCATATACATTTGCCAATTCTTCAAAGCATACACGGGCATTTGTTTATGTCCAGGTTCTATTTTTAAGATTTTACAACAGTAGCAAAGTAATGTCGTCGGCAGCAGCAGACAGAGGGGAGGATTGTAGCGCAAGCACGTATAACAACAGTGTTAGGGCGTTGACTTTTCTTGCTATTGACAATCTTTTATCGGGCTTTTATATGATTCACATAAACTGCATAGAGAGTAATGCAATCAAATAAATGTTATATGCATGCCATTATCTATAAATATATGATTGAGGTATACTTAAAGGTGGGTAACGCTAGCAAGTACCTAATTTTAATTAATTTGTTGCATCATAAAAGTGCCACGTTCTTTTTCGTGAAGCTGTGCTACCACTTGGTGTAAATATCTTTCTTTAGGTGGCACACGTCTCCCTCAATAGCTTCAGCCTATGTTTTACCATTTCCCGTGTTGTTCCGTTATCTGCAAACAGAAGAAACACATTAAATTTGCTTGAACGGTTATGTAATTGCTATCATTTATTACATCAGTGTGCTCGATATGCAAGCTGCGTCTCTCTAATAGTAATGTTTATTACTGCAACATCAAGTTTTAATTTTGACAATGAGTGAGGTTTCAATAAAAAATAATTAAAACAAATAAATTATACTTAATCATAACAAATATTTCACCACAGCTTCAAACTTTGCCAGCAATTACGGGCATAGGTAAGGATATCCAATGAAATCCAAAAAACGTATTGCGATACAGATATGACATTCTAAAATTAGATTATCAACGAGACAGCTAGACCATCAAAGAGAAAGTTAATGATGGGTTGTAATTTTATATGATAAGCTGTGTTTAAGGAGTCAAAACCTAATAAGATGGATGACAAGCAGTCGTTGTAGTGAGACCTTACGCAAAGCATAACTAAACCCTGTTTGTCTCTTTTCTCCAGCTTATACAAAAACCTTACTCTCAACTCAACTCAACTCAGCCAAGAAAAGAATCTACTCCTTATCCACTTGAGTTTAAATATAGGCAAAAGCTTTACTATATTCAAATGCCCATTTTATGCATCGTAAGACAAAGGAGTTCATCCAAACTTATCTTTTGCGATCAATTACTAATACATGTGCCGATTCTTCAAAGCTTACACGGGCATTTGTTTATGTCCGGATTCTTTTTTTGTAAGATTTTACAACAGTAGCATAGTACTAACCGTGTTTTGTAAGTGATGACGTCAGCAGCAGACAGAGGGGAGGATTGTAGCGCAAGCACGTATAACAACAGTGTAAGGGAGGTGACTTTTTTGCTATTGATCTCTTAAACGTACTCACTCACTGATTCATCCTCATATTGACTTCCTGGTATTTGAGAACAATCCTCCTTATCATTAAGATTGGAAATAGGCACACTTTCTCTAATTACAATAGATTCCATATTGTTGTCAGTGCTGTGTATGATAAAAAAGATGGTATACAATAGTAAACAATGCTTTAGTAAATACAGTTTCCAGTTTTAAAGGATACTAGAAGCATAACAAATGTGTTTCCCTTTGTATGGTTTTATCATGCTTTTAAGGAAGGGGTTTTAAATTGTTTTTTGGTGCTAGTTGTGGGGTATTGGATCTGTATTATTTACTATTGTGTTACATAAAATAGTGCACCAGAAGTATAAAATGGTGTAAGCTTACCAAACAGTAAAGCCTGCATCTAGAAAAATCTTTAGTTGACTTGTGACTGACATTCCACCTCTGTATGAGCCATTAATTGAATAAGGCACATAATACCCTAATTCAAAATTCTTATTTGACACTAAAGTTATTAAAAAGTCATTTAACATTGAACATGTGGGATACATGATTGCCTAAAGGATTAATGGGGATAAATATATATATCAGTGTTTTCCTGATCCATTCCATTGACAAGTTACAAATAAGCCATAAATTTCTGAAGTTATACATGTTTCACTGCCATCATTATCAATTCCAAAAATGTGTATCTTACAAGTTGCAGATATATGCAATGCTCAGTGATCGATTTTCACTTTCGGATGACGGATGACGTATTTGTACACATGGAAACAGAAGTGTGCTAATGACAATGACTGAAAATTTCAGATGACGGATGTCGGACGTCGGATGACGCATACATGGAAACACCGCTTAAGTCAGCGGCCACAGAAGCATTGACAATGTTTTAAATGATTAGGATAAATGAGTATAAATGCGGAGAAAGTTTTTAAAAATACGTTCAAACTCCTTTATAGCCCTTACGTCACTAAATATATTATTACAAGCCTATTCCTTTATTTAATGACAGAAATGTTAACGATTAACCATACTTTTAAATTAAACTTACTCACACAATTCAGCTCTACTTCGATATTTTGACAATGTACAATCATTCACTTATTCAAGTCTACTGACATTTTGTACCAAAAGTCAAACAAGTTTAGTGTAGATTGAATTTTAGTCTAGGATAAATTTCAGCCACCATCTTTGGTGTTTAGCATTTAAAATTTATGGTCGTACTTACTTCAATTTTTCACATTAACGATTATTAAAATGTTTTTACAGAAAGATAAACGCCTGACGCACTTAGAAAAATTAAGTTCGATCAAATGCTAAAAATGTATCCAGTACATTTGACAGGACGCCGACAAGCATTGTTGTCCAACAAGCTTCTTTTTACTGACATGTATGGATTTACTCGAATTTTTTTTGATAATTTCTAGACTTACTTTACGTGACTTATCAGCATACTCCAGAGAACCTTGCAACATTCGTCTTTACGACTTGCTTCCATCTTTCGTCATATCTTTTTGCAGTTAATTGGGGCAGATTGCTTTTGTTTCTTATGTGATCAGAATAGGAGTCCTCCTCGTGGTCTCTTTTTGGTAAAGTCTTCTTTGTAAACCCTTTTGAGAAAACTAGTTTTAAAAGGGAGTCACACTACAAAAAAGTTGATTAACTTTGGTCAACTAAAATTATCTCAAATGTTGTTCATTTTTCATAGTGTAGTAGCCCTTTTTTCAATGATCAATTATGATCAACTATAATCGACTCGGTCTGAAAAGTTGAAGATGAGGTTCAACTTCGATCAACTTTTTCGGTCAACTTTCCTGATCAGCCAAGCAGAATCTGTCATTTCACAACATTCATAACGAACATGGCGACCGCATCTAGCAAATTTGCGTGGACATTAGAAATGGAGCGGTTCGTACTGGCAATGTTTCAGAAGAGACCATTTTTGTGGGATCCCAAACATGCTCATTACAACAAGAAACTTATGAAGAAAGTAGCCTACGATGAGGTGGCAACAGAATTGAGCCAATATTTAGGAGACAATTCTTCTTCTCTAACTGGAGGTGGGTAGATCAGAACTTGGCCAAACCTATCGTTAACCAATGATTTGCTGCAAACGTTGGTATCAAATTGATAATTCGATTCAAGCCTTGCTTGATTTTGTTTTTAGGATACAATAGGAATATGCATATCTTTAAATCAGACCAATGATTACATCCTAGCGATTTGACTTAACACCACGTGCAAGTTTCCTCTTGCTACGTGTGAAGTCGTAAGAAGAAGTTGAATTATGTCTCTTTGTTTCCATTATGTGGTGGTAACTGTTTTTCCATAATAACGTAAGTTTATAATTACGTAAAGTATGATGGAATCTCTAGAAGGGGTTGCCGTTCTGCCTATCGCATTATCTTTTTTACGTGCCTCTAGTTAATTTACCCAGTATGCTCACTCAGAAGCTTCAAAGAGTTTAGGCAATTGTATGCGGCATCTCTTCCTGACGTATAAACTAGGATCAAGCGTAAGCTGCATTAACTCCTTTCTTTCCTGAACATCATTTTGTTTGGTTGCAACACAGTTTCAAGTGATAAATTTGAAGTTTATTAATACTCCGACCAATGCACCGAATTGGTTCATGGATAAGTAAGCCCGCCTCAATGGATTGTAATCAAGTTCATACAAGGTGCCCAATAAACCTTGGAAACAACTAAATTGTCCACTCAGGGATATGTTGGGTCGGAGAAGTGTCTGTTCGGGGAAATGTCCAGTCGGGGATATGTTCGTTTGGTAAGGTGTCCGTCGGGGATGTGTCCGTGGGGGATTTGCCGACTGAGGATGTGTCAGGATACGCTGTAAAAGGCACTTAGGAACTGCGTTAAGAGTTGCATGTTATGTTTGTAGCTTGTTGCTGATATTGTCAAGATAACAATAACCAGTCTAAAGAAAAATTATTATAAAGGCTTTCTAAGGTTCTAAGAAGGAGTTCCGTGAAGTTTCATTTTAATAGTGCTTTTGTTCTTAGAACTGGCGTCGTAATGGACTGATCTAGTTTTGAACTGGGTCTTAGGTCAATACTAACTACCCCTTAAGTAAAATCGACGAAGTGATAAACATCATAACTATTAATGTGCCTTTTTTATCTATTTTATAAAGTTATTCTTAACCTTATGTCTTGATTACCACAATTAAGGCCTATATTCAGTGTAGAGTAGACAACTTTAAATCGTTTAAGCATTTTTTTCCAAGGGAATACAAAACTACTTACCAGTTTTATGTATCCGGTATTATCCATTAACAGATTTTCCGGCTAAAAGAGAAGAGATATCCAAAATATCCAAGATATTATATCGATTTAGACGGTGGTACACATGTAGGTATTGATACATGTTAAATCAATGATAAAGCAGTTGTTTGCTAATCAGTGGTAAATATAATAATTACAGCGGGTTGATGTCAGCATTGTTCTGAGCAGGGGTTTAATGTGGAACCTCTGAATGAGGGAACTAGTTCTAAAGGCAAGTCTTTACTACTTAGAAATAGATGTAGACTGGGTCTCCAATGATTAGTTTCCCCTAATAGATGAAAACCTCGCATCCCAATACCTACATGAGCATCGATGAAATTTTCGCCTAAGGGAAGAGGATTTGAAAGAAGGCAACAGGTGCCAACAGTTAAATTGTCGGCAACGGAAAGGATTGAAAGAAGAAACGAGATTTAAACCGATGAAATTTTCGGCAAGGGAGAAAATTTGAATGAAGACACGAGGTTTAAACCGGTGCAATTTCGGCAAGGGAGAGGATTTGAGAGAAGATACGATGTTTAAACCCATGAAATTTTCGGCAAGGGGGAAAATTTGAATGAAGGCAAGAGGCTTACCCCGGTGCAATTTCGGCAAGGGAGAGGATTTGAGAGAAGATACGAGGTTTAAACCGATAAAATTTTCGGTAAGGGAGAAAATTTGAATGAAGACACGGGGTTTAACGTCGACAAGGGAGAGGATTTGAGAGAATAAACGAGGTTTTAACCGATGAAATTTTCGGCAAGGGAGAAAATTTGAATGAAGACAAGAGGTTTAAACCGGTGCAATTTCGGTAAGGGAGAGGGTTTGAGAGAAGATACGATGTTTAAACCCATTAAATTTTCGGCAAGGGAGAAAATTTGAATGAAGACACGAGGCTTGCCCCGGTACTATTTCGGCAAGGGAGAGGATTTGAGAGAAGATACGAGGTTCAACGCCGACAAGGGAGAGGATTTGAGAGAGGAAACGAGGTTTAAGCCGATGAAATTTAGGCAATGGAAGAGGATTTGTATCAAGACATGGGGTTTAAGTTTCAAGAACTGGCAACTTACCACAGACGTCGCTGTTACTTATATCTGGTAAATACGTTTCCCAAAATGCATTTGTTACCTAACATTATTATTAGTTTTTGAACCGCGAACAAAATAATTAATTTCACGTGTGTCTACATTATTATTCTTACCTTCAAGTCTCTAAATACGATTCCTCTTCTATGCAGGTAATCAAGGGCTTCTATGACGCACGCAATGTAAAACCGAGTAGCTGGTTCATCGAAGTAATTTCTGAAACAAGAGAAAAATATTTAAATTTTAAGCTATGCTTTAGCAACACTTTGTAGTAGAAAGGATCATAAGCACCTGTAACTCTTGTAAAAAAGCCCTCTGACTTTGGTCTACCTTTCTTGAGTCAGTGGAATGGATATTTGCCCTTCGATTCATTATTTGAAAAGATGAAGTACTCTATGGCATATGGTTTAAACGTCATCAAGCAGTCTTGTCCAATAGGCAGAGTAGATTAAAATCAAAAGTTGTGAATACTACCCATGCTCATTTCGCCAAACTCAACTCTTTTACCTCTGGAGGCATTAAATCACTAATTCTTTATTCGATGGACAGTGCATGATTGTGATTAATTGTCCATTATCTTCAGCTATTGTCAAACAAAAGACTAACTGATTATTTTTATACAATTTTAAGCACGTTACATACTTTAGCTAATAAATTTTTTCATAGTTATGAAAAATTATTCATGCCTTAACTGAATATTCGATTATTTAATGACCTTCATTCTCGCTTATTTGATTTTTTAGGTAGCTTTTGCTGAAGTAATCAATTTTGAAATCATTTACTCTATTAACTAATGATATTATTTATATACTTATATTTATTTATTTATCTAAGCTCTGTTGATTTCGTAAGTGGTATTTTGAATGATTGTGTAACTTTTCACAATTGAATAATCAAACATTTATTTACTTAATCGATTTATTAGTCAGGTATTTGACCAATAGAAAACATCTTAAAATTTTCAAAACAATGGATTCAACTAATAAGTGGTACATCACTTTATATGTTAGCTGATCAAATTATTAGTTCCCTTGCACTTTGATCGGTGAATCAATTCTTGGATTAAGCGAATAATCGATTCGTTAATTAAGTTAGTTTTAACCCACTCACTTTATAAGTGGCCTTTACGTTCTGCAAAATAATTTTGTATATAACTTTTAATACGATTTAGTAACTTATAGAGACATCGAAATATGAGATTAAAAATCTCTTTTTTAAATAGGTTGCAATTCTGCAAGTGATATTTCATAACAAACAAAGTGCTGCCACGTCACAGGGTACAAGAAAGGGGTTCTTTTGACGACGAGTTGTCTTTAACTGATATTGCTGCGTTACCTACAGCACCTGAAAAAGATCTCTATGCAACGCAAGACCACGGAAAAAATTTTACTCAGCATCAACTACATCTTTTAATAGTCATCCAATGACAACGACCAGTATCCTACCAACCGTATCATTTCTAAATGGATGGACATTGCCTTACGACGTGATACAAGAGATTATTAATCACTTGCAATGATTGGAGATCATAGATGCAAAACCTGCAGACTGGAGGCAATTATTATGCTGCCCACAATTTTATAAATACATGGATTTGATTTCTTTGCAGGTATATGTTGAGTAATAGGTCTGTTATTTGTGAACACGGAAACACCAGCCGTGAAACGTAAGCCACTACTAAACATAATTTCAAGATTTAAACACCTTAAACAAAACGTTTGGGTGTATACATTAAGGATTTAAAGCCAATACAGGGACGGTGTCACTGGAAGGCTAAGGGCTTCATCCCCTCACATTTTTTGCCAAGCTTTGTTTTTCTGTGGACAAGGGAACAGAGGAAACACTGAACAAGAAAGAAAACAGGAAATGAGACTCCCGTCTCATCTCTTAATTCTCAAGAGATGCAATTCCTTTCTCTGAAGATCAAGTAGAACAAAAAGAGAAACTTTCGATTGCCCCACGTTTGACTTAATGGTAACGACTCTGCAATAATCAACAATAATACAAAATCTATTCCTTTATATTCGACTTAAATAGTCACCTGCCTTTTCATAATCATTAGAATTTCCCTGCCTTTTCCTCGTTTATACGTGCGTTCACAATGACTGCAGCCAGAAATGAAAAACGTACGAAAGAATGAATTCAACTGTATTTTTGAAGGAGTCAATCGAAATTTGGAGTGCCTTAATGGTTTGCCTTAATGGTTTGTGTTTATGGACAAATTAGCGTCCACTTCAACTAATATAATTCGATAGGCCCAATGAGAAAACGAATTCTTTTCGTCTGCACAGTAAAGGTTTTCTTTATTCTTTATTTTTACATCACAAAATGTCCAATTTGCTTGCTATTTTGAAAGATTCTGGCTCAATGACCTCCTTGATACATCAATTAATTTTGTGATTGTTTATATTGGAAATACTTGACAAGCAGCTTCTTCAACGAAGTAGGGGGTTGTATCTTATGCAGAAAGTAACATACCTGTCACGCAGTACTGTCCATAATTCTCCTCCAAGGCA
Source organism: Alatinidae sp. Z8VKAUB7J3 (assembly GCA_010016025.2). Taxonomy (NCBI): domain Eukaryota; kingdom Metazoa; phylum Cnidaria; class Cubozoa; order Carybdeida; family Alatinidae; species Alatinidae sp. Z8VKAUB7J3. The sequence goes on along the minus strand of JAAAKM020006971.1, from coordinate 133,549,968 downwards.
AACATCCATGAGGAGATAAACATATTTCTTGTCCTTGAAAGACCTATGAAGCCTGTAAATGTGAAGGTGAATAAAATAATGAACGTTGGAACTCATTTATTTAGGTGCTCAGTTGTTTACCATGTTAAGAAAAATAGTAACAGAGAAACAGAAATTTTGTGAAATGCCATCATACAGTGATTGTACTGATTGTGTGACTCGCTAATACAGTCAAGAAGTCTGGAACCTACTATCTTCCGTGCCACTCATTCGTTTTCATAAAGCATAATGCCACGTTGCTTATGTTACTTTCTCTAAACTCATGTTTCCGTAGAGACATAGAGAATATCCCTTCTTTTGTTCATCAACGAACCCTACATAGTTTAATTTCAAAATGAAAATTAGGGTGTTGTTTAATTGTTGATGCTTTGCAAATGAATATATGTCTATATATACCTATATGAAATATAATCAGCCTCAATAGGTAAGGCGTTGACCTGAT
>JAAAKM020006971.1:133522126-133549387 GCA_010016025.2 Alatinidae sp. Z8VKAUB7J3 | reverse complement strand
CTAGATACATTTCAAGGTGCAAATGTGCAACACATTGGCGACGAAGATAAGCAATCTGAGTGATAGCAAAAGGAATTACACTACAGCAAGAGGATAACAAAGTGAAAACTTAAAATAAAACTACAGTAAAGAGGAAAAGGGGAAAGCTTTTTCTAGATACGTTTGTACATAATGCGTGTTAGCTAGCAGCCTCGAAAATGGGAGGGGGCACCGGACTCATCTTTCCCACTTTCCGGTACTCGATATAGGTTCTAATTGATTCGATGGTTAATATGGGTAGGATTGTAATACAAACTTATTTCAGTACAAGAATGCACCAACCTTCCCTCCCCCAGTTAACGCCCACTGTAAATATGCATCACAAAACCTAATGTTACCAGAGCTAAATCGATGAATGACGTTCTTGTAGCATCAATTGAATTTGAGCAGGTACTTTAAGATAAATTTGGGAAGTCCTTTTATAGAGGGCGTTCTGAGAAAAGTTATGTTTGACGGCAGGCATGGGCGTTAGAACAGTTTTATTGGCATGTACATCAAAACTCTGAAATTAGTAGTGTATTTTAGCAATGATAAACTTTGAGTTTTTTTTCTCTGTAATAAATCTAACCCAAAATGTTAAGTATATAGTTGTCTCTGGAGAGGATATAGACCGACGAAGGAGGAATATCCGCATTTTAAGTAATACCCACAACGACAACGACACTAAGAAGTAATAAACCTACGTTACCTAGAAGTAAGTCGTCCTTAGAAAACCTTAAAAAATGTATTGGTCTGCAAAGCTATGGTTATCCCTCTGTTCATATTTTTTAGCTATAGTGAGTAAACCACAAACACCGGGCTGGTCAAGCGTGATTGCTACTTCCTTGGAAAACAAGAAGTTTTGTTCACGTGCAGGTTACGCAACATTCACGTTTATAAGTTTGTTTTGGAGAGGAATAGTGTTTAACTTCCTTCAAATATTAAAGGAAAGACTAACTGGACACCTAAGGTGACTACCACCATTTGCTATCATAATCATCATGAAGATGATGAAAATTATGAAGATATCAATAATGATCTGATCATAAGGATCAGGAAGGTCTGGGTATTGATGATAGTGACGATGTAAGGGGTGGCTTGCGGCAGGGGCGCTCGGCACAGACTGGAAATAATTGACTAAACTTCGTTTACTACACTCAGCGTCAGGAGCATGAATCTATTCCAACAAACAGCGAAGCAACGTATTTGATGATAGTCAGCATATTCAACTAACTGAAACTTGGAAAATCACGATTATATATACCAAGTCACCATAAATACAATATTGGATTAAGATAGGATAGTTATGTGCAATAGCGTGATTGGTACTATTAGAACAGCAATTTTGTGTTGATTAATATATTCAGTACCTGACCTTTTATGATTTGGCCGCAATATTGCGCAAATGAGAGAAGTAAGGGATAAAATTCAAATTTAGGCGTTGATTATGTTTATAAACATAATATTTCGGTTTTGACTGTACTAAGCATGCTAATAATGCTAATATTCCACATTAATACATAAATTTGACTAATTCTCCCTGACTTTCAGTGAAAATCTCCATTTTACTTCTTTTCTCGTATTGTATTCAGTATGGAAATGATCCATATGTATTCAGTATGCAGATCTGCAACTCAAGCTGTTTAACTTCTTAAAAATCAAAATCAGTACTTAAGTTACTTATTTCCTTCCTTGTATACATATTTTTTTATTTTAGAGAGGAGAAGTAACTATGCAAGAAGGAAGTTTAACCAGAATTTCATCACCGCAAATGTTTACACTTACATATCTCTTGTAATTGACCAGTTCCTAAAAATTTTCATTTTTGAAGTTAAATTACGAGATGATGCTCATTTGAAAATAAAAGGTCTGATGACGGCAGCACCTTTTTCAGCAAAACAAGAGAGGATATATCTTTGATAATTTTTGAACATGAAGTTGAATATAAATATCTGTTAGCAAAAAATCTATTTGCGTCCTTAAAGATACAATTTAAATAAAGACGATACCTGGAAATTAATGTAAAAGCAATAGTATAAGTTTCTAATACCATTCATTCTAGCCAATATTAGCTTTTCTAGAGAACGATTGTGAAACGGTAAAAATCGCCAAAATTTTCGGTTTTGAGGCTGCATCGCTATAGTAAGTAAAGCTCCGTTTGTTAGTTAGTTGTAGTCAGGTTTGGCTTTCGCATTCAAATTTCTACTAACTCTCTTTCTTTCAATTTTAACAGCTAACAATTCCCGACTGAACAGGATAGATGAGGGTACTCTACCAGCGTAACAAATTCCTGTTGAACACTTTTTATTTCACAACACCTTGTTCCTTTCAAATTTCGCCTCCCTACAATTTTCGCTCTCTTAAATTTTCGTCCCTTAAATTCCCCTTCCCCTCTAATCCTTCATTTGGCTGCCTTTAATTCTCCCCCCCCCCCGGGCGAAAATACATTTTTTGAATTTTCCTCTGGTGAAGAAATATTCCAAAACGGCATATCCCTGCAAACCTGCCCATACTGCAGCCCTCGCAATTAGATATAAAACGTCGCGGAAATTACCGCGACACTTTTTTCCACCGCAGAGAAAAATTCCAACTTATATGACGCTGTAAACAATCGCACCCCTTGAAAAAACTACCAGCCTCCTATGTAATTTTATTACTATGGTATTGAAGTAAACATGCCTACTTTCTTCACAATGCTAATGTATCTATGTCTTTGCCTACGTGATTGCCTTTAATTTCCCCCCCTCCTGAACTTTAAAAATTTATTTTTACTCCCTTTAATTTTCGCCCCTCCTCCTGTTGACCCTCCAATTCGGAGACGAAATTTGAAAGCAATAAGGTACTTTTACAATTACAGGAAGTAGTTCGTCTTAAAGTTGGCAACTTTGACCTTGTAGCAATAGATGACAGAGTTTATCATGTCTTGAGATTCTAGGAGCTACGTTTCGCAACAGTACTCAAAATAACAAAAATACTTGATCCTCATTAATCAATACTGTTGTGAGTCTGGACTTTCTCCCTGTATGATGAGATACTCAAGTAAAAGGGCTTCTTAAGCTCGCTTCAATCTTCTGCAATTTTGAGGAGTATAATAACAATACATAGCGTTAAATGGTACAATAGCTTTTTCCTAACTCCTTGTCTGCAAAGACAGACAGCAAATCCAGTAGTTGAATGCTTTTAAAGACAAACTAACTGCCATGCAGCGACGATTTCAAATTATCCGTCCTTTTTAAAATAAATGATCTCTTTTTAAATATCATAAAATATGGAGTTCGTAAAAATTTTCAAAAAATGATCTTTCCTCACTACACCGTCAAGCTACCTCACGAAAGTTTCCACCACCAATCAACTACAAGGCGTCACTTCAATATTCAACTACCCCTATACTCCAAGATCGTGACCCAATGCGGCTAGTTTTTGAATGATGTGACGAAGTGGCTGTACTCACCATCTGAAACATTATCCTTATTATTTCTTGATTTGTAGATCTTTGAATTCGGCTGAAATTTTTTTAATTAGGTCAGCTGCACCTTTGCCATTCAATCATGGATTTCTGTAGCCAGTATCCTCAGCCAAGAAACCCATTTTCCGTCCGATCTATTGTTGTTATTGGCATAAATTGTGTTATTAATTGTTTCCTTGATGCTGAGGGTACGCCAAAGGTACAGTATTCCAGTAGAGGTTGGACAACAGGTACGAGATACTTTAAAAGTTCTTTGATTTTACACTTCAATATAAGGTGTTTCAACCAGGCACCTATCTACGATAGTCGTTGATAGACAAATTCCGAATCATTCTTTTATCTGAGTTAATTTATAAACCTACCGTTGAAGGAAAACGTTTCAACGAGCGAAGCAACCTTTGTAGAGTAAAATTATTTCTTTATTATAGCCATAGATAAATCGATTTTCCGTTAAAAGGCTGTTAGTTTTGAAAAAAACACTAGAAAAAGAGAAAATATGTCACCACTGGGGATCGAACCAGTGACCCACGCTTTCGCGGCGTGCGCTCTGCCAGACAAGCTAGGTGACATCGATAATAAAAGGCTGTTATTATGTATAAGCTGACAAAACCCATTTTAAATCTGTGAAATATAAGGAAACTGTACAAATGTGCATTAGGCAATATGTTCTAATAATCTACATTCAGATATATAGTTGATGTTTTGAAACCAACGTGGTGATGTTTAATAGTGCAATAAGGTATCAGTTTGTAACTGAAGGATCGAAATAAATACCATTATCATAAGAGGATTCTGTACTCTTGGACGCACCCCCTACAGAACAGCAACCTTGGTATATTGCTCAGTTATCATCAAGTGACAGTTAACACTAGACTTGATGTGTTGGTTGTGTTAATAGATCAACGTCTTTTTTGTCAAGATGAATTTCATGCGTAACTCCATCTCTCCGTAAGCAGACCATGCTTCGATGTACAGCTACTTGTAGAGATTACACAGCAGATTTTAGTGTATGTACACGAAAGGTATATAGAAAGTCTAGAGTCAATAAACTGCCATTGCTTCGGGTTTCATTAGAATTGGTTGAATTGGGACAATGTAGACATACGGGCAGTTACTCCCCTCCCACCACCCCCCAATAATCAGTTACGTAATATCCCATCCATTATAAGGTCACGAGAGTTAATTCAGACCCGGCAGCTAAATTCATATTTTTCAAGTTTACGTACGTTACTTTAAGACTTTAGTTCCATTAACGCATTTACAATCCATCTTCACATACTAAACGATTCGTTTTAATATACAAGGCTAATTCTCCTTAAGACTGCGTTCTGGTCTTGTCATATTGATGTCATACATAAGATATACCAGCAAAATAATGAGATTAAACATTAGTCATTAACACATTCTATAACTCCCAGAAAAATTATTTGAATGAACCTCAGTCTTCTCTGACAAAGACCGTAAGGAGACCACAAGCAATTAGGAACAATGACTCCTTTTGCAGCCCAAATAACAAAGCCTCGCTTTAAAGCGTCACGAGCCAGAGGTATGCCTCCAGCGTTCCACGTCCCACTTGGTGCCAAATGTATTCTGCCATGCACTTCAGTTGTTTGGCATCTATACCTTTTTGCTTTCATAGCATCCGTCAGTTTATAGTTAAAGGAAGGCTAGAAAATAAGAAAAACAGGATGCAGGTTGTGGGTATGTTAGACCTTTCCTTGGGAATTGATTTTGGCATTTATTCAGTCAAGGGAATTGATATTTTAATCAATCTGTAGTGACTTCAGTGTTAATTAACTGAAAAGATTGTTCTAAATTCCGTTCCCTCGCTTTAAAAGCACCTATAATTTGTAATAATTTAAACTTCGGGATGGCACAAAACGACTATAAAATCCCATTTTTAGAGTTTTCCTAAAATATATCAAGAAACCTCTAAAATTCAGTCACTTTCATGGTTTTTAATACCTATAGAACTTCAATATGCGGTTATACACTTAAGGATTCGTGCTTTAACAGGATGTCTAGCTCGTTTTTTAGGATGCGCTATACCTTACAGATGCTTTCCATAATCCGCGAGAGGCGGTAATACTGGGTAGTTGAGCCTGCCTCATGGCCTGTTTCTCTGCCCGGTAGCCTAAATTGAGGGGCGTTGCCCTTGGGCGCCCCAGCTTCCCTTTATTTGTTAGTTAGCCTGTTTGGAGTTTTTTCTGTTTATTTAGGGTAGTTTCAATGTCGGAGTCACTGCCCACCAGGGGTCTTTGATTGAGAGACTGCTATACCTTACGGGTAGAGTAAGTCGCATTTATAATAAGGCTTTCGGCTCCTTCCTTTAATTCCTTCTGCAAAGCATATGTACGATATTCCTTTTCATGTAATAAATATGGAAACGGGAGAGTAAGAAATTATTAATCACGGCAGCTGTGCTATTTTTTAGATACAAGAGTAGTTTCAAAAATGACTTAATAAAAGCTGATGGATATGCGAGGACTTTATTATACTTGAGACAGCCACAGTGTTCCGGTCTCATTTGTTTCTGGTCGAGGCAGACACATCACGGTATTAACAGTTCATCAGGTAGCTCTTGCTAGATGCTCATCTTTGGTATCACCTTTGTACTGCTTCCTTATATAGTGTCAAGTGGAAAACCTGGTTTGACATGTCTCTGTTTTGATAATCTGGATGCGTGACCTAGCAAAATCGAATGCAGTTTGCATACTTTGCATGGCACTGACCTGGCCTCTCTCTGATTTTCTCATCACGGCGATAGATAATTTGCTTCATGCACCGGATCTTTCAGCACCAATTGTAGAAAGATGTTAAGCTATCTAGCAAGATAAAGAACTTTATTAAAGAATAACATTTTTGGTAGAAAGAGATACATTAGAATAAGAAATTACTAAAGTATAAACATCTCAAACAGCCGTGACCTCATACAATACTTAATATAACGTAGGACATTGTATAGTAACGAAATGAACTTTAGTATATGAATCTAAGGCGTTGTAAAGAAATAAGGGTCTAGAGGCAAAATCGGCATACTTAATAAAGTTTTCTAAAGAGGACTCTGTAAACCAATGCTTTTTGACAGGATAACTCAAAATATAAGGCAACGGGACTAGATGTGACAGGTGGATCCCTTAAGCAAAAATTATAAATGAAATGGTTAATGGCCCACCGAAAACTATCTCAAGTATGGAAGCCTAAAAGTTAACTTTATTGATCACGCTTCGTTTTGGAAGAGACTCCTTCAGGTCAATTAGAAATTCAAAATGGCCTTTACAACTATTTAGTTTACTTTTGAGCATCCTATTTTGAGTTGATCTGAAGAAGTCTTTCAGATAAAGAAACGTTGTCGATACAGCCATTGACTTACCAGGAGAAAATCTTAACTTTTTTGTAATGCGGATGTGTAGAATATTGGAATCATACTAAACATGGATGATAAGATGCAAAGTTTACCAAAACCAAATGCATTCATTACATCATCCTCGGGGTTTTACAGACTTGAAAGTAACTAAGCTATTTAAGGATCAAGTGGCCTAACTACATATACAACATAATAACAAAGAACAAATACGTGAGCCTGAAAGGAGATATAGAAATAGTAAGGAGGGTGCACGGTCTACTTTTGTTTATAAATACTGCCTTAGTTTGGCAAGAAAACGTCGCTTCATTATCAGGAGAGTAAATTCTGAAAAGGCAGATCCTATGACTGTAAAATTAGATTTAGAAAAAGGGTGAGAGTTTTGAGATGTTACCAAATGTTAGGGTTCTGAGAAAATTCCGAGTTTAAAGGCCGATATTCCTAGTTGATAGGCAAGGCGTCTTGGACATTAGCGAGTGGTCTGTTCTTTCGGTATGCCAATGACACTGACATTTGTAAACGCCGGTAGATCGTCATAACTTGAGAATACTATAATTTACTTCAAAAATCTCGAGAGACGAAAATTAGGGGGTCAGAATAAAGCGTACATTCAAACGTGGAAGAGCAACAAAGGTTAGCGACATGTTTCCTAAATTTTAAGGAATGTAAACTAACTAACTAACTAACTAACTAACTAACTAACTAACTAACTAACTAACTAACTAACTAACTAACTAATTAATTAACTAACTAACTAATTAACTCACTAACTAACTAAAAATCTAACTAACTAAGTAACTAACTAACAATCTAACTAAATAACTAACTAACTAACTAACTAACTAACTAACAATCTAACTAACTAACTAACTAACTAACTAACTAACCAACTAAGTAACTAAGTAACTAACTAACTAACTACCTACCTAACGAAATAACTAACTGACTAACTAATTTATTAGTTAAAGCGCTGTTATCTAACTAATTAATATTTTGATAAATCAGTTTATCTAATTACGGCCCATAGCCAAGGTTAGAAACTTTGTCCGGCTGACATTACAACTGCTTAAGGACAGCCTACGGACGTTGAATCTTGATATGAAAATTCGGGAGAAAATTTTTTAACCTGTCTTCCTTATCCACTTTTGAGATACTCCCACAACCTTGTTCAGACCAGCCCCCTACGTATTTCATTTGATAATGCATTTTACAAGCCGGCAATGCCCGATGCCTTTAATTGCATAAGTTACTCCTGGTCAAATATCATTCTTGGTGACTCTTCTCAGCTATGTAGCCTTTTACTCAAGTTCGCCGAATGCACAAATGACAAAGATAAACTGAGTTAAAATTATGATTGCTAAAATCCTTAACTAAAACACCTTGGATTAGAGCGGCATCTTTTCTTTACATTAAAATAGCAAAGCAGTCAATTACACAGTCACAAGAGTAATTGGGTCTGGTCCATTCAATGATAATACGAAGAACAATGAACCCTAAACCCTCTTGCGCCAAAGAGTGACCACTAAATCATTACGTAGTTTTAGTTGTTTCCATAAATTCCTTTAACAGAGCTTGGCATTGAGAGTTAGAACAGTTTACAGGCAATTATTACATACTAATAAGATATACTGGTACAGTATATGAAATTAGATTCCGTATCGTACCAATTGCGAGCTTCCGTAACTTCGCCTTAAGATGGACTCAGATGTAACATGGAAAACCCTTCGCAGTTCATTTACAGTATATAGCAGCAGGTCCCTATAAAGGGGGAGGGCATATTGAGCTGAGCCCCCTAACTTTACCATCAGCCCCCGCACAATTCTCCTGTCAAGATTCGACCATCTACACACTTTCCAGGATCTCCCAAGTTAAGAATAACAGTCTCTCAATTAAAGACCCCTGATGAGCAGTGGACCCGACATTGAAACTACCCTAAATAAACAGAAAAACACAAAACAGAATACCTAATAAATGAGGGGCAGCTGGGACGTACGAGGGCAACGCCCCTCAATTTAGGCTACCAGGCAGAGAAGCAAGCTATGATGCAGGCTCAAACCGCCCAGTAGGACCTCCTCTCACGGGGCCATGGAAAGAACTTGCCATTAATGTGTCATCAATGAAAACAGATACAACACATGATCCTAGCCAAATGACGGAGGGCGACCAAGCGACCTAAGCAAATGACCAGCCCCACCTTAAGTTGAAGCCTTACCATAAGTTCAGAATAGACCTTCTAAATTCCTATCCCTGGCTACGGCCATGCCCTCCTTACACCAAATAGCAGATGATTCACTTCTGTATTAGATCAGCTTCAGAGGTTTCATTAACTAGATTATGTACATAGTAGATTGCCCGACAGTTGTGACAAAAAAATAAAGGCAGACTACAGAAATAAAAGCAGTTAATGGCAACCTACTATCAAGGAATGCCCTCTTGGTGTGCCTCTTCACTTTAAATACTGGTGTTCTGTACCCTAGACCGTCTTTTTAACAAGATAATGCGGTAAGTGGTTCTAGCGTTACAGAAATAAAAATAGCCAGATTCAAAATTTGAGCGTATATATTAAGCATGCTGTTGCTACCCTGTTATCGAAGAATGTAAAACACTGGGATATTCGTCAGTTTATCCGGATAACAACGATTCCAAATGGAAACAAAGGAAGTGGATATCGTTTCTGTGTTTCCACCTCCTTTAGAACAACAGAATAAAGCTGTACAATGGATGATCTAGGTTCTTTGTTATCCACTGTAACAGAGTCACAGTTGTAGTTGACGGTGTCACTTGCATAGAAAGGAGGGCGGTTTGACCACCGCACTCCTTGATGAGTTAAGACTTATATCTCCTTCATAATGCATTAATAAAGAATGGGACCCCGTGAAGACAAACTATAGAGCCAACTCATTAGCTGCTTTTTGATGTCATCTATATTAGATTAGATAAACAGAGCGAAAGCCGATGGACAATATGATCGGAGCTTAATGGGTATTCGAAATTTATAATCCACAAGAGTTAGGCAAGAATGAGACAGATGCGGTCTTCAAGATGTCATTACGGATGGCGAGTTTGGACTGCGTTGCTTCTTCGTCATTAGCTGCTTCTTGTTATTTACATCTGATTGCGGGAAAAATGCCAAAAGCGGGGAGACAATACGATCGGAGCTTACTGGGCATCCGAAAGCTGTAATCCATGAAACAGGCAAGAAACAGACAGATGCGGTCTTCAAGATATCATTATGGGTACAAAATTTCGGACTTTCAATCTTCATCGTTGTTTTGACTTCGGACCATAGTTAGCTCAAGTTTAGATTTTAAAAGGCTTTTCCTACTCACGTACACAGGGTTCCGTAGTTTCACTGTGCAAGATCTTAGTTTACCGAAATGAGCGCAGTTTCCTCTAATTTTATGTCAGAAAGGTTAAAAGGATCCGTACTATCTGACTACAAAGATTAGATATTCCTAGGACTATGCAAATACTAGATCTGTGAACCCTTCGTTTGACATTTACAACCGGTAAACAGCACTCGTTTTCATTTCAAAAATTCCCCATTTCTTCCTTTTGCTCTCCCGCATCCAGCTAAGTAGCCGGGTCGGAGGATCGAATTTCCCTGCTCAACACAACAGCATTGTAACCTCCCTCTCTATTAGCCAATTGTATTCACACGCAGGCTGAACTTGTCCATCCCTCGCAATGGCAATAAGCATTGTTAGGGGCTGCTATGTGTCTACAATCATATGTATGATAAAAAAAATGAGCTTGGGGGGTAAATGTCAGTTGTTGTGAAGGACGTTTCAATTTGCCTTGCACAGAAGAGGCGCTATATAAAGTCAACGTATTTTACCTTACGTTATCTAGAAGTACTCCTGGGTTTTGGTTTATAAATACAACGTATTTTACTTTACTTTATCTACAAATACTCCTGGGTTTTGGTTTATAAATACAACGTATTTGACTTTACTTTATCTACAAATACTCCTGGGTTTCGGTTTATAAATGCAATGTATTTTATTTAACTGCACCTATAATCTATAAGTACTGCTGGGTTTCTGAACCCTAAACACCTACTGTACATTGCCAAATAGCGATGAAGAAAACCAGTCAAACTAACAACATCACGAAAAGGGAGGGGCTGGTAAATTTTGCAAGGTGTTTGACTCACATTGTTTCCTTACGTCCAAGTTTTGCGCAGTCATACAATGGTGTCTGAGGAAAGAATGCCTAATTTTCGTTTCCTTGGAATTTGGATATCTATCATTGCCATCGAAAATCCACAAGGCTTTTCTGCTTTCACTAGTTAGTCAGGCTACTCAAAATAAAGCTGTGTATTTAAGGTATTCGCTTGGGGCATTGTCACTTCCCTTTATCAACAATATGAAATTTAATTTTGCAACAAAAGACGTAGGTATGAAACTTAAAAATCATCCCATCGGACTTCTTTTAAGTCTCCGATACGATCAGCGACAGGGAGTGACCTCATGAGCTTTATTGTCTGTTACCTTATCGAATGCTATCACCGCTTACAAAATCGAGTACATATATGGGCAAAAGGAAAAGTCTCTGACCACCACCTGCGCTGTTATCTGGTGTTAGCGATACGCTACCTGGAAAAAAAGTAGAACGACACAGCTAGTATAACTATAAAGGACGGAATGAACATTTTACTGCGATGATAAAAGGAATCTTCATATTGGTTGAATACGTAAACAAGTTTATAAAATGCTGTTCTTTTTACACAAATCACCTTTTTAGACTATTTACAACGGAGGTAAAGTGGCACGGAAAAGCTCCCGACTGCCCACGCATGCCCGTGTAATCATTACACTTTTCGAAAGAAACCAGAATAATAGAATAAGACTACGTTTTGCGGTTCTAAAATTGATCAGCGATCAGACCACTGATGATGGGTATCGCTCCACACGCCCACAGCACATATGCGCAATTTTCTATTTCTGCAAAGAATCGCATGCGTGAAAGGTGATTTAAGGGAGTGGTCATCTGTCCTCCTTCGATTTAGAAAACACACGTTGCGTTAAGTGAAAGCAGTCTGAAAGCAGTCTGAACTTCGTCTATGAAAACGTGGGGAGGGAGGACGACCAAGTTACGAAAAGTCCGCAAAATACCCTAGATAGACGCGAACTATCATTATACACTTGTAATTTGTGTAAAAAATGGGGTTGTATTGTCGTTGTTTGTTTGTTTTTGTTGTTGTTTGTTAGAAATTTACAGGAAGGGAGGGTTCAATTCAGTACTTTTTAAGATGGTAGACGATTTAACCTATCAATCGACTTTTCCGTTACCGGCTTGATCCTCGTACTGCAACAACTTCCCCCGTTGTAAACTACAGAGCTAACTCCTCGTTATGGGCTACCAAACTATCTTAATCAAACTTATAAGTATTAAGTAAACAGGCGAAGGATGTCAAAATCGACTGGCTGATGAGTAAAATATTGCATTTATGAAGCTGGGTTTTAGGAATATTTTTTACACTCAGTATTTGGCATATGAGGTGTCGCTCTCGTGACTGTTATTTTGTACGACGTGTTTAGTATTCTCGCTTCCTATAAATGCATCGCAGAGAGGTATCTTACTTCACTCCATACGATTGCTGTGACCAGTGTATGGCGAAAATTTTATACCAAAGCGAATCCGTTACTTAACTCAATATTCAAATTTTTTACCACTAACCTACTTTTCAGGTATCATAATCAAAAATCGGAACCGCTGAGAAGATGGGATGTGAAATATCAGATTTTAAAGACACTAGAGGAAAATATGTCATCACCTGTTCTCAAACCCTTTACCCACGTACTCGGGGCGTGGTGTCTACCAATAGAACTAGATAACCTGCAATGTTAACATACTCTAGTCGCCACATTTAGCTCCCAATCATTCCAGCATCAGCATCCAGCTAAACGAAGTTTGGGACAAGCCCTTTATTCCCGCTATCTTAAGTCCATTAAAAGTTTCCAAGTATCATTACGGCGGATATCTTAAAACGTTACAATTCTCAGTCCGCAACAAAGGTATCTTTGATGTAAGTAACCAAGTATTTTGTATATGTAAGCACGATGACTTTATTCTGACAACATCGAAAGTGGCAGTAGGGGTTCTTATTCAGGGTCCAAACTCTGGGTATCTCAAAAACACGGTGGGGTTCGGAGCAGGGAAAAGAGAAAGTTATCTACATTTCAGTTAAGCAGGAGGAAAACTTGCAATTATTAAATAAATGACTTAAAATTTGCATGAAACCTACTTTAAATGCAGACCACACCAGTTCTACTTAAGTTAATTAATAAAGTTCACTTTTAAATAATATCTTAAGTTAATCTGATATGATTCTTATAACAAATACTTCAAATTGAATTCACTCACATGGAGATAAATAATTGTCAGCAAATTCAGGAATATTACGTTAAAGTTATAAACAATCATATCTTAACTACAGAGACTTCGTGCTAAGCTCACGATACTTGATGGATAAAGTAGTAGTAGTAGTAGTAGCAGAAGTAGTTGTAGTAATAGTATTACTAGTAGTATAGTACTAGTATTAGTAGTATTATGAGTAGTAGTATAAGTACTAGTATCAGTAGTAGTAGTATTAGTACTAGTAGTAGTAGTAGTGGTGGTAGTAGTAGTAGTGGTGATGGTGGTGGTGGTGATAGTGGTAGTGGTGTTAGTGGTTGTAGTAATAGTAGTAGTAGTAGTAGTGGTAGTAGTAATAGTAGTAGTAGTAGTAGTAGTAGTAGTATTAATAATAGTAGTAGTAGTAGTGGTGGTAGTGGTAGTAGTAATAGTAGTAGTAGTAGTAGAAGTAGTAGTAGAAGTAGTAGTAGTGGTGGCAGTGGTAGTAGTAGTAGTGCTGAACACAGGGCTGCTGTTGCCAAATTGACTAAAAATAATGTGATTCTTCTTGAATGCGTTGTTCTTAAAACGATCTGTAAAATACCGCCTATAGAAAAGGGATATGCCCATGCATTGACGGGGCTGAAAGCAATCTTAGTAAGCAATAAAAGGGACGATCAATAGCGAAATCACAGATCCCTAACTTTATATTTTGGTATCTGCTCCCTCTTTATATTTTTCCTTTTTCAAAGGTGTTCTTCTTAGTGCAAAACTTAGAAACGCTTTTGAAGCTACCCGAATTTTGCTAAGGGAACAAATAGAAAAAGGATGGTGCATCTGTAGCTTGAAATATTTTATTCAAAACATTTACGAATAATCAAATTTTAAAAAAATGTCTTTAAAACATCGATATCGATAGTTTTACATTAATGAGATATATAAAATCATTGTTAAAAACTTTTTGCTGCTAGTTTTAATAATATGGTTACTGTTTCCTTTCTCCTCTCAAAAGGCCGATGTATGCTTTTAATATTTGATCATCATTCACTTTGGGAAACTTTTATACTTCGATTTCAAGTTTTGAGTAGCTCGTCCCCGCGAAGCACGAAGAGAGGACCCAGCCATAAAAGCCAGAGAGCAGTTACGTATTGTCTAAGTTTATGTATCATATTTCATAGAAGTCGATATACACGACTAAACCGGAAAGCTTTTGAAAGCATAACGACGTTAGTTACGTGGTGGCAACAACATGCTTAATACAGTATTTTCTAAACACCGCTGCAAAAATGTTTGTACTATTGAAGGTATCACACAAGATTTATGATAGATCAAATTAAGTTACAAGTATATCTGGTGTAAGAAGTCCTTTCATAGCCGATAACTATAAATCTGTTGAAATATTATACGCATCTGGTGAAAAATGCATGGTGTTACCACCTCGTAACTAAGGCCGTTCCATCTTGCGGTTTAGTCGCGTATTATTTACGAGGCCCAAATCAAAAAACAGGCATAGGCATTGATTTGAGTTAATTCACAAATAACATTTACTTCCTCGTTTTCAATAGCTATGGGTATAACCTGCCTCGCTCTCACAGCCGTGAAGACATAATATCCTCTGGACCCTGCCTTTTTTCGACACATTGTCCTTTCTCGGTGTTGCTTATTATCGAAGCTACAATTACAGCGCCTAAGATATAGTTTGTCACAAAGACATCGTTAACGCGCTCAAAATTGCTGAAGGTAGCAACTAGTTATGCCGACCATCATCTCAACAACAATCTATGTACCTGCTGCTGTTGCCTGGCGGAAAATACAGGATATGGTATGGCGACCAGGTAATTTGACCTGTTTCATACCTCTTGCCATCAGCCATCACAGAAAAAAACATTATTTTATCGGTAACCATAAAAGACATCTAGCTCCCTTAAAGGCACTTTATGAGGCTTCTTGGGATTTCGTTCTCCGAGAATCTTCCTTTGAAATCCTATATTGATGCTATTGTTGAGTTAGCTTCCCAAACATTAGGCCCCCAATGTGTCTGTGCCTCGTACTCTCTGAAGTTCTCGTTCTTCTTCTTTCTTCTCTAAGTAGGTTCAAAATTCTCATCGACCGGCTTTCTGTGGGTAGTTCTCACACCTAAATAATCTGCCTCGCCTGTGCCCTGCTTCCAAGTAGTTTGAACTCCTTAGCAGCATGTGAGCTTCTGAGCCGACATAAAATTGAAACTCAGTACCGGCATCAGTAGAAAGCCTAGTCTCTGGTATTTCTTCCTACATTGCTTAAAACTTTCACTACTTCTTTTAGTCGTCAATGCATTACCTTTTGACTTTATCACGCTCATTTTCTTGTCCTTCTGATCTCGTAAGGTCTTTCCTGAAATTTACCAATGATATTACAGCTACCATCAAATATCATCAAGCGTGGGTCACCGGTTTAAGTTCCAGCGTTGACGTAGTTTCTATTTCTCAATTGCCTTAAAAAGTTGCCATGGAGGCCATATTAATAGTTACTACACTTTGTAATTCGTGTATTGGGGTAGATTTCCAGGGATTGCAGTTACGATTCGATGGCCTAAACAAGTGCATAGTGGTTTGGTTCAAGTGGCAGCTACTCAGATCAGTCGGTTCACAGGTTATGGGCACACGGAGTTATCAATTTGTTTATGTAAAGGCAACTCCAACTCTCAAAATAGCTACTCTGGAGTGCCGAATAAATGGGAGAGTCTGAATAAACGGGGGGTCATTATTACGGTCTAAAGGTAATAAACGGGGGGTCCAAATAAACGGGGAGGGTCAAAACTTCAGTCTCAATTTCGTGAAAGTTTTAAACAAGGATGACACAAATGAGGACAAAAATCGTACTTATTAACTAATTAGCTGCTGTTTCAGGGTAAAATGTTGCATGGAAAGTTCCTCAAGTGTTTTCAGATATCATTTAGATTTTGAATACTGGATAAATACCTATAAATTAATAAACGGGGGGGTCCTTATAAGGAGCGGGGGTTTTATAACTTTCCAAAAATTAATAAGCGGAGGGAGGGGGAGTACGATTATTTGGCCTTCGAGAATATCTTTGGCGTAACGTAGTCTAAGAGTTCTAAAAGTACGTGGGCTGCAAAGCTGTAAACACATTGTAACAAACTGAACTTCCATCTTCAAATCGTAGTCCTACTACAATTAGGCCTATATCATTTGATAATACTCACATATACGAAATACCACATCATTGGAAAGGAGTAAACTTCATTAATACATCCTTTTTACAGAGATTAAATATGCTTACAAATGTGTTTACGGGTAGATTGTTTAGGCTGGTTTTTGAATGTTCATTTTTCAATCGAAGGATGATTTGCCGTTGACGTGCCGTTTCTCTTGTCTGTCTGAAGCAATCGATTACTCAAATAATAGTACAATGTACCCAGTGTGCAGACTTTCGTACTGAGGCACTTTCATGCAAACAGAGTATGCATTAAAGCATAACAGGGGGAAGATTTTTACGCGTTAACTACTTGGGGTAGGTCTAATTGCGAAAGTGAATCTCTGCAAAGATGCTGAGAAGCGGACTTTAATGGATCGGTCAAAAAAGGGGGCACTCCGCATTTCGGCGCTAGTGAATCTTATTTGATGTCATCAAAGTCCTGTACACCAACACAATCTCGACCATATTAACACCGGATGGTGAGACTGTTCCACTTTCTATCCATACAGGCATACTCCTGGGTGACATACTTGCCCCCTTCCTCTTCATCCTTGTTATGGACTACATCCTCTGCATGTCGGTAGACCGGATCCATACAAAGGGACGGGAGCTCAAACCTCCGCAAAGCTCTCGTCATCCAGCTGTCAATATTACAGACACCGATTTCGCTGATGACATTGGACTGATCGTTCAGTCCCTTGCAAATGCGTAGACTCTTTTACATTCTCTTGAGTAAGGCTCTAACTGTGTTGCCTTGTACCTCAAGGAGATAAAAACCGAGTATTTAAACAAATGCTTTTCTTCTTACTCGGATGACGGCATCAAATTCATAAATCAACGACCGCTGAAACAGGTTCATGATTATAAATACCTGGGATCCTTAATCACATCCTCATTAAAGGGTTTTAATGCTAGAAAAGGGATGGTTTTCCTGTAAAGATTTGAGCAAAATATGGACTTGTCATCTCCGTAATGACGGGCCATCCCCCGCCATCTTATGAGAAACCAAAATCTCTCATGGAAGTGTCATCCAACCAAACAAAGAATCTATGGCGACCTTCCATCTGTGTCATCTGTGATCAAAGCAAGACTTGTTCAGTTTCCAGGCCATTGTTTCAGAGCAAAGGATGAGATACCTTTCCTACTTCTGTGGAGCCCTGTCACTCATTTCAGAAGCAAAAAGGTTTCACACCAAGATATCATTGCAAGGGATGCCAATGTTGATAGAAGAGACCTGGAAGCAATTATGTGAGACCTGATCATCCAGCGCGAGCGAGCAAACTCCATCATCTCGACTTAGGTCGAAAGATGATGATGATTATGATCGTTTTAGTTCTAATAGCCTTGTCTACTTGTTAGATTATCTTTCATAATTAACACCACTTGTTCTCTAGGTACCATGCCTTGCGGCTTCGGCGATCATTGTCTTTCATCCATCTCGTCTCCAGACACTTGTGATTGTGTCAGTAGGGCTTGATGTTCTAAGCCACGATGTCAGTCAGTCCGTCCAGCATCTTTTCTTGTTATCTCCCCTGTTTCTTCTCCCACAGATCTTACAAGTGGTGACGATGTGTTCCATTCCCAGCTTTCGCATGAAGTGCCCAAAGAATGTTGCTTGGCGCTTTCTAATGGATTTCATGAGGAATCTCCATGTCTCAGTACTTTATGGTTGGTCACATGAGCCTTGTAGATTATGCTGAGCATCCATGAGAAACCACATTTCTTTTATCTCGATTCTCTTTGATGCTGTCTGCTGATGCTCCATGTTTCTGAAGTAGACGTTAAGATTGGGTATACATAGATGTTCAGTAACTCGACAGCTCACTGAAGGTAAAATAGGACAGTCATCGCCCCTGCATTGTTGAACAAGATGAGTTGCAAACTAGCTTAACCCAAGGCTTTCTACATATTGTCTGTTTAAATTAGATGACTTGCAAGGCTTGAAGCCATGTTTTTCAGTTAAAAGGAGGGGTCAGATAATTTTAAAAAATGTATCCTCTTTTTGTATCTCAATACATGATTTGGTACCTTAATATTGTCCACAATTAAGAGTGCAGTTGGTTATCATTACTTATGTTTTTTACCTCCACTAATATTCTCCTTTGTTCACATAAGATGCACTGTCCACCAAATATCACAACCGTTATTGTTGAAAACTAACTATTTTTATAATCGCAATCTTCGTAAAGTAGATGTAGATATGAACATCGTTGATTTATCATGGCATAGACCTCGTTATATTTCAATCTGATTGCATCATAGTCACAACAGAATTTGACCCTTGTTGCATTGAGCACAACTAGTAGCTTCGTAGGGAATCTTGCAATTACAACCCTTTGTCCTTAAATTAGGTTAAAATTAGGATTTGTAAACGTTTTTAAATTTTGGTAAATGTTTTGTTAATGCTTAGTATTGAGAGAAATGTCTTTGATTGAACACTCGTAGGTCCTCATTTGAATCTGTTGCGTAGTTTGGCTCCTCTTACTTGTTATGAGGATTTATGTTAACGAAAATCACTATTTTTCCTTCAACATGAAAGCGAGACCGACGGCAACTGACAAGAACGTTAAAGGGTACTACCATCATGCATTGTATGCCTTTGAGTTCATACTTCATACTACAATGGTATAGGCAGCTTGGGAGACAGGGACATTGGCACCTCAGTCTTTCAATATGGCTCATGTAGGTCGTTCTCGTATGACAGATGCATCCATACAAACATCAATAACTACATCTTTAGCTATCTCTCTGTTTGACACCCTGATAAACAGTGGAGCCATTCCCCAGGACCCTTCTTTCCTAAAGGAAAAGTGGTTATCCCGGGGCTGGAATCATCATTGAGATTGATCTACTCTTCATATTTTTCAACCAATCTTTTTAATTAAACTTTACAAACGTCACAACTTTATAGAAGGGGATTACCAGAGAGAGGTGGGCAGCGGGTTCTGTAGCTTACCATCACGATGAATGTCTACACAAACAACATTGACTGGTAACCAAACCTCTTCCATGTTAAATGACGAGCAATGATGAAAAATATTTGCAGGGGGAGAGGAGGGGAACAGACAGGGAAGATTTTAAATATCATAAAGGAGGAAAGATTTTGAGTAGTGCTTATCCAGATTACGCATTACTTCACTGACAATTTTCCGATATTTCAAAAACGTCAAATGAAGTTCTGCTAGACGTGTCCAAAATGTATTTTCGATCTACATCTGCTCAAGATTTATAACCTAGTATTATTGAAAAGAGAGTTTGAAATATTTGTATTGAAAGACATTAGAGAGAGATTCTCTAGTCTTTACATCAGATTGTCATAATTCACCGCTAGACATCGACGCCAAGCTAAACGCAATTTGGAGATCAGCCTCTCTGCGCCAAGTGATTTGTCCAAGGAAGGACTGCGCTCCGGCCAGTCAACTGTCTAAAGCCCATTAAAAGTTACAAAGTACCATCATATATAACGTATTGCACGAAATAGCGAAAACATTGTGTAATAAAAATTTTTGAATATTGCGCAATATTTCATAGCCATAGATGACGTCATTCACACCAAATTAAAATATTTTTTTTTCAATTTGTTGGAAAAGAGTTAAACTATAAACGTACCAAATATCTTTGTCATAGCATAGCTCGATATAAAGTTATAGTGTGTCAAAGTGCCGCGGGCCTACTAGCATCCCCCCCCCTCACTATGTAAAGGAAGAGCCAAAAAGCCCATGTAAGGTAGGGTTAAATAAGTTTAAAGGTTGCACGTTTGTGCTATGCTGTGAAGATAAGCATCATGAAATATACAAAACTTAAGTAGTTTATTTTCTGAATAAGTAGAGAGCAGTATCAATTACAGAATAAGTAAGTGACAAACGTGGTGATGACGACAATGATGATGATGATAACGATGATGATGATAACGATGATGATGATGATGATAATTATGGCGGTGATGAAGACGATGATGGTGGTGATGACGACGATGGATGTGATGACGACGGTGATGATGACGATGATGATGATGATAACGATGATGATGATGATGATGATGATGATGATGATTGTCATGACGCACCTCGACTACCTGTGGCTCGTGACCTTAATTAATTCATAGGCGTGTCAGCGCAACAGGATTGCATGATCCTTTGCACACAATCACGTGATTTATCTAAAGCGTCATTGGTAATTGTAATTAGAAATCTTGTGAACTTAGTTAGTTTAATTCAATACTCGAGGTGAATTGTCAGTTTTGAGCTCTCTAGCCTTACAAGCTAGATTGTAATGGATTTTGCTCAATAATTTCATGAGTCGCAGTTTCGTCTCACCTTTTCAATGTTTACATTCGTTCGGGATCTCGGCTGTCGTTAGGACAACTCCTGTTACCATTACGAAGGAGTAAGCAAATACAATATCAGCTGATTGTGATGAGTTTTCATATTTCTCTTACGTTGTTTTTTATTCAGACTGTAATCTATCTCTTTGGATGTGTTACCGTCCTGAGATATTCAGATAATTAGTTAGTTGTTTTCATGCTAGGAAAATTCTTATCATTTATCTATGGCATAAAATTGGATACAAAGTCACTTATATACAGGGGGCTATCCCTCCCAACAGGATGTGTATTGGAAAGGTTTTACCAAACTGAGTATGAGACTTTCTCAGTATCTTTGAAGCATCCTTTTTTATTTAGATTACAAATTCTATACAAAAAATATAAAATAATTCATAGGCTTTGTCATCACTGTACCCTAGAATCTTATGAATAAGCTTGGAATATAATAAATTTCCTAGCCAGGTGCAAATAGTAATCTTCGTTAGGCGCTCTTGGAATTGTTTGTGTAATTGCATGCAGTCTAAACTTGATGTCCCTTATATCATCGCCACAACTTGTCTCTTTTGTCCATAAGATCTGTTATATGAATAAACAATGTTTTGATTTTTTTTAGCGTCTCCTCCTTTGTCGTTCGAGTATGTCTTTACTACGATAAATAATTTTTGATAAAAACCTTTATATTTTTCAGCTGAATGTCAAAATTTCCTCTCAAATTAAGTTCTAGAAACAACTGAATTGTGAGCACCCTCTCTCACGAATGCATGAAGCTGTGGACCATTAGACTGTTTATGTTTCATGTTAAGGGAAATACGAGCAAGGTAAACACTTAAGCATTTGCTCAGGGATCTCCTAAGTCTAGTACTCGCCTAGCCGGTAGAGTTTATCATTTCTTGAGTCGCCGTCTTTTTGCGAGCTACGTTTCGAGAGAAACTTCTCCTCTTTTCAGGCTGCCTCATTTGAATTTTGTCGCTGTTTTTATGAGGCTGAGTTGCGGACCTCCTAGTAATCTGGGGTCAAGCTAGAATATGAGGGGGTTGCCATGCTGTTTTTGTGGTTGTTGTTCTTTCTTTTTAAGGGCCGGATGCCTTATGTGTGGAAGTTGGTAGGATATCTTGTTGATGTGGCTGTGATGGTGTAAGGTTTGGATAGTTTTCTTCGATCTTTTTGGTGGTTGTGTGGAATTCTTTGTCTATAATTTGGTCATTTTCTCGATCAAATGTGTGTCCCTTTTTCTAGCAATGTTCTGCAATCTCATAATTCTTGATATTTTCCTATGCAAGGAATGTAGTCAGCTTTGTTGAGGATGACTGTGGCACGTCCATTGTTCGCTGGGAGGATGAACATTGAGTTATCGTCTTTTAGAGTCTTTATAGCACTCCTTGCGCTGTTGTCGGAAAAGACCTCGGATCCTTGAAGGGCAGGGCTTGTTTTCACTTTTCTTGTATCTGCTTCACTCTTTGGGAGATCTTTTACTGTTGCTGCTACTGCGGATACAATTTCATTGGAAGGAATATTCCTGGGCGTTGCAGAAAAATTAAGAAAAAGTAGAGTCGGCTGGAGAGGTTGATGATCCAATTTGATCTGCTCTTGTAATGTATTGTTGAAAGATCTCCCAGAAACTCATCCTGAATAAAGCTGACTACATTCAAAAGTGTCTTGGTAACTTAGAGAATGGACCATATACAATTCTGACAAAGAATCTAATGAACACAGTGAGAACGAAAGCCACCAAGACAATCCTGTAATTGCAAAATGACGGCCTTCCAGACAACCACCTATACCACAAGATCAAACCCAAGGATTCCCCTCTCTTACGTTTCTGTAAACAGCCCAAAGTACACAAGCCCAACATATCAATACGACCCATAGTTTTCTACAGTGGAAGCCCTCTTCATTCATTTTCCTGTTATGCAGCTGACGTGCTCTCGCCGCACACCAAATTGAAGACACATTGTCGTGAATCTTAAATCATCCATAGCAATATTGACGAAACGATGCATGATAGGGATTTTCCCTCTCTCTCTATTTTTAGTTACTTGCGTAATTCCATTGTCGGTACTACATATAAATATTTCTTCTCGTAAATCCTCAATACACACTTTCACTTCGACTTCAACAAAGCTGTTGGTAATGATTTTAGTTGTATACGCTAGTTTCAGTGCCGCGGATATAACAATCTTGCCGCCAGCATTGCGAATGGAAGTCTTATAGGTTATGCACACCACATCAACCACTTAACCTATAACATCACTGCAAACACTCAGCTGAATTTGCAATCTTCGGCAACGAGCAAGCAGTCAATACTGACGAAATCATGGTTTGCTTTGATGTAATCTCCCTATATACCAGCATCCTCTTTGAAGACACAATTCTCACATTCCAAGACCTCCTGAACAATTCACTTATCCCCAGTACTTTATTAAAGCCCTCGTACATACTCAACATCCTCCAAATCCTTCTTCACAACACCTGTTACCTCTTCAAAGACAAGATCTTTTCATAAAGTAATGGCGTACCCATGGGAGCTCCTACATCGTTCATCATTGCTGAAAATTTGATGCAAGTCTTTGAAAGCATAGCTTTGACCAATGCTGACCAGAAACCATCTATTTGAGAAATATATGTTGACGATGTTTTGTCATCATCAAGAAAGTAATTCTGCGCACCTTCTTTGCACACATTAACCGCATCCATCCCAGTACCGAGTTCACTATGAAAACAGAAGAAGTTGACAAACTACCTTTCTTGAACCTCCAGCTCACCAGAAAAGCAGACCATCGCGGTACTGCCCATGTCTACAGAAAACCAGCATACACTGACCAATATCTGAACAATGGATAACATCATCCACCCTCAGCCCGCAACAGCGTTATCACAACCCTCTTTGGAAGAGCTACGAAAATCATATCAGAGCCAATCATCCTGAAGGGAGAAGAGAAACATCTCAAAGACATTCTCTCAACCAACGCATACAGTCTGCAGGACATTAGAGTGGCCTTACGGAGAAGAAAAACACGCCCTCAAGAAGAGGAAACTGAGCCTCTGAAACACGTAGGTGTTCTCTACTTCAAAGACACGAGCGAAACCATCAAAAAGAAAACTCCAACAACATCTGGTGCACATTCTTTACATCGTCCACCTTACTCAAGACCCCTCCAAAACCCAAAGATCCTGTCCCAGCAACAGAAACAAACAACATCGTGTACAAAGATACAATGTAAGGAGTGTCCAGCGACATACATTGACGAGTCAAAACGTTCTTTAGGTCAGAAGGAGAAAGAACACAAAAAAGCCGCTGCATAGGGAGATATCAAGAGTCACGGGATCGAGGAATAATTGCCGGGAAAAAAGTACTAAACCCAACCCTAAAGCGTACCCTCACTAACCATCACTACCTTGACCTAATTGCCATTATAGAAAATACATACAAATGCAGATTGCTATCCAACAGAGATAGACACAAAAATAGGTTTGTGAATCTAAAGAAAAGGTAATCTTTAAGAACAGATTCCTAGAGCAAATCAAATTGGATCATCAACATTGTTCAACCAGAGTTGGCTTCCACCCTCATAAACTGAATGTCACTTAATCAATGGCCTTGTTGCCGTTTGCTATACCCTTCCCTGGACCGGATTGTTCCTCGATGCCAGAAGATGTGCCATAGCGATTTCCCCGTGCCAGATAAGTATCTCAAAAGCCACGAGCCAGCATGTGCACACATGTAATGCAGCATATGTTCACCATGTTCCCCTAGTCTTCCACTAATAATATGCACCCGGTGGTTTCGACGAAGGCATAAAGTTGGTTTGTCTTCTTATTTCCCAAGAAAGTTAAAGCCTACGCTTGGGCTTTCATCTCTATCCATCCTATCAGCAATAAATTTATTCAATAGGTGAGTAAATGTATTACTGAGTCAGAGAGCTTTAAATACGTATCTCACAGCGCTTCTGTCTTGTGATAAACAAATCTCTATTTTTGTTTATTCTTTATGTAAAGAGAAAAGGTCTTATGTTTTATTCAAATCCACAGGTTGATCAATCCTTGTTAGAGGAGAAAGAGACATTCTTGTGATCCGTTAAATCCGTCAACAGGTTGTGTTTTAGCTCTTTTGATTCTTCTTTAAGTATTAACTTTTATTGATTGGCCATTGTCAAACGGATCAGTGACACCAAGTAATTGATGAATCTCATGGCGTAAGTTAAATGAAGGTCACCAAACCCAATTAATTCGAAATAAGTGTATAAATCCACATCTCGTACCTGTAGAAAAGTTCATTCATGTTATTTGTGAAGACGCAGGGATACTTTTGTTATCCGTGACAATAGAAAAAGTCGTCTTTTATCTCTTGACTGCAAATGTTTCTATTAAAGGGCCATGCGTCATATGATCTGAACTTCTATAAATCAGACTTTACAAAGAGGGATAGAGAAATGATGTACGTCTTATTGCTAACTGTTGGAGGTATTGGCAGTTTTTACAACTTGCATATAGATATGGCAACAAATCCATGGACTTGTTTATTAATAAGCTGTATGCCTTTGTGTAGACTTCTCAATTTGTCAAAGATTCCACATGAAAATACTGGTTTGATTTAAAGATCCGGTTAACTATCAACTAAGCTAGAAGTAACCTCTAGATATTTCAACACAGGGTTGCCACGTTTGCCTTTCCCAGGCCAAATTTCTCGATTGCTCGGAAAATTCAAATCTGGTCTACTACTTAAATTTGGCCTTTTTTGGCCTTTTTTAACAAAAATCTTGAGGATACACTTTCGTGTCGTTTGAGTCAAAATAAGAAACTAATCTTAAATTAAAATAAAGTACTACACAATCTGAAGTCCAATATTAAAATCACCTACCGTATTTCCTCTAATTATAGATCCCTTTTTCGCATCATGTCAAGTAATCATAGACCCCCTCTAATTATAGACCCCCTCTAATTAAGGACCTCCTTTTTTGGTGCCTTGGGACAGTCTCTCCACGAAAATCATTTTTGAGTCATTCAAGTTCTGTGCACTCACTTTTCCCGTTGACGGCTCTGATGATGAAAAGATACATTGTATTAAGGAAAATCAATCGTGCGAAAAAGGTGTGCAACGCGTCAAGGAGCAAATCTGAACGAGCCTTTTCTTAGAAATCCATTTGTGACCACAGAAACGGAAGACGAAATGTGTGCTTCTGAACATTTACGCATTGACAACGATTCTGACTCAGATATCGAGGTCTGTTGAATATTCACTGAATGTATGCAAACGGTTTTTCGTTTTGGGTGCAATTCAGTGATGAAACGGTATTGGTGTAAACTATAAATGTAATGATGAAAAGTATAAATGTACTTTCGTAGTTTTTCTTGAGACTCTATATGCAACACCAGAGGACTTCTTTTTCGCTGTTATAGAATTCATCCAGACCATGGACGTTGGAATGTTAGATCGTATGCAAATTCTATAACAGATGATAAAGGGAAAGAGAAATAATCCGGGATTTTGGAAGAGCTCATTTCCGCTCGTCTGAGAAAGTACAAAGGGCAAACCATGACCCAATTCAAAACATGGTATTCAAGATCAGTTTGTGAAGAATTTGCATGGCTCACAATTAATGAGAGACATGAAGAGGTGGGTCCATGACCACCCCAGGACATAAGGAAGCAAAACAATGGCTTAAAAAAGACAACCCTTCTGAAAGTTCACTAGGCCACCTTGGATGCATTCTCTGAGTCGATACAAGCCCTGGATCAAAAATTATCTCACAACTGGTGGAAGGGCAGAAGACATTGCCAGATGGATTGCATAGACAGCAAGAGGTGCTTGCAGCACAGATGGCTGAGCTGAAACAAATCCTGGCAGTTCAGCAAACAATCCTTGAACAGATACCGAGTCAATTTTTTACAACACCATGCAGTGCTACAAATGTCATGGTTATGGCCATAGAAAGAGGGATTGTCTTTCTTGAAAAGAAAAGCAACCAACCCCGAACCTGCAAAGACAGCACAAAGAGACAAAAGACAGTTAAATGAGAATGATTTACGACAGTGAGCCATGGTGTGGAGTTCAGGAGGAGGAACATGGGCTCAACCAAGCAAGGAGACGCCATTCTCAAGAACGTTGTCAGAAAATCCCCAATCACCATGGTAAAGATCGCAGGAGTGGAAGTTCCTTGTCTAGTGGATAATGGATCAATGATATCTGCAGCCACGGAACGTTTCTTCACAGAAAACCTCCAAGTCAAATACCAAAAAGTTCAAGGCCCAAACTGGCTCAGCCTCAAGGCAGCAAATGGTCTTGAACTACCATGCCTTAGATACGTGGAAGTGGATGTTGAGCTTGATGGAGTGGCTGCACCAACATGGGGAATTCTTATCCTAATGGACCCTTGTAATGATGTTCCATAGAAGAGAAGAGCGCCTGGCCTGTTGGGGACAAACATCATGATTCCCAAATTCACAGGTGTGTTGGATAACGAACAATAAAATATTGACCTGGCAGAGGAGGAAGCTGGATTCATTCATGCAGCTAGCAAGAACAGAGTGTTGATACCAGCTCACATGACAAGT
>JAAAKM020006971.1:133471890-133522026 GCA_010016025.2 Alatinidae sp. Z8VKAUB7J3 | reverse complement strand
ACCTGGCAGAGGAGGAAGCTGGATTCATTCATGCAGCTAGCAAGAACAGAGTGTTGATACCAGCTCACATGACAAGTTCCGTGATGGTGATAGGCACTGTATGTGGACCTAGTGCCCTCATCGAAAGCCTGCCAAATCCAATACAGTGGCACCTTCAGCTTGCAAACAACCTGATGGATGCATCCACCCCTTTTTTCCAAGTTAAAGTCACCAATCCATCATCCACTGATCTATGGTTAAAGCCTATGCAAAGGATTGGCACAGTGAACAAAGTGGAAATTGAGAATCAAGGGGAAGATAGCTCTTCCATGAAGAAAATAAAGGGGTTTTGGTCTCTTGTGAAGCTGTGACAACAAGGGAAATGGAGAAAGTCAAGTCAGGCCTACCAACAGGCATTCAGTTGGACAATTTTCCAGGAGACACAGAGACGTGAAGAGTGAAGCAACTTCTTCATAACTATACTAATATCTTTGCTTGTGGAGAGGAGCTAAGTTACACACAGTCTACAAGCATTGAATCATCACTGTGGATGACTTGCCTGTCCAGCAAAGACATAGAAGAACACTCCCAACTCAGTTTGAAGAAGTGAAAAAGCATCTGCAAGAGCTGCTGAAGAAAGGAATCATTTGCAAAAGCTGTAGCAACTACTGCGCTAGTACAAAAGAAAAGAGGAGCCCTCAGATTGTGCATGGAGTGCATACAACCACATTGAAGTTGATGAGAAAGATTGCCATAAAACAGCCTTCACCACACCAGTGGGCTTACATGAATTCAACTGTCTCCCATTTGGTCTGTCTGATGTACCAGTACAGCATATTTTACGAGGAACTTTGCCAGACTCTTCTCGTGTATTTGGATGACCTGATTGTTTACGGCTCAACAGTGGAGGACCACCTTCAATGCCTGAAAACTGTTTTCCAGAAGCTAAGGGACAATGACCTCAAGCTGGAACCATGGAAGTGTGTCTTCTTCAAGAAGCAAGTGGTCATGTGGTGTCACAGGAGGGTGTTGTAGCTGATCCTGAAAAGACCAGAGCAGTTCAAGACTGGCCAATTCCCCAAAGTTTGTAGGATTTCATATCGTTTCTGGGATTTGCCTCATACTATCATCATTTTGTGGAAGCATTCTCAAGGATAGCCGCACTACTGCATTAGTTACTTGGGGAATTGTTGAAGCCAGGTACTTCTGCCACCAAACAGATATCTTCAAGATGCTGGAACATCACATGTCAAGCTGCATTTGACCACATAAAATTTTGTTTAACATCAACCCATGTATTAGCTGACACAGATTTCTCAAAGCTTTTCACTTTGGAGACTGATGAATCTGACCACTTACTTGGAGCAGTTTTGAGTCAGGGGAAGGAAGGAAAGTCAAGAGCTATTGCCCATGCCAGCAGAGGCCTGTGTGGAGCAGAAAAGAATATGAATAATTATTCGTCAAGAAAAATAGAGTTTGTTTTTAAAGTGGGCAGTAACAGAAAAGTTTTGAGAGTATCTTATAGGAACAAAGTTTGTTATCCATACAGCTAATAACCCACTTACATACTTAAAGACAAAAGGGAAACTGAAGGCAGTAGAGCAGCGCTGGGCCTCAGAACTTGCCAACTTTGACTTTGAGATAAAGTATAAATCTGGATGCCAAAATTGTAATGCTAATGCCCTCAGGAAACCATGGTGGAAATACTCTCTATTGACCTGGATGGAACCAGTCTCCCACGAGAGTTGTCAGATTGACTGCTGTCTGTCGACTGTATGGCTTTATATGAACCTAATGATACAGCTAGTAGACATGTTGCCTCAACAGACTTGCCAACATTGGAAAGGGCACATGTCTCGCAATTGCAAATAACCTGTCATTTAGAGGCTTGTCTACTATCAACAGCATGGAAGAAAGCTCACAAAAGAAGAAAGAAAAGCTGAAACAAGAGATGTTCTGAAGCTGACCTTACAGTGTGAGCAAATACCTGAAAGTGACTGTGTCTTGCACAGACAAGAAAAGGACAAAAATAATAATTTAACATCATTGCTGCTGCTTCCTGCTGCAATCCAAGATGACTTATTAGAAGCCGTTCATGACCAATGTGGACACCAAGGCATAGAAAGGACTGAAAAGCTAGTGCACCAATACTGTTGGAGGCCAAGCCTACATAAGAATGTAGTGGACTGGATTGGTCGCTGCGAAAGATTTTTAATTTCAAAAGAACCTTAACTACCAGTTAAGACACCTATGGGCACTATAACTGCTACACAGCCACTGGAAGTTGTGCCTATGGACTTCACTAAATTACAACTAGCATCTGATTTTGTCTATAGATAAGCATTGTGCAACTACCGGCTGCATTGGGTGCATTATTTCATTGCTAACAGTCCATACGTAATTCTTGCACACAACGATTCATTACATGCTGATCGTGTTTAAACGTAAGCATTGAAGGCCTCGTGACATCAAGCATGGTCGATTACTGATTTGTTGAGTAAAGCAATGTACCTATCTCATCAATGTATGTACAACAGTGTTATTAATCCATGCTTAAGTTAGCTGTACTTCCAAACCAGATGTGCATATATATGTTACATCAAACCTGCATTCCTCAATAAAATCAAATCCCTGCTAGTAACATGATATGGAGGAAGCAGGAAGCACAATATTCACAAAGTTTGTGGCACATCTAATAATCACCCACTGTGGTTGTACAGCTACCATCATCGCTAAGTGATCCTTTAGATGTATTACTTGTTTATTGCTTGTTGTTTTCCTTAACTCTCTAGTGTAGCATTTGTTTGTGATACTTAGGTTTTACTATGATTTCGGCCCTTGCATTTTGTCATAAGAAGTCCATTGTACCATGCTGTTTTATAGGTTGTGTTGTTTTTGTATCGTATTACATGGAAGTTGCTGTTGTACACAGTGTTATGTATTCAGAAACTCATGTCAGTGATTTGCCCAGTATAATGTTAAGTTACATGCAGCCAAGTATCAATTCTTGAAAAATGAACTGCAGTATCTGGGCTATGTGTTATGTAAGGATGGCATAAGGCCAGTCCAAAACAAAATTGATGCCATCTAACAGGCTCCCATGCCAACAAATGTGTCTGAATTAAAATCATTTCTTGCCATGATCAACTTTTATGGGAAATTTATCCCTAATCTAGCTTCTGCACTGCACCCCTTGTATATTTTATTGTGGCAGTGCTCAAGTGATTGTGATGTTGCATTTCAGTAAGCTAAAACTGTTCTTACGAGTGACAAGGTTCTGGTACATTTTGACCCTAGCTGCCCCCTTGTCTTGAGTGTGGATGCAACCGATATGGGGTTGGTGCAGTGCTCAGTCACACTATGCCAGAAAGGCCCATAGCTATGCTTCTTGCACATTAAGCAGTAGTGAGAAAAATTATGTGCAAATCGAAAAGGAAGCACTCTGAGTAATATTTGGAATCAAGAAATTTAATTTGTTCTTCTATGGGCGCTCCTTTAAATTGGTAACTGACCATGCCCCCATAACTCGAATTTGTGGGCCAATATCAGGCATACCTGCTCTTGCTGCTGCCAGAATTCAAAGATGGGCACTCTTATTATTTGCTTATGAGTACAATATAGTTTACCATACATCCAAAGTCAATGCAAATGCAGACATTTTGAGTCATTTGCCCTTATCTGATATCGGTCCAGCTGATCCAGATCAGAATTATGTGGCATATGCTGTCACTGAGTCATTACCACTCACTGCTGAGAAGGTTAAACAGTTGACTAGGAGGGGCCCAGTTTTGTCAAAAGTGCTAAAGAGTTAACATTGTCTGGTTGGTCTAACCATTGCCCTGGTAAGGGTCTGCAAGCCTATTCCAATAGATGAGATGAACTTTCAGTAGAGGCAGGTTGTCTATTGTGGGGCCAGAGAGTTATATTGCCACCCTAACTATGATCACAAATACTGGAGGAACTTCACTATTGCCACCCAGGGATGACTCGCATGAAATCCCTTGCTAGATCTTTGTGTGGTGGCCAGGCATGGATCTAGAAACTGAAAACTTTGTACGGACAAGTATAACTTTCACTGACTATCAAAGAGCACCTGAAGCTGCTCCATTGCCTTTTAGGCCATGGGCCACTGAACCTTGGCAGAGGGTTCACGTAGATTTTTTAGAAATAAAGGGCCAGCAATTTTTAGTGCTTGTTGACAGTTATTCCAAGTGGTTGGAAGTTGTACCAATGTCAAGCACAACCTCACAAGCAACCATCAATGTTTGGAGAACACAGTTTTCTAGATATGGGTTATGTAAACAAATTGCGAGCAACAATGGGCCTCAGTTTATCTCTGCAGAATTTGAAGCCTTCATGGTTGCAAAGGGTATAAAGCATACGTTATGTTAACCTTTGCATCCTTCAAGCAATGGTCTGGCAAGTATTCTAAAATAAGCTCTGAACAATCAATTCACCACAGATTGGCCAATGTTTTATTTCAGTATAGAAATTTGGCGCATACTACAACAGGCAAAACACCAGCAGAACTATTTCTCAAACTTAGCCCATGTACTAGGCTTAGCTTAATCAGACCAAGCTTACAAGATAAAGTTGTTAATGATCAAGTTAAAGTAAAGCAACATCATGATCATTGTGGTAAGTTGCAGCCGAGAATGTTCTCTGTGGGACAGCATGTTAGAGTAAAGAGTAACAGAGATCAGAAAAATACATTGGATTCCAGGTACTATTGTCCAGGTCAAGGGTCCTTTGACTTATTTGGTAAAAATTCCTGGTAATTGTAAGAGATTTGTGCATGTTTATCACTTGATTCCTGACCATAGTTCATCCAGTTCAGATAGCACTGTTATTTCAATAAATCCAGATAGTGAGCCAGGTAGAGATAATTCAGATGTCTCTACACCAACAGCAGTAGGATCTCTAAAAACTGCAAAATGTTCCTGCTAGCGAGCTTACAGTGCCCCCAGACCCCCAGCTGCAGTTACTCGCGACTTCGTCACTTCATACAAATATATATGAGCAAATCCTGCCCTAATTCTGATAAAGCCCCCATGCCTCAAAAAGTTCTAGTTGCGCTCCTGCATATTGAGTCATTTTAGAACAGGTTCCAGTGTGCTCAAGCATATCCTATCCCTATGAACAGTTAGTTGCAGTTTCTTCGCTTCTTCCATGGTAACACAAATAATCTTTCACATGACGTGCATGCTATTTACTACAATGTTTAAAAATGTCGGAACTTTATTTATAAAAGTGTTAACAAGGCCATCCTGTCCAGCAAAGTAGGCGAAGGATCTTTACTCCAAAGGATCTTTATGACAACCGAGGCCTGGAATATCGAAAACGCTAAACCGACTAAACCGAAAACGCTGCTTAGCCCAAAACAATCTTAGGTACGTGGTGGCAACATGATATGGTGTTTAATAAATGCCGCTTCAAAAATGTCCACAATATTTAGGTAGCACCCAAGATGTTTTTAAAGAATTTATGGAGATTAACTTGTACAGAATGTACTTTAATTGGTCGAGGGAATCCTTTAATAGGTCGTAACTCTCAAACTGCAGAAAAATCTTCAATTTCTAGCAGACAGTACCGAGATGAGAATATCGTTGCTACCACGTAACCAAGGCTGTTCTAGCTTCAGATTTAGTCGCTTATACAAGCACACTACAAACAAAGCCCTGTCTCTATGAGCCCAGCCGCAGCCCCTATGAGTTAACTGTTAAAAGATGATGTTGATAACAATTTTTTTGCGACGAAAGAATTCTCTCATACAACCCTTGCAGTATAAAATAAACAGTAGCCTATGTAGTCTGGCTGGTGGCACATTCCTCGAGGACGTTACTCAAAGTGAAGTCGAGCATGAGAACATCGATGGCTGGAGACTTCATAGAGCTTTCTTAATTAGGTTGAATCAACACAAACGAAAACGAGGCTAACTTGTCAAAGATGTAAACACAAGAAAAGCTAGCCACAAACAGATCACCAGAAAACGGCCGCCAGGAAGATATTACACAGGAAAATTACATACCAAACTTTGATTTATGTTAAGTGAATGATAACGTTTGTACTTTAGTAATCTTGCTGTAATCCAAAGTTAAAAAATTTCAACATGGCGAGAAATGGCGTCTTGTTCGACCATAGATTAGGCTCTTGCTGGGTTAATAAGAGAATTCGAAAATCTACGAAAAATTTCTACATATCCAAAGGAGAGAATTTACACAAGTCTTTATCATATTCCTTCCCAGTGGCGTACCTAGTGGACGTCATGGTACCATGGCTTCCATTACTAACCTTGACCTAAAGCGAACGGTGTGAGCAAATGGGGATAAATTAAACAACTCTTCTTCGTAAAGCTGTAAAAATTTCTGTTTTTCATTTTGCGTTTCGCTTGGTTTCGAACATATTCCTTGAGTGCAATGCCCTCAAATCGATGTCTGAAAAGTAATCAACGCATACGCAACTGAGAATATAAGTAGATGTATTTAAGCCCATGGGCTTATATTAAAAGCGCAGGTTATAAAGGCATTATTCTGCATATGTGGTAGCACGTTTTGCACGCAGGTGCAAGGGATCTATTGAAGACTAAATTTCATGTTTTTTATGTTTTGCCGTAAAATTTGTATTTGCAAGGAATTTACATTCCTCCCTTCGTCTTCGCGTTTCTTTCTTAGCTGGCTCGTTATAGGTCTCTACAGATACGCAGTCTCTCAATCAAAGACCCCTGATGAGCGCTATCTATTCCAAGTCTGCCTCTACATACCTCTCTCGACATAACGTCGGCTACAAGAATACTTTCTGGCAAAAATTTTGCCAGATTAAAAACCCGGGAAGATCGATTAATTCCCTGCAACCTGGATAATATAACTAGGGAGCGGTTTTTTATGGCAAACCGTTCCAGGGAAAGAGGCGGCTAACTATGAAAATAAAGGGATTAAACGTGGCTCAAGAACACTCCAGAGGGGGGGGGGGCGGTATCAAAAGACGAAAATGGAGTTGGAGCCACAGACACACCTTTGCTATCGCCATAAATGAAAAGTTACATAAAACTTTCACTAAATCGAGCACAAACGCGAGAAGCTACTCAATTTGGCTACCAGGGAGAGAAATGATGGCACACTAGTGCTAGCAAAAATGTTTTAAACGCTTTTTTCTAATATACTCAAAATCTCCCAGGGAAAAGACTTTTTTGGGGGTAGTTTCTATGATTTTCTTAGGTGATTAGATTTAAGGGCCATTCAAGGGTTCCCATACTCTCCAAGAGGATCAGGCAGTCTCTCAATTAAAGACCCCTGATGAGCAGTGGGCCCGAAATTGAAACTACCCTAAATAAACAAAAGTATCAGGCCCAATCTCACCGAAACTCCTTATTGAAACCAAAAATTGAGTTGCTGTTTTAAGCAAAAAGAGAGGTCGATGTTTTAATTCACAACTTTGGGCCCTCGGGCAGGGACTCGTCAAGTGTCTCAATCAAGTTCCCTTGTAACGAGTGCGCCTAGATTAACACATTCCCTAACCCCAAGAATGCTTCCTTCTTGGAGTCCATTGCCATAACTGAGATGAATTAAGAAAACGACAAGATAATAGACTAGCAACGTACAGGGAGTCACGTAAAATATTGTAGGGGAATACTATACTATACGTCACAAAGTTACAAACCAGTCAACTACCTTTCTCTCGGTACTCATTTTAAATAGCAGATCTGTTTGCATTAAGTGAAACCAGCTTTAGGTGCTTATCATGTTTAGCTTCATTAATATTCAACTTGTTTACAAGTCGCTTTAACCTCGCTTCATTAATACTCTACTTATCTTAAAGATAAAGTTAGCAGCAACATTCCAAGAATTTGATCTTGCATCTATTCCAGTATAATATGAATTTGTTACTGTTTTAAGAAAAGACCACCTTACCTATGTCCTACATTACATGCCGTCACTTGAACTGATTTTTCAGGACAAAGCGTAACGAATAATGGCGTTAAGGACTTCTACAGAAACCATGTTTACATGTGTTGATACTGGCCAATCTTGTACCTCGGGTATCTTTGCACCACGTGAAATTCAGCCGTTACTCAGGGGGAGGGGTGGCTAAAGGGACTCTAACCCTCTTAACAATTACAATGTAGTTTTTAACATTGTGCGTTGTGAATAGTAGCTAGTGCAGAAATACAAAAGAAACAAATTTATGTCCTTGATATAACAGAAAGACCATTACTGATACAATATGTTTCTTAAATAAAAGGATTATGCTACAAAGTTGCCCTCCAACATTTTAACCACTGTAAGATGCCTCCCGACGCTTCTATGGCGGTTGCTTAGCAGATTACAACATAATCCAAATATCAGCTACAAGGCTAAGCAACAGAAGCACCTGCAACAAACGAAGTGTATTCTTGTGGGGCAACAACAACTTCACCTAGAGGAGTCGCATACTCTGAAACCTTTCATCAATACTTGGCATTGTTCTAATCAAACTCCCCTGACTAAATGTCATATTTTTGCACATATAGTTAAAGCCCTACCTACATAATACTCTCCAACTGGGAACCTTTTCTTATAACTGCCACCTGAGCTTTATATTCGTCTACTGAAAGAAGACAGTCCTCACTGTCCTGTATGAAGCTACTCTCCACGTACAAATTTGAACTTTGAGGCTCTGCAACTCCAGCAGCACCCTTTCTACCTAGCGTTGCATTCTTGAATTCTCTAATCGAAATCCCCTAACTAAATGTCATATTTTTGCACATATAGTTAAAGCCCTACCTACATAATACTCTCCAACTGGGAACCTTTTCTTATAACTGCCACCTGAGCTTCATATTCGTCTACTGAAAGAAGACAGTCCACACTGTCCTGTATGAAGCTACTCTCCACGTACCAATTTGAACTTTGAGGCTCTGCAACTCCAGCAGCACCCTTTCTACCTAGTGTTGCATTCTTGAATTCTCTGAAAGCAACATTATAACCAGATGCCTTACAACATTTACAAACCAAAGAACCAATAATGTTAGTTGACTTCCGTCTTAACTTATTATTGCGTAAGTATAGAATAAAAATGTTCTGCGCGCAAGTCGAAAACGCCAGTAATAATGCAACCATAGGGTACACCTGTGGAAGTAAGTCTATCCTCTTGCTAAGAACAAATATTCCAATGACGAAACTTGGTGACCAGCTAACAACATAAGACACGGCCATGATACGTAGAGTCATAAGGAAATGCCAAGTCGCCTTATGGCTGTTATCCTCAGTAATGGCATGGAATGTCAATCTTCTTGTATGACCTCGAATCGCACGAAGTACCCTCCAGAAGGAAATAATCACAACTGATATCGGTAAGGCATACAAAACTATGGTAATGAAAACTAGAAGCAGTGTTCCTCTCTTATTTCCGCTGATGTCTGGTCCACATAATGCGATCGATTCGTAATACCTGGTCCTTGGCAATGCCAACATAGGTACCGTAGCACAGGCTGAAGAGATTATCCAAGTCAGTGCCATCAATACCCACAGCCTACGTCGATTCTGAGATCTTTTCAGCGGCCGAACTATCACGAAATACTTATGTAAGCTCAAGGCTGCAAATGAAAATAAAGATGCCGTCAACCAGAACAAATTCGAAAATCCGTTAATTATGCACATGGTATCGCCAAGTATCCAGGCATTGTACCACAAACTCACCATGCAAAAGGGCATGCAGAACAAAGAGACCCCGAGATTAGCAATCGCTAGATTGATTATCAAGAAATAAGTTCCTCCTCGCATGTCACGACATTTGACGACGGTCAAACATAGGACGGCATTGCCCAAAACTCCAATGCATATAAATAAAACTAAAATACAAAATGCAATCGTCCCAAGCAGTTCTGGGAGAGTGCGTGTTGTCATTTTACTTCCGTGGCTCGTGTAATTTGATAGATTGCTCACCAAGGTTGTTGTCAGCCTCGATATTTCGGTTGTTCTGAGATTCGTCGACATGATTAGGTATCTTCGAAATCAGAAGACAATAACAAGCAAACTGTTAAACATGATTTGCTTTAGTTTAGGACAGGTACCAGATGAACAAACCTTGCGAAAACATTCGTATAACTGAGCTTCCCCACAACAAAAGCAGTCCGTGTCGCCAACTGATCTTGCAATCACAATAAACCATAGTCTTGCTTGGGACGTAATGATGCCCTGTACACAGGTGGTTCCATTCTGCAAAGCTACATGGTTAATTGCTAACTTACCATTCACTTAGGAAACTCTTTACGAATAATCGTTAATTTCATGAAAGGAACAAACACTGGGATTAACAGCAAAGTGGAAAGACGACCTTTGAACATGACATCTTCGTTCCATGCTTCCCTCCGTAATATGACACCAGTTATGAACTAAGATATTTTCTTCGCTTGTCAGCACCTATTTGGAACAGCTTGGGGGAAGGCAAGGTTTAGCAGAAGTTGGAACGAAGGGGTCTTACCCCCAAATAAATTAGAGAAATACAGTTTCGACTCTGCGTTTTAAAGATGAAATGTAGTGTTAAATTAATCTTCTGACTATCATTACCCTTCATTATGATTCATTATGCTTCTTGATTTATTAAAGAAACGTTCTTAAATGGCTAAAAGCTTCGACTTTGTTTTGAAAGAGGTGAAGACGTACCTTATTTCACAAAGGATTACTAGCTACTATCACATTCTAAACCTTTTGGATATTCCCTTTTATGCACTTGTAAAATATTGCACTATCTTCAGAAGCCCTCCATAATTATTCCTTTTTATTGCATCAAATTACTATTTATGACCCCCTCCTCGCCGTCTACGTTTTATGAAGACTGCTACGTCACTTTAAAGACAGGGGACGGGGGAAAACATGGAACGGAAGACCTGGGCATTGTATGTTTTCTCATTGATCGCAAGTGCTCCTCACCATCAGAGAAAGTTTGCCCGCCTGGGCAGTTGAGTGGATCTCCTTGCGTGCCTCTTTGCCTTGTTACTCAGGCTAAGGGGAGGGGCAGCTTTTTACTGACTTGTTGCTCAGAACATCGGTACTAGGGAGGTTTAGATCCACGACGAGTACGAGTACGAGAACGAGTTCTTTGCGGGGGGTGAAAAAGATGTACTCGTACTTCTGACGTTAGTACTCTGAGGAGTGTCAGATGAAAAAAGCTTTTCAGTGCAATATGTTTACGCTATTTCGTGCAATGTTCTCGTTTTGTACCAATAACAAACTATTTGAGCAACATAGTTATGAAATAAATCGGATATTGTAGTTAACGTGCCATTTCTTCTATATGAAATACATAAGGAGGGCATGGATATGGGTTTCTTGTACAATAGGTGGGTGATATCTATAAATAAAACTTGTACCATTGTACACCCTCCCAGAAGAAGAGATCCTGTCGGATATTTTTGTCGTTTCTATTGCCTCGGTACGCGGTTCCACCTTTTTTGCACTTATGGGTACGTCTTAGAGGCCGATATCACCTCCATATGTACTGTTGCTCGGGGTATATTTTGTGGGGTGGGGTTTTCGTGGGCTTTTTTCCTAGAACTGTTCACACGTGGGTCGTGACAAGTGTCAAGTCACGTATCACATCAAGGACAGAGAAAGGGGAAAGCGTGAACAATTCATATTGACTTGACACCTGAAAGGAGTTGTTCCTTGTCTTGACATCAGCTATTTATTTGTGCATAGAATGTTTATAATGTTGTTTTAATTCATCAATTAAAAATCTATAAACAAACATGTTACAAAATTCCCAATAGGATCACTTAAACAGTGGAGAATCGCCACAACTCGAAAGTAGTAAGACATGTTTGCAAAAGCAAAGCTATTTACTTGTAAACATCCCCTACCCCAAGGATCCCCCCGAATATTGTCCCAAAACCCTCCTGGATTTGTAGGTGCATTTTCTCGTGCTATAATGGATCAATACTTGAAGGCGTTGGTTCCGTTTCGTCAGTTGTCCTTCCCTGTATTTCATTCTCGACAGACACTCCCGCTTCCCCGTTGCAAGAAACATTATTTGATTATACGACTTAAGGCAAGTCTGATCTTGAGCTGTTCTTTGACATGGAAACAAAGCCTACTTGAATTCAAACAATGCAGACTAGATTACCGGTTAAATCGGAAAGGATTATAGGCACCGAAAGACAATGGTGTCCACAACATCGTATTGGAGAACGTGTCTAAGTCGGATTACCGCTTTAGTCGGAGCAATTCCTCGGAACATTTGGTGTAAACATCTGCCAAGTCGGTTTGCACGAGAAATTCAGCTTGGAAGAAATATGGCGACCACATTAGTAAGGAAAAAGAGAAACCATTCGGTCAAAACGTACGAGGAGAAGCTGGAGATAATAATATTTGCCGAGGAAAACCCACATTTGAAGCAGAAAGCCATTGCAGAAAAATATGGAATGAAGCCACAGACTTTGAGTGACTTACTGCGTAACAGAGAGGCCATTAAGTCGAAGTTTTCACGTCAACAAAACATACAACCAACCACTATACAGGTTGACCCTTCTTGTGAAGAGTCAGGCATTATAGTTATTGAAACAGCTCCAGAATGTACAAGGAAGAAGCGAAGGTTATCAACGAAGTCTTTTCAAGAGAAACTCGAGATAATAAAATTCGCAGAGGAAAACCCGAGTTTGAAACAGAAAGCCATTGCTGCGAAATATGATATGAAACCGCAGACTTTAAGTGACTTGTTGAAAAACAAAGAAACGATCAAGGCCAGAGCAACCGTATCTGAACACATGCAGAGGAGTACTAGGCAGCGAAAAATCACTCACGAAGATGTCGATAAAGCACTTATACTGTGGTATCGAGAGCTTACTAGCAGCAGCGGTTCTCATATTGATGGAG
This sequence comes from Alatinidae sp. Z8VKAUB7J3, assembly GCA_010016025.2. Classification (NCBI taxonomy): domain Eukaryota; kingdom Metazoa; phylum Cnidaria; class Cubozoa; order Carybdeida; family Alatinidae; species Alatinidae sp. Z8VKAUB7J3. The sequence continues at coordinate 133,509,199 of JAAAKM020006971.1, read as the reverse complement.
AAACCTTGCGCCTGAAGGCTTGCTACTTCGCCAGGGAATTTGCAAGGCAATCAAACAGGGATATCAGCGCAGAGATTTCGTCCTCCTGGATCGAACGTTTCAAGAAAAGGTATGGTATAGGACGAGTTCCCCAATCAGGGGGTATACCTAAGAACTTATCAGGAACATGCGACACATGGTTCACTGTGGTGTTACCCAGCATCCTTCATTCATTTATACCTCAAGATATCTACAGCTTCGACGAAACTGGGTTGCTATGGAGATTACTTCCGAGGGAAGAAGCCAATCAGTGGGGAGGGAAGCCACCCCGGGGTACTGCTGCTGAAGATAGAATAACGTTGGTAGGTGGTGCTAACATGGATGGTTCGGATAAGACCCATTTACTGGTTATTGGGCGCTCAAAGAACCCAGAACCATTTCGAAATGCAAAGTGGTTACCTGTCAAATATGTAAACAATAAATACGCATGCTTAACGAAACCCATTTTTATGGACTATATTCGAACTCTGGATTATCACTTTCAGATGGAAAATCGACACGTTGCAGTTATTTTGAACACAAATCCAGCGCATGCTGCCGACAGTATTAACGGACTTACAAATATAACCGTATTTTACCTTCCTGTGGACGCACGGTTTCACATGCAGCCAATGAAAGCAGGCATCTTCCGAGATATGAAATTTAGTTACCGTCTTCGACTTTGTAAGAGACAATTAGCCTGTTTGGAAGAGAACTCAGCTTTTAAGTACGATTTGCTAGACGCGATGATGACACTTTCGGCATCTTGGAATGATGTTTCGCCCGAGGTAATCCGCACTGGCTTTAACCTAAGCGGTATTGCGCTATCAGATGACCCCCATGAAAGCGAGAATAACTCGATCGAGGCTAGAAGGGATTTCTATGAATGTGGAGTAATCTGGAATAGGATAGCAGATATCAACAGAATGAAGGTAACCGTTCTTCTTTATTTTAAAATTAATTTACTTCATAAATGAGTTTCATCATCTTTATATTTAGACGGTAATCAAGAGGTAGTGCTATCAAGTAAAGCTGAAATCAGTCCACAAAATCGCGATCATCCTGTCGCGAGTAGCAAACTAATCTTGAGAACCTATTCCAAAATTTGCGGACAACATAATCAAATAGTAGATCCATTGTCTATGCCAAGCACTGCGCTACACGTCTTATATGAGGTAAGTTTTTAAACATATTTAGGCTTAATTTTGCTAAAAAATATAGCAAATGGTAATCATTATGCTGCGCCCAATTTTTTGCTGTCTTCGATAAAAATTTAGCTGCCGTACCCACGGTGTCAAGGAGATTAAACCTAGCTATTTAATGCTATTTAAAATGGTTTTGCTGATACATCGTTGATACTCTTACAAATGCTACTCGCAGTAAAGCTTAGGGCAGGCCCAACTGTGCCCTGAAAACTCATCGATAACGCCACGTCACCATATATTTAGCATGATGTGAACCAAAATTAGTTAATACTTCCTTACGCATATTTGATCTTGATGTTGACCTTTTGACTACGCGTAAGAAACAAACGTGTAGCCAGGGATCAGTGAAATAGAAGGAATCAAAATATAATAGTATATATTTCATAAACGATTCTCATGCTGTTTAATCAAAAATGAGTTAGCCTACCTGTGGCCAAAGAGCTTGCTTTGGAAACTACTGATTCTAGCATTGACAAATTCTAGTGGAAACACTGACAACATTTCTGTCTTGTAGCCAAAACGGATTCCCTGTATATGAGAGGGCAAATAAGGCAGAAACCCGAAAACAGACAAAATCGGTGAAAGGGTTATGTTGTGTTACCAGCTCCCTGTAAGCAAAAAGCGGATCAGTGTGAGGTGTCTCAGTGATCGAGAGTAATTCAAGAAATTGTGAAGAGCATTCGCATTCCTCTGGTGATTCGATGGTGATTCGAAGTTGAGTATTTCAATTCTGATTATTATTGGTAGCAGCACCCGATGAATTATGAGTGGCTGTGATCTGTAAAAACGCGTTTTATCAAACGTTATCACACTTACACGACGAAAACCCATCAAGTAGAAACTTGTATAGATACAGATAGAAAGGCCACAGTCATTTTACAATAACAAGAATTCGTCAGTGCACGAAGAAGAGCATGTACCCGTGTGAAAGGAGTGCGGTAAACGACTTGTTACGTAAATCTGCGGTGACCATTTGTCTTACCTTTGCGTTGAACCCACTCACGATGAAAGTCAACTCAACTAAGCGATCCCAGACTCCCTGTTATATTCAAAACAAACTTGATATTTCGTAAGAAATTGCCGTTCAATTTTCTTTGCTTCTCTACTGGATCTTGGCGTTTCTTCGTTTTCCCCACTATTCGACCTATGTGTTAATGTATCAACTCTCGAGTAGCTCGCTTCAGTAGTTCGCCTTTTCCTATGTTACAGTCAGTTCGTATATGTCTTCGCTGTCCCTTCTTGCCTCTTCGCTATTATTTGTTGTGTGGCCTTTTTCCCTCACTCACCTTTCTTGTCCGCGCTAAGATAAATGTGCAAAGACAGATAAGGCCCATGACAACTCTCTCCCGCTTCTTACTGCGTTATTTGGAGGTTAGATCTGGTAAATATATTCCCATTGTTGTTTCCCTTTTTGCAGGGAATGACGTCATTTGAGGACTTCATTGAAATTGATCAGGACCTTCAGACTGTACAGTCACTGAGCGAACAAGACATCATAGACATTGTACATGACGATAAGAATCCGAACGATCATGAAACCCATAGTTGTAAGGACGAAATTATCATACTTGATGCAGATCTTATAGATAATGATGAATCAAGAAGCGAACTCTCGGAAATGAGGCCCCCGCCTTCTGCAACAGACGCACTTGGCGCACTCGATATTCTTCGACGTTTTTGGATCTCCCGTCGCAGTTTGGATGATCTAGGGTTCGATCTTCAAGACATCGAAGACGCGATTCTTTCCGAGGGACTTTACGGACAGATTAATCAGACTCATGTATGACGTGTAATTGTAAATTGGTCATCAACTTTTATTTGCAGAGATATTATTGTGTAGGATATGGACGTAGTTTTAACAGTCAATAGCAATGCCATGACAGAAAGCCTTGTCTTTGATGTTATCGAGTGACCTGATAGTTATCTAACGCCATTATTACCATATTGTGGGACTTCGGTACCCAAATTGATATCGAGGTCTTCTAGTGTACATCGTTTTTTGGATCTTCAAGGGGTAATTTTGCAAATTCAGTTGTTAGCACAATACTATGATTCTCCGTTAGAAGCTGGAGGCAATAGTCATCCCTCACTCAAACATGAATAAACAACGACCAGTGGATTCACTTCCGTAAATGCCAAAATTTATTAAAAACTACTTTTGAGAAACGCAGAAGCTTGCTGATTGATTCTTTTACTCCCCCAAAATTACGGTACAATTGTGAATTTTGATTTGAGGGTTTGGCATCGATCCATTTTTTCATGAAATGTCCTACATTTATCTTAGTTCAGAATGTAATTTTTTGAAAGACGTAAACATGACCCTTTTAAAATTATGGTACTGATGTGATTAATCTGACTACAGTCCAATAAAAGCAATTATTGAGAAACAGAATGACACACTGCAGTTTTTACACACAGTGGTATCTTATCAACGTTATTTTGACTTCATAGCCGGTACGAGCAATATGGAAGAGAATGACTCTGGTTTGCTGTCATGATAGATTTTTATTAAGTTGTAGTAGCTTTAGAAGAAGCGGAACTACTTCCCGAGTTTTCTGCCTCAAGGTAGATTTATATTCCTCCCTTCCTCTCGATTTTTCTCCCTCAAGGTAGCTTTATACTCCTCCCTTCCTCTCGATTTTCAGTTGATCTTTTCATGTCTGCATATTTCTTTCTTATCTTTAGTGCATCGAGTATTCCATCTCCTTTCTTTCAGGAATTCTCCCTTCCATAGCATCCATCCATTTCTGTTGTCGTTAATGGGTGGGCAGAATCAGCACAGCTTTCCTAGAACTCTGTTCAGCATATGAAAGTATGACACCTTCTCTATTCAAAAGATGCTCAAGAGAAGTTTACCTACTTTAATGCCCATGCCTCTGACTTATGTGGAGTACACTGCACATCAATATTCTCTATTAATTTTTTTATCTTTATCTCTTCGCCCATATCCTTAACAGCCTATTTCAATTAAAATCTTCCTTTGAAGTGGCCAATTCCTACAGCCCTGTTATATGTTCTTATCTCCCTTTACCACGACCTATCATTTGATAGAATATTTTGTGTCGAACTGCCTACTCTTGGGTGCCTAATAAGCGGGGGGTGGAATAAATGGGGGGTGAAATAGCCGGGGGGTTGGAAAATGATCAAAAAGAAAGTCAAGAAGCAATGTTTAGAATCAACTGCAACTCCCTAGACGTAAGGTAATACAACACAAACAATAGTTCCAAGGAAAAACTCAAAAACTGAGAAGATCAATATCAAGTATGTGTAGCACTCTGACATGACATGCAAGACTCTGCTTACGGGGGCACTGTTTCAAACTGGTATGGATCTAAAAGGCATTTACACAGAACCTTTATAGGATAGGATCCAAACTGGCCCACTTTCATAAGTGGTCCCAAAAAGGTATGGATAATATATCCAAAAGGATTTTGAGTCCTGTGTAAATGTGATGCCAATCTGCTATGAATAAAAATAGATCTGTACCTCTGAATACAGGGCCGAACATGCACAAATGGTGAGAGAACAATTACCTTCACAATTTAAACACATATCTTAAGCTCCACTGTTCTATTCTAACAGATTCTGGGCAACTGATAATGTTTAGAGACATGACTCCAGCCTGAAAATCTTCAGACCATGTTTTGAGAGGTCTGCCTCTTCCCATCAGACCATTTAACTGCCATCTTGTACTTTTTCACCCAAAAATATTGTCCATCCTGCCATTCATCAAAACTGAAGTTAACTTCACAAATAACATAACGAGGTATATATATAATCAATATATACCTAACAGGTATTGACAGCAGATATCTTAAACTACAAATATCTATAAAACTATCTTGTATAAACTTTCCATTTTAACTCAAGAGCTTCAATCTAAACAAGTATATAAACATAAGCAAACCATGAAAACCTCCAATAGACACTCCTTATCATAACAATATCAATTTTTGTGTGCATTAATGTATAAGCACACTTATAAGAATAAATCACTTCAATTCTAAATGTATTGTTACACTATTTTTTTCTTATATTTCACAGATATAAATTTTGGATAAATGCAGGAATTAAACTACAAACTATGATCTGTTGGGTAAGCCAAGATGAACAAGATCCCATTAACTAAACATACAGATCTTATTAGTATGTTAACAGAAAGGGTGCTTTTCCCAAGTTATTTTTGTAACGCAATGTCACATCTTTAAAACAAGTAGAGAAATCAAGGTCCTTCTTCCTACGAAATCATGGCACTTTGTTGAAGATTTCATCCAAATAATCTTCTTCACTGCTGGCAAATTATTACCAGTTGAGGCTGATATACATTCATTTTATATTTAAATTTCAGAACGTCTTAAAATAGATATTCTTAACTAACGAGACTCCTGTGAAAAAACGTGCCGTACTATTCAACTTAAGTTCAAGATTCTAAAACCCTTGAGCTCCTTCTCTCAAAGACTAAGCTGGGCTATTGATGCTATCCCTGCTAGAAAATTCAGATTCAACAAGATTAACGTACCATCTAATTCCCATTGGGGTAACAACAATGTTACTAATCAAACAAAGCAAGTTCGGAGATTTCGTATTTCTACTTTTAATCAGGGATAGAGTTAATGATCCAGTATATCTTTTAAAAGATTGGATCAAAGAGAATCAAGGCAAGTCTTAAACGACAAGTGCATCTAGCATTATCACAGTTCGTGACCCTCTCTAGGACTGAGTCGTAAGCTGTCCTTGGGAATATTTGATTCAGTCTTGCCGATTTTCAGACTGCTATTGTCTCAAAAGTACCCAATAAAATCTTGTAACAGAATAACTAGCACCATTACTTCTCTGTAGTGACGTCGAACTTCAACTCTAGTTACGTCAATTCAATGACAGGACACATACCAAAACACTGAACTATTATCACCTGAACCACATCCTCAATAGCATATGATTCATAAACAATGCAGACAACCGTGAAAACATTCCAGATCGAACAAGGGCGAATAGGCCCGATTTAACAGAATGCCCATGTGACTAGCTCTTCAGCTTCATCTCATGATGAAAACACAACGGAAATATGTTTAACCGTAGATCTTAACTTGTGAAAAGCATACTATTGGGCGTTGTAACCAAAATTATATACCGTAGCATGGATATCGGCAGGATCTATTCTCACTGTCGATTCCCAATTAAACTCCACTGGTATAGAGTTGTTAAAGGACGTGACTGATCCATCCGGAGTGTTTCCTATTACTGTCCTCAATCGATTGAATACTTAACTTATGCTTTCAGTACAATGTGTTCAGGAAATTGCACCAGACCCAGCAAAATTTCGACAAATTTTATGAAAATTCTGTGTGGACATAAAAAGGCAGTGACATTTCATCTCCGCATTAACGAAATATGTGCTAAATGACATACAAACAAAGCTCGCCACACACAACTGTTTATTATTCCACACCAAAAATTACTTGCCATTGCCACTAGAAACTATACTTCAAACACGGATTAAGTCTATTGAAAAGGGATATTAGTTAAGATTTCATGACAAAATATAGTCCAAAAACTACTCTTGGAAGCGCAATGTCAAAGTACGACGAAGTTTCAAATTTCTTTCCTATGGTGAGAAATTTCACCCGTGGAAATTCGTTGACAGCAAGGATGGGCTGTCAAGGAAGTGTCCTACAATAAGTTCAGTGCTCCGTAGTGAATCAGGCAAAGCCAACCGAGTGAAGAATGAACTCTGAAAGGTATCGGATTCTTTCGTCCCTAATTTTAAAATCACGATTTTCAACCGAAACATTTCTCCATCGGCTGTGCCCATTTCATACCGTTTGATTACACAACAATCATGAAAATAAAAAGACCTTTTTTCCTTTTGAAACTCTTGAATCACACTAGACCAGATACCAAAGACAACTGAAAACAAAATGAGCACATACCACCTAGTCACTTGATGCTGTGATGTATTTAAATTAAACAGAAAGGGGGTAATGCTAAATTTAAAGTTTGCTCGACTTAGTTCAATTATTGAGACGAAGTGATATTCATGCGGGTACAGACATCGAAAGTACACAGCTGGATTGTGTGATGAACGGCTAAGCTGGCGGTTCACCCATGTTATTATTTATGTCTTCTAGTTGCCCTAACGGCCCGAATAAAACCAAAGATCGCGTCCTTTTGCAGGGCCATCAAGCATTGAACAACTGTATGTGTGAATCACAACGATCCAATGTCAATGCCCATCCAAAGAAACAATTACTTTCAAAAACAGAACAATGTCGTATGAAAACACTGAATTGTAGTGTTTCCTACTCATTTCACTAAAACACCATGTAATACATGGTAAATTCGGAAGTTTGATTATTGTTCAACTCACATCGTGGATGGACCGGTTCAAACTTACACCAAATTAAACAAACAACCAAGCACAGGTACAACACCAAGCTGGCAAAATTGAAAACATACCTTGAAGGGATTCATGGCCTTCTGCGGACATTTTAATAAATATCCGTTCTTCAAGTTTTCTGCCATTTCCCTACCGAACAGGTGACTTTCAAAGCCCAGTGAAGTTACCTTGTCCAATTCCTTGAACTACGTGGAGAACGCTCTTAGCTTAAAGAGGAGCCAGAGCAGATTTGCAGGAACGACATATTGGAAAATCATCCGAAAGTGCTCAACGACTCGGCAATAGTCCTTCCAAATAAATATAACCTCACTAATAACTTATCTTTCGTTATCTTTTGATGCTATATTCCGCTGGAAAAAATCGATAAAGCTGACTTTCCTCACCAGTGATACAGTACTTTATTTAGTAATCCAACAGACTTGGGAACAATGTTCGTGTCCGCTTGTCGATGCTCTGAAATCCAAATTAGCCTACCCCTTAAGTTAGTGCAACATTTTCTACGTGTTACGCGTTATAAGTTTAAAAACTACGTTGTGATCAAATACCACACATCTCCACTTCTTTTTTACGCACTGGAAGAAAGTCTGCCTACACATTACACTTACACAATGTGCCTTCAAGAAAATCTAATCCACTGGCTTCCTTTGTCGCCATCTCCATTGTACTGAAAGACATCGCGGAGACAAACAGCAGCTAAATGGAGCGAGGCGGAGTGAGGTCACAGCCTCGTTTTGGCTTGAAAGTAAACCTCTTCGAAGTGGAACTTGGTACTGTTTCTGTGCCTGAGGGGTTTGCAAGAATTTTAACTGTTTAAGAGTTGCTTATTCAGCTCACATGTTTGAAATACACAGATGCATGCATTTGTTCGTTGCATTTTTGTACTCTTTTCTGATACCATTACTGGTTTTATGAGATGGTAAGTGTTGGCCTGCATCAAATGGTCAAGAAATCGATTTGTTGGCACTCCTTTATCCACACTACTTAGTTTTTACAAAATAATTATAGTTGTGCAAGCGATACACTCCTTTTGACGGTCGTATGTGTAAATGCTGATTCATTTTATAGTACTCTACTTTTAAAATTGTTGATAGATCATTTCCATGTGCTTCTTTAGTTAAAAATTTCTCTGAAGATGTCAACAGTAAAGCTTGACGAACGGTTAGAATGAAAGAAAAAACTGTTGGTTTTCGTTGCGATGAGGTCGTCAGAGGTATAACCCAAGATGAAACACGTCTTTTCCATAGTTCAAACCTACATAATATTAGAAAACCAGGTGCGTTATGGCCTTTTACAGCTTTATTTAAGGTCTTCTTGACACGCTTTGATCATTATTACTCTTGATCGTTCTCCCCAATTAACCCAAGCTGCTGACACCCTTTACTTTCGCTTCTGTCTCTCTTCGTCCTTTGTTGCGTATTGTTACTCTGAGATATTTGAACCATTGTACTTTCTTGAGCGCAGAAGGTTCTTTTGATTTGCACGTCCCTCCTGCTACTGTAATAACCTCCGTCTTTTTGGAGTCGATTTTCAATCCGTTCTGCCCAATATCCAACTGCCAACTCTACCATCAATTCGTTAAATATTCTTCCGTGTATGCTGTAACGGCTAGGTCATAAGAACCTGCTTCAGTGGCAAGCGTGTTTTGAATACTCGCAAATGTCATCCAGCACCACCACGAAGAAGAATGGGCTTAAACTTTACATTTAATGGAGTTACACTCTCGTAAGAAACTCATTAATTCTGCCATACTTTGCTCTAATGACCTCTGCATAGATGTTAGTAGCATTCTGTTAAGGCGATCAACTTTGCTATGAAGGAACAAAAGAAAGTAACAAAAGCAAACTCTAGCTTCAAAATTACAATATACATCTCCTAGAAGGAGTCAATAATCTTCCAAGAAAATAAGTGAACTCCCTGAGTTGCAAAGAACTAACTTAAGTATGGAAAATAGGTTGATATTTATCTTAAAGTAAAATACAATTTGGGAAAGTTTCCTAAAAAACTTTTTTCGAAAAGGACTGTAGACTCGCATGAATTCCAATCTCGCTATATTAACAGTTATGAGAAACAAACAACGGCAGCAAAATCAGACTCATACGCTAAAAATAGAAAGTAAAAACGTTGATGGTTTACAGATTTTCTTTAATTTAAGTATCTTTGCAGGCCATACTCCCCCGGTGATCCACTGTAGGCCTACGTCCTTTCTGAAAAGCTTCCGTGTATATGATAATAAGATTTGTTATGAAAAAGGTTTGTTTATCATGGGTGTTGATTTAATGCTTCCCGCCTGCCTATTATGGGGGCTATACTAAGCAATCTAAATATAAAAGTGAGTGGTATAGTACTCAGAGAGACGGGACAGCTTGGCAAGGCGGCATGGCACGGAGTAGGATTGCCAGATAGCCAACCAATGGATATCGAAATAGTATCACATATTACTTGATATGACCAACCAAAATGAATTGTCCACCACAGTACCATCCCATGACACTTAAAGAAGGAAGGTAAGGTGTTACAGTAAATTGTCGTACTTATCATTTAGGTGAGCATATTGTGTTGGAAACTGTAGCGAAGCTAACATTACTTATCTGCTTATGATTTCTCACGGGAGTTAATATCCACATGTGCACACGTTGTTTAAGTCATGCATGTATAGTAGGAAAATAGCATTCAATGCCATTAAGGCCTAAATAGGCGAGTGAATATTAAAACGAGTACAGCATAAGGTCGAGATGAAGAATGAAATCGAGAAGATCCTATTAATGTTACCGTCTTTCTTTTTCAGATATTGAATCTTTCTGTGCTTTGTGTTCCGTTAAATTGTCGTCGTTCAACGCTAAGGATTGAGGAACATTTAAATATATAAAATAAATAGGAATATCGGAATAAGCAATAACGCGCATGAAGTATTGATCAGCTTGCAAACAATGCAGTGATGATGATGATGAGATACTGTGTTCTGCTGCTGTAGTAGTAAAAAACATCCTACAGCTGCAATCAGTCTTTCTTCACTGTTTAGCGATGCCGGTCGCGAGAACATGCCGGGTTTGGGCGGAGAAGTAACAGGCGGCACTTTCGACCAGTCATGTCGCGCCTCAGTTGGCATTGCCTCCGTAGCTGGAAGGGTGGTGGCATAAACCCACTGTGGCAACAACAATGCACTGATCGCCAGGCCCAGTTGTAACAGATAAAATAATGCTAATTGATGTGATAACCGCATAAGACCGCTTTCAGATGATTTCATACCAGATATTTCCTTAAATTCGGATAATCGACAGTGTTCGCAAACAACGACTGTAATAATTAAAAAAGTCTCTCATCCTTCAGATATAACAAGAATCATGCCAATCCATAACAGATTGATTATTAATGATTAGAATAATTTTTGAAGTCTCAAAAAATTAATATTCTCAAATTTTCGTGATACGATTAACAAAAATTTGAGAATTTATGCGATGGATTATTTTGATTTTTGCTTCGGCAACTCGCCCCTGTTTGCGGCAATTGTCGATGAGGCATTTACTTGTCGTAAAATTAATACGGTCTGGCTGGATTATTTGGGGTTATCGGACACCGATACACCCTCGCTCTCGATTGAAATGCTATTCGATCCAGCGAATCATGTTGTATTGACCAGCCAGATCACTGAGGTCATTAGAAATGGAAACGTAATAAGTGCTAGGCCGCTATCACTGTCGAAACCGAAACGTAATCACGTTCTTCAACAGACGCCTCAAGGGATTTTGTCGGCATGGCAAATCGGGCAGGCCGAAGAACAGCAAAAATACGCATTACTGATCTATACCGAAACAGCGGATCACGGACAAACCGTCAAAAAATTAAAACGATTACAAACAACGCATGAACTGATTCTAAATGCGGTCGGCGAAGGCATTTACGGCGTCGACAATCAGGGTAAAACTACTTTTGTAAACGAGGCCGCGACACAAATACTGGGATGGCGCGCGGAAGATGTCATCGGCAAGTCGCTGCACGATATCCACCACCACTCCTATCCGGACGGCTCGCCCTATCCAAGCAGCAAATGTCCGATTTACAAGGCATTTACCGACGGGAAGGTACACCAAGGCGAAGATGAATTCTTTTGGCGCACCGACGGCACACTGGTACCCGTGGAATACACCAGTACGCCGATCCGTGAAAACGGCGAGCTGAAAGGCGCGGTTGTAGTCTATCGCGATATCACCGAACGCAGAAAAAACGAGCGACAACGTGAGGCCGCCTACCAGCAAATAAAAACATTAAAAGAACTGCTTGAACGGGAACGCGACTATTTACGGGATGAAATTAACATTACCGTGAATTTTGGCGAGATCATCGGTGAGAGCCAGGCCTTGAAGCGCACGCTGACCCAGATCGAAGCCGTAGCAAAAACATCGGCCAGTGTACTGATTCTGGGTGAATCGGGCGTGGGCAAGGAAATGGTTGCGCGCGCAATCCATGCGCATAGCACACGCGCCGATAAACCGCTTGTTAAGGTCAATTGCGCGTCCATCCCCAAAACGCTTTTTGAAAGCGAATTTTTCGGTCATGTGCGGGGATCGTTTACAGGCGCGCACCGCGACCGCGTCGGCCGACTGGAACTTGCAACAGGCGGCACGCTCTTTCTGGATGAAGTCGGCGAAATCCCGCTGGATTTACAGGGAAAACTGCTCCGCGCATTACAGGAACAGGAATTCGAGCGTGTCGGCGACGATAAAACCATCAAAGTCGATGTGCGCATTGTCGCGGCGACAAACCGCGACTTGAAGTCAGAAGTCGATGCAGGCCGGTTTCGTCTGGATTTATATTACCGGCTGAGCATCTTCCCGGTCGAAGTACCGCCACTGCGCGAAAGAATTGAAGACATCGGACCGCTGGCGTTGCAGTTTTTGAAAAACACCTGCCAGGAGTTCGGCCGCGACCCATTGACGCTGACCCGCCGGCAACTTGAATTCCTGAGCAGCTACAACTGGCCGGGCAATATTCGAGAATTGAAAAACATTATTGAACGCGCCGTCATTCTGACAACGGATCACCGGCTCAGACTTGACCTTGCCATGCCGGATCACTTTCACGACGAAAAACCGCCAGTACCGACAGCAATGAAAACAACCGGAACGACAACGTTTGTCACCGATGCCGAGCTTCGCGCGCAAGAAAAATCGAACCTGATTGCCGTACTTGAAAAGACAAACGGGCGCATTTCGGGCAAAGACGGCGCTGCTGAATTGCTTGGCGTCAAGCCGTCGACCTTAGCCTATAGAATGAAGGTATTTCGTATCAAAAAAAGTGACATTTCATAGGTGTTACACGTTCAGCCGCCACATACCACGCAACACTTTTTCCCGCTCCGTCATCACCTGGACAGTGTCGCCATGATGCGCCAGCCCAAATTGCAATCTATCGAATAGGGATAGCTACCAAAAACGAAGCGGCATGCTTTGTATGTCGTGCATGATCGATTATCCCGTAAATTCGGTTACTACCAGATAAGCGGTGTAGGCAACATAGCTGGCGAGTAACGCGCCCCCTTCAAATCGATTGATACGGCCCGGGCCTCGAAAGCCGTAACAGATCACATACAGGGACACCGTCAATACGCCCATCACCATAATATCTCTTGAGAACACTTGCGGCTCGACCTGCATGGGATGAATGACACCCGCAATACCAACTACCGCCAGCGTATTGAACAGGTTCGAGCCCAGCACATTGCCAAGGATCAGGTCGTGTTCTCCTTTCCGGGTGGCAATAATTGCCGACGCCAATTCAGGCAGCGATGTACCGATGGCAACAATGGTCAGCCCGATCACAACATCGTCGACGCCCAAAGCCTGCGCGATTTCAACCGCGCCCCAGACCAGCATGCGTGAACTGACAATGAGAAGACACATGCCCAGTATCAGCCAGAATAACGACTGGCGCAATGACATGACTTCGCTTGCCAGTGTTTTTTCAATCTCGCTGCCCAGGGCGTCACTTTTGATGCGCAACCCCAGCCAGATAGTCCAGCCCATCAAACCGATAAATACAACGAGTAGCACATACGCATCCGCGCGCGTGATTTCTCCATCCCGAAGCTGAAAAGCGGCCAGAACGGTTATCGCGATCAGAACAGGGAGTTCTTTACGCAGCACCTGAGAATGCACGGCAATCGGACAGATTATTGCCGTCATCCCCAAAATAAGCGCGATATTGCTGATGTTAGAGCCATAGGCATTCCCCAGGGCGATGCCGGGATTACCCTGTGATGCGGAAATGACGGAAACCACCATTTCCGGAGCGGATGTACCGAAACCAATCACCACCATGCCGATCAGAAGCGGCGGAATATTGAGATTTCTCGCCGTGGCCGCGGCAGCGTCCACAAAACGATCCGCACTCCACACCAGGAGTATCAAACCAGATAAAACTGCGATGATGGGAGCAGTCATTCGCGAACTCGCCTTTCGTTTATGAAAATCGACTGATTGAAACGTTGTCCCGGATAATAATAGAAGTGAACCTGCCTATTCAACCCACATCTATTCAACCCGCATGCAGATAGGTCGGCAAAACGAAATGCACTCATCCTCTCTATCGCTCCAGCCACACAGTATTTTTTTAGTGCGTGCAAATATTATACAAAATACCATGTGCCGCTTTGTCTGCAGGCGATCTGAATCGTGCCGCATCTTGGTTTGCCGCCACCGATGCTGGTATTCTTCGCGTTAATCGTTTTACTTATTGTCGCATCCTTTAACCATCACTTTTTAGTGAACAGCCTCGGCATGCATCAGCAGTGAGATACTATAATACCCGGCTGCTGTGCGATACAGACAGCAACCGACACGGTTAACTTGAACGGAAGAAACACGCCAACGGCATGAACTTTTTACTTCATTGCGCGTATAGGGCTTCTGTTTTTAATAAACAAAAAAACTGGATATGAAATCGACAGATGATAGAGACGTTTTTATTAGCTTTTCTGAAATTGACGCCAAATTTGCGGAAAGGCTTGTTGATATACTCAAACGCGCTGAAATCACTTATTACTACTATCTCGAATACAGCCTCAGCCCCGCTTCAACGAATTACGTCCAGGAAATTAACCATGCATTGAGGCATTCCAAAGTTTTAATTTGTATTCTTTCACCGAACTCGGTTTGTTCGGAATGGTTAAAATTAGAGCTTGTATACGCCAAAAATCATCGGCTTGGAATAGTTCCCATTCTGACAACTCAATTTGAACTGCCGGGTGATTTCAAACTCATGATTGGTGATGCCATCTGGCGGAAAGTTGACGACATCTTTGCTAATGAACACTATTTATTGGAGAGAATCGCGGCTGAAATCAATATCAGAGAAAAGCGAAATACAAATATCCCGGTTCTTACACCGCCCAATGAACCGAAAACAGAACTGATCGGAAAAGATTCGAGCGCGGTGCCGTACCCCGGCCCCAGACCGTTCAATGTGCAGATGCAAGATAGTTTTTTTGGCCGGGAAAGAGAAAACAAAGAACTCATTGCAAAACTCAATGAAGCACGTATTCTGGTGCTCTATGCGTCATCAGGCGCTGGAAAATCCTCATTATTGAATGCCAGATTTGCGCCGGATCTGCGTAGAAAGCGAATTGATGTTTATCCGCGCGAAGGCACTGAAGGCCCATTGCGAATCAGCCGATTCAACCCGGAATTAATCGCGACGAATGCCCTATCAAATGGTTTTATCTATAGCCTAATGCTGGAAATTTCGCAGAATAAGCAGGTGGAAAAATCGGCCAGGTTTGCTTCGTTTCTACGGTTGCTCTATCGCCCTGCAGACGCAAAAGAACGCGTCATCATCATAGACCAGTTCGAGGAGATTTTTTTCACGCAATATGCCGATCTTTATCAAGACCGCAGTTGTTTTATAGCGTCCTTGATGGAAGCACTGGAAGACGATCCAAGCCTTAAAATTGTCCTGTCGCTGAGAAAGGAATATTTAGCGGATATTGAGGCGCTGCTTGTGCCGGCCTGTGAAAAATTCGTGGTAAAAAAATATTCGTTGCGACCAATAAATATTGACGGTGCCGAGAAAGCGATTACAAAACCGGTTGAGAATTATGTCCGATTCGAAGAAGCAGCGTTAACCGGCCTTATTGATCAGCTTCGCCAGATTAAGGTAAAAGGTCCAAATGGAGATTTTATCTACCGGAAAACAGAATTTATTGAGATGGCTCACCTCCAGATTGTATGCCTGAGGCTGTGGCAGAGTCTCCCGAATGGCATTACAGTTGTTACCGTAGGTAATGTGGATGGCGCTGCGAACCCGGGGAAACGGTTCGAAGAATTTGTCATCGATACTCTGAATCAATTTTATATCGAAGCAGTTGATATTGTGGCAAAAAATGTCGACGCGCCTAAAGACCACATTTTTTTCGGCTGCTCAAAATTTGTTTCGCCGCACGGTACGCGCATCATGCTAAAACGTCATAACGGGCGAGTTGGCAGATTACCCGAAAGGGTTGTTGAAAGCCTTGTAGATCATTATCTTCTCAGGCGTGAGTCCCGCGGTGCTGAACTCTGGTATGAATTGTCGCATGATTTACTTACCGAACCGGTTTTTTCACTCAAAGATCGGGATACAACTGCATTGTTATTTGCCACGGATTTTCTCGATGGGGTTCTTAATAAAGTCATGCTTGAAAATGGTGGGAGATATATAGGGTCAGAGAACTCTTGTTACTGACAAATTTAGTCATTGCATCAAGCGTTTACGATTTATTTAAAAGGTGACCAACATCATTTGGTACCGACAAAAAAGGCTGTTTTTGTATTTCGATTTTGTACCCGAAACACTGTTGCAGATGGGGGAATTCGTAGTCACTAGCTCAAAAACTTCGATCTCCGATATTATTAGCAGGATTTCGTATTATTGTTCGGTACCACTATTGTTTGGTATCGACGAAGAAGACCGCGGGGATGTATTCTGTTAAGTGTCTGTACGCTGAACAGACACAGAAGCTGGATGTCTCCCAAGAATTGACTGAGTTATAGGTCACAGCAATAGGTTTGCTGTGACACGCTTTAAAGTTCATTAAGAGAGGTCCTTCACTGATATTGTTATTGGAACCTGCTACAGGCTCAGAGAGGCAGATTGAAACTTTTCTTGAGCAATTTTCCGGTAGAATATCGCAGGTTGGGGGATTCATGACTATTAACCATCTAGTTTTAGTCTTAGTATTTTATTAGTCTTAGTATGTTATTAGTCTTAGTATCTTATGACTCTTAGTACCTTATGACTCTTAGTATCTTATGGCTCTTAGTATTTTATTAGTCTTAATATGTTATTAGTCTTAGTATTTTATTAGTCTTAGTATGTTATTAGTCTTAGTATCTTATGACTCTTAGTACCTTATGACTCTTACTATCTTATGACTCTTAGTATCTAATGACTCTTAGTATCTTATGACTCTTAGTATCTAATGACTCTTAGTATCTTATGACTCTTAGTATTTTATGACTCTTAGTATTTTATTAGTCTTAGTATGTTATTAGTCTTAGTATCTTATGACTCTTAGCATTTTATGACTCTTAGTATTTTATTAGTCTTAGAATTTTATTACTCTTAGTCTGTTATTAGTCTTAGTATCTTATTAGTCTTAGTATCTTATGATTCTTAGTATCTTATGACTCTTAGTATCTTATGATTCTTAGTATGTAATGACTCTTAGTATCTTATGATTCTTAGTATCTTATGACTCTTAGTATCTTATGACTCTTAGTATCTTATGACTCTTAGTATCTTATGACTCTTAATATCTTATGGATCTTAGTATCTTATGACTCTTAGTATCTTATGACTCTTAGCATTTTATGACTCTTAGTATTTTATTAGTCTTAGTATTTTATTACTCTTAGTCTGTTATTAGTCTTAGTATCTTATTAGTCTTAGTATCTTATGATTCTTAGTATCTTATTACTCTTAGTATCTTATTATTCTTTTTCTTCGTACTGTTTTGATAAACCTCCTTTCGTTGTTTAAAACGAACTGATACGACAAAAAGCTAGATTCTTATAAGTTATATCTCGATATCTTCTCGTTTTAACGATTCACTTGTCATTTATATCGTTTACAAAAACGATGTATATTGTGTTTCCGTACTATTAAGAACAATTAAGTTACCCTTTGTCATAAAAACTGATACCACAAAACATCACCAAACACTTTTTAACATCCACAAAACTTAATGACCTCCAACCGAACAGTTAAGCATCAAATTAAGAAAGAACTATTTCCATAAATCCTCTCGTTTAATGTACCAGATCTTACAGAACACATCTTTTTAATGTATCGCTAATTAGGAATGAAAACATTTGCGGAATAAATTGTGTAGTTAAAGAGGTATATACCATATCAAGATTTTTATACATACAAAAGGAATAGGTTGATGTTAGTTTTTCCATCATGCAGCAACTATAGGTCTACGAAGTAAATCTTCGCCAAGTTCGAAAATCTGCCTCTCTCGCGAGATAAAAATCTATTTCGCAAAGTGGCGTACAAGGTAGAAAGTCCTTAATTGAGTAAAATATAACCAAATCCAAGAAGTCATGCGACATCCACCAGCAATAATGCAAAATTAAATCCGTACAGAGAAATTAAAATATAGCATTGATTATCGATTAGGTATACAAAACTTCGCGGCTCTATGAGTTGTCATCTGAACGAATTCAAACTACTCGGTGCGCGAATTTTCTATCCAAAGTAAGCATGCATCACAGAATTTAAACAGAGACATTAAACATCTAATCAAAGACATAAAGATTTTATAAAACTACCAGTGCGAAAGGAAGGTACCGTAATCACCTGTGAAGCCGGAACTATACTTGTTTGATATATCTAGCGGAGACTAATAAAAGTTAGATTGATTACGGAAATTACGTAACACGAATTCCTTGATTTCATCTCACCTTCGCAGAAAGAATCCGTATCCCACTTCGAGCAACGATTCTCCGGTCTTAAAGTCTTTATCACACGCTAGAATAACTTAGGCTTCAATCTTCACTCCATAAAACGATCCCTCGTTCGTTGCAGGTGGCTGTCTTCCATCAAGCTGATTACTCTACGCGGAGAATTTGAATAGAGAGCCTTAGCCAGATTGTACGGTCATCTGGGAGACCGCAAATGATAAATTAACGTTGCCTCTCGAAGGTATTGATACAAAACACTACATGTTCACAAACCTTAATATAAAGTTAGGTTTCTTTTCAATACACTTAAGTGAGAATAATTAAACACGGCTAATACATTATTGTCATTTCCATGACTGAGGGATTACGTTTTGAATGCGCATGGCCTTAGTAAACATTGTCTAAACACAGTCTGTTTTAAGGCTTATGGGCACATCATAAATATGTGATAAGATAAATCCTATATCACGCTGTGAGGTATGCTTTCCATTGGCAAGGAACTTAATAAGCGATTATGACTGTTATTTAGCAAAAAAAAAATGGACAGATTGTTTGATAAGAGTCGGTGACAACACAAATGCAGCTTTAAGCAGCGCATTCACCGATGTGAGGATTAGGGCTGTATCTACAATATTTTTTTTATAAGCAACTAATTTAATGTGGGAGAAAGTCTAACCAATTAAAGATCCAAGGTTTTATCCAATAAGCAACGTAAGATATCAACTGTGTATTTTATAGTACGTTTGATAGATAAAATGCGTGTGTTGGTTATTTATGCTACTTGTATTTTGATATTATAGCCTCGTTTTAGCAATCTCGTTTTCGTCTCTTTTGTTAGCAGTTATTTCCTGTACGTCATTGACCTTTCCTATTGTAACACTTGTGTCTCTAGTATAACAGTCCTCTTTGTGCTTAATAGATTTAGATTTTGATTGACTTTAATGGAGTTTAGACGAGTGTTACATTCGATTCTTCTTGCCATTATGCGTCTTATTTAGATATAGCACTTTTACAACAGCGTGCGTTCGCAGAAGAGACTCTAGAGAAACATAAACTTTAGTGGATTTTTCAAACAGCGAAATAAATAAAGGAAGGTTACAAGACTCCTTATCTTGCGTTCAAAATGAACACGCTTGAACCTAAAAATTAGTTCACTAGTAATTTATTGAGGGTCTCTCTCGATAATGTAAGAGAACATGATATCGAAAGACATGTTAACAGTAACCGATATCATCAAAGCAATGAATAATAACAAAAATTAAAAAATTGGTTAGTAGTACAAAATCGTGTTGAGTAACGGACTTTATTTTGCTAAACAGTTTCGCCATACACTGATCACAGAAATCGTGTGGAGTGAAGTAAGAAAGTATTTTACGATGAGTTTATAGGAAACGAGAAGATCAAAATACGTTGGAAGCAAATCCTTTTACTCGGCCGACAAGAGGTGGCTGTTACTTCGTACCACGTGTTTTGGTCTTCTCGTTTGCTATCAATTCATCGTGAAATGCTTTCTATTATACCACTTCCTCAATTCTGAACAACGTTATTTATTTAATAAATCGAATATGTTTTTAAGTTCTTCTTTTGTATATTTCAATGTCTGGCGTTAAATACTGAAGGATGCCAGAGGAACAACAAGTCCAAATCTAGTACCTTTCGTAAGCCTAAAAACAAGAAACAAGCTAGGATCGCAGCCTTCCTTGACAGCCTTTTAATTCTTCTCCATAACAAAGTTGACCTCACGGCAACAAATTCAATTCCGAACTTCTCAATAATTTATGCGATATCCTGTATGTCTGTAAGCAAACAGTGAAAATTAAGCAAGTTTGAACTTAATTAAATGTGTTAATATTGATTAATTATGCTGCGTACAACACGGGCGCCCAGCATGAACAGATGAAAGCCTGGACAGTGACAGCGTATCCCTTGAACCCTCCTCACAGCAGAAGCAATCCATTTTCCCCTTTTACTGGAGCTGATTTGCGCATTTGCAGAATCAATGCGGTTAAAATCATTGTTGTCCTTCACAGAATCTCGATTTGTAGCCAAAACATGTACTTACATCTATTGATGACAATAATCTTAAGGATGCTTTGAGAAAAGACTCTCCGTCATTGGTCAGTAGAAACACTTCACATCGTCGCATTCAAGAGTAAATATCCTGTCGGTGACAAGTTTGCAGTAAACACCCTGCTGTTGAGAACTTCTACAGGAGATTCATTCAGGTTTATTTGAATCAGTTCAACCTATCATGACACTTGCTTAAATAAAAATTACAAAGTAAAACTCTTAATGATGCTATATATACATATATATATACTCTGCAGACAGTACTGTCTATATACATAGATATATATATGTCTATATACATATATAGAGAGAGATCCTTTAATCGTTAAGTAGTACAAATATACGCTAGAATATCAGTTACCTGATGATTGGAAAAGAGGAAACTGCAGTAGAAATTGACATTGTATTCTTTGCTATATTTATATTTATTTTATTTTTATGCTTACATATATATAAACTAAAACAGACTATGAAAACATATATATGTTAAAAGTGAAGTATAAAAACATTAAAACAGGTTCTTGCTCAAGGCGAGCTTTCAGGCTGAAGATAGAATTTTATTCCAATATATATAAATATACAATTCTCAAAGAGTGGAGCATTACCACAATAGCTTGCAATTTATGGCTCAATGGTTGAGGCGTTGGTATAGTAATCACGAGGTCGTGGGTTCGAATCCAGTCAGCACCGTTAAATTGCAAGCTATTGTGGTAATGCTCCACTCTTTGAAAATTATATATAATTGCAATGTGTCTGCTGAGAATATGTATATATATAGAGAGGAAAACGTCAAGTAAAGATGGCAACATTTGGGAAAGGAGGAACACGGCAAAAAGTACGTGAAAGGGAGAAGAAAGAAAGGTATGGGAACAGAAGCAGCGATAAACTGCCATGGAAATGGAAAGAGGGAAGAAGATGAAGAACAAGGGGTGAAAGAGAAAGTGAAGTACGATCACAAGTGTGATGGAAGTATGATGACGATAATGACAGGATATACATGGAAAGGCATGTCGCTTACTCTACTGATATCTCTTGCGAGAAAAGAACCACGAATACTCATCCCTAGCAGAGCATTAAAATATATTGTTCTCGTGTAATTCAGAGCCGGTAAGGAAAATAATTAATTGAAAGTACAGGACTCTTTAGGACTACTTTCCTGACCTTGAAGCATATTTTGTCCAATAATTTCAGGTCATGTTTTAGGAACTCTCAAAAATTGTAAAAAGCCCCCAAGACTCTACAGGACTATCCTCAATGCGTAATCACTACTAGCTGAGGCCAAAAACAATATAAAACTCCAGACAATTTCACAGTAGATATGATGAAAGATAATAATTTGAAAACTCTGTACAAGCTAATTTTGATGATGAGCAGAAAGCCATAATAGATAACATAATTTACGATCTGATTAGGCCAAGTGGTTCCCCATGACTTCGCACGTATTGGTTGCCTAAAACAAACCACGAAGCCATACCACGTCGTTCCATTTTGTCCGTAATTGGCCACTCACGCCATGAGCAAGCCAAGTCTCTAAAAACTTATACCTGTACAAAAGGATGTTTCAAAAAGTAAATTCTATGATTCGTTTACCTTTACCGAACAAAGAAAACCTCAGAATCGACAATCTTTTTTTGCCTGTTTGATATTAGTAGCCTGTTTAACAACCTCTCTTTGTCCGAAGCTATTAAAAATTGTTGCCAACACGTTGTACAGCGAAGAAGTTCAGAACCCCCAAATTCCAAAGGACAAGTTGGTTATTTTAATGAATGCCGCAACTAGTTGGTGACAAGTTGACGGACTTACTATGGGCTCTTCTCTTGAACTAGCTTTACCAACTGTTTTGAGAATAATGTTTTGTACGTTCCATTTCGGTCATTTCTGACGATTGTAATCTGAGGAGCTTTTCAGTACACAGTGCTTTCGTTATTTCATGCAGTACAATTATTTTTCATCTTTCCATTAAATTAGAAATTTTAAAAAAATTAACCACCAAATTTCATTCACTTAATTAACCATACTTTTTCCCTTTCGAAAGCAAGACAGAAGTACGACCTCTTTTTCCAAAAACACAGTAAAATATACCCTGCTCTTAAGTTCACTTAAGATAAGCAGCAAAAGATGTCCCTATCTTTGCAATACATTCTGGTTAGAAAAGTATCCTTTTTTCAATTAGTGTTTACAGGAAACCCTCCCTTGGGTTAAAAGACACATGTTAGGACTCGCTTTGCTGTAAGATATGCTACCAAACCCCCATCACATCTCTGACCGTTGTCATCTGTGCTGTTAGGGTACTAAACATGTTTGTAGATAATATTCAATAACGGAATCATTAGTGAAATGCCATTGACCGGTTTCGTTGCACCCTCATCAGAATGGCTTACATAGATGCCTCATAAATAATGGTTTCGTTTAACTTAGAAGCGTACATAAGAGACAGTCAAGTATAGCGGAAATTGATGTGGATAAGGGTCAGGATTGATAGACGACAGGATGAACAGACGATACATAAAACCATACTCTATGCCTAACATTTTTATAGAAACCAAAGGGTATCCTACAAAATGGGGAGTGTTGGCCCTCCGTAGCGCATCAGAATGCACGCAAAGATAAATTCGTGTAAGATATGAGTCTTGAAGTTGATAATCAAATTAGATCAACTAACTACAAAACTACAACATGCTACATACAAATAGCGTTGACAAAAGAATGTAAACATTATATTAGGGGGTACACAGACCATGTGATAACGCAAAGGCATAGCGCGACCGCATGCGGACAAATACTTGCAGCATTCTCCTCCTAAATCGTGCAATGCTCGAGACCCAATCCCAATCCGGTTCTGAGTTCATCAAAGTGAGTCCGGGGTAACGTTTCCCGAATTCATTTCGTCACGCAAGAAGTGGTTCTGTACTTTTGTTTGGAGTGGTACACCGGGTTCTTTGACATAGCAATTGTCGCTTCATTGTCCTCATAAACCGTTATTGGTTAAAATGTGATACCCATGCCTTCACACAGTTGAGTACAATGCAAGTACAATGCTTTTCTTACAGCAGCTCCAAGTATTCCGATGTATTCCTATGTTTTCCGATGTATTCCGCATTTGACGTTGATACACTCACTGCTTTCTGTTTGCCTGAATACCATGAGGCTGATGCTCCACTTAACTTGAATAGATGTCCAGATGTTGATTTCCTATCATCTTGACCGCGGGCAATATCAGAATCGATGCGACGATGCGGCGGCTGCGGTTGCAGCATATCGTCTTCTTGCCAAGGCACAATAAAGTAAGCACCCAACCAAAATATCAACCAATTTTGGTTCATGTTCTCCCGGTGTTGTATAGGGGCGACAAAGATCGTTTTGATGTAGCTTTCATGTGACAAACGTAATTCACCTGACTCACTATATCAGATATCAGCGTGTTACATGCACGCTTGTTTTATACAAGCAACACATATTTTCATTTTCATTCAAGGCTCGTTTGGGTTGCTTGATGGTTGCTTGTTCTTGTTCATTAAATCTCAGACTCCATATGGTACAGAGTTTATACCGTCTTCTACATATCGTTTATCATCTTATTTCGATGTTTTTTTGAGCAACTTTCAAATAGGCACTCTTTATAGTTTTAAGACCTGAAATGCATATATCACTACTAAAGATAGTTATGTATTACGAACATACCTGCTCAAAGTGGCAATTGACCTCTGTTTCCGCATTTAACATTTGTATGCCATGATCCCACTACAACGGAGAGAGCATAGGAATATATCTTAGCATTGATATAATATCAATGAAGGGGGAAGAAACCAAACCAACAATATTACTGGGGATATATACAATATTTTAAAACAAACAAACAAACTTTAAACTAAAACAAGAACCAAACAAGACATGTCTTAGAAAGTGTTATAGAGGCTGGAAAAAGTTTTCAGAATAGCTTAACTGGATTTTTTGCTGCATGGGAAGTTATACGTACCTCTAAATTTTTTTAACAGTTTTCGTTTCTTTTCCATCCTTTTTTTGAACGTTTACTTATCCTAGAAGGGAAGAAGAGCGGAAGTCACTGAATAATTGGTAAAGTAACGCATTTGGGATTGCGTGATAAAATAACTTCCTTACATATTATAAAGTTATAGTTGCGCTTACCTCATCGAGAGCTCCTCGTGGTACCCGGTGTGTGGATCTGTCCAAACTTGCTATTGCTTTTTCCATGTATGAACCTTCTTCTCACAGAATAAAACAACACACATTCATCCCCCAGCTGGTTTTCATAGCCCATGTTAAAACCGCTGCAATAGAGGAAAACTGTTTTGGTATTTCCTGCTTCAGTCCTATATATAAAAACTACTTCATCCACTACTTCGTCTACTTCATCCACGACGAGATGGATCTTCAACGCTGTATTAGAACGATCCGTTTTCTCGTGTTTAGGATACTTCCACCTACACTTTTCGCCAGTATCCGGTTGACGTTTCTCACTTGCTATGATGATACTCATCCACTGACAGGGCTATCCCTCTCTTTGTTGGCTTGAGACATCCACCGCTTTCCAGGAATCTCGGATGTGTATCAAAATCTGGTCATTGTATGTAGTAATAGATAAAAAACGTTTTCTCTCCTTGTTTAAAACTAGGAGTTCATCCCATGTCTTCTCAGCTATTGCATTTTCCACCGTTGCAGTATATCCCAATAACAGTGCAAATTCCTCAGGGCAATTGTTGCTTTCAACAATCCATCCTTTTCCTCGTAATCTCTTATATGTATCAACGCCTTTTTCTAGTATAGAGTCACTGACAGGTATCTCTGTTTTTTCTCACTTAATATAAAACGATCGTCTTCAGCCATGGTGAAATATGTTGTGGTATGAAACGTCGTTTGAGATCCTCCTTTTTATCTGCTATCATTAAATAATAGATAGTGATACTGCTTTTGTTTAAAAGTAATCACTTCTGCATATCTTGATGATATTACATAGAAGTAAGCACATGTCTGTTGTTGTTTTTTTAAGATACTTACATCAATGTCACTGCAACCCTATCATGATCAATAATAGGTCTGATTTGCTATTTGCTATTGACATTTGCTAAAGCTGCTATGACGTGGTTGAGGTGTAACCCTATGGCCGTCAAAGCAAAGTCATACCTTACATAACATAAACATGATACAAACTAAAGTTTGTTATAGATGCTTTGACGTTGGTTATGGTACAATCCTATAACTATCAATACGAAATCTGATAAAGCACTGATGTTTGATATCAAGGCTGGTGGTGGCTTACTCTTACGATCTAAGTTCATTTAGGATGATGTATAAGCGTATAGATGATCTCATGGCATACAACTTTTATACAGGCAGTTGCAATATCTGATGTAAGAGAGTATCAGAATAAAATATCAAACTGTATCTTGGGTCATGAGTGACGTAACATAAAAATTCACGGCTTATGTGACATCTAAGATATATCGTTTCGTGTATAAATAATATCCAATGCTGATGAGGAGCATCAATCGCTTTTGTAATCCTCCATTTAGCTAACATGGTAGGATATAGATGCGAAGAATTTGGAAAAACATTTCCAACAGTCTTGCTCGACATCAAAGAGCCCACACTGGGGAGAGACCCTATGAATGCCAACTTTGTGGACAACGATATCAGCGCAGCAGGTGGATAGTCTTCAACACCATGAAGCTCTGCATAGGAAACGTGCCGCCTCTTCAACCATCAACGATAATCCAATACTTAAAAAGTAGCCAAGAACCGAGGAGGAGGAAATAGCAGCTTCTTCTGAGGCCTTTCTACGTGACGAGGAAGCAAGCATATCTTATTTCTAACGTGCTATCACTAGTGGCAAGGAGGATCGAGGTCCATCGGCCTCTCCTAAACATGCGTGCATGGTGCCAGTATGGATGAAAACCAGCCATCTTTTCCCATCAATGTGGAAGAGGTTTCAGAAGGATGTGCAGCACCGCAATACTTTCCCACCTTTTACAGATTCTTTGCTGACACTTCAAGACGTTGTACACCAGCTTCCAACTATCTTAGGGAGGAACTTACGTGCAAGAGAAGGGATCAAATGGTTTTTAGAGACAATATGTCGACAAGGAAAAGATCTTAATATCATAACTGAACCTTCTATAGTTTTTCGAACTCCATCATTTAATGCGTATACCCAAGATACATTAGTTCGCGATCTAAAGGATGCCTTTCAGTGCCTTCAAACAGTGATAGATGAATTTCAACATCAATATCATAAACAATGTAAAGTGGTGATCCTTGCTTCCACAGGAGGAAAATGCTAACCGTGCTGTTTATTATCAACAATACCAACATGAGCTCAATCAATAATGGGTTACAGTTTCCTTTTTCTTCGAAGGATGATTTAAAATTTGAGAAGCAGAACAAGTCGATCAGTGTCAATGTTATTGGATAGGAAAAGGGCGATTTTCATCCTCTCTATGTCACGAAGGAAGAACGAGAACACCATGTCGATCTACTCCTCTTACAGTATAACTCAAAGTCTCACTACTGCCTAATAAGAGACATATCTCGTCTTCTTAGTTTCCAGCTTTCAAAAAACATAATGGAGCAAAGTATATCTGCCGTTACTATCTCCATGGATTTAAAGTGGAGCGAATGCTCAAAGAACATGTACTTTGTTCTAACCATGGTCTACAACGAATTAAAATGCCTACAGAAGAATACGCTACTTTACAATTTACAAAAATATTTGAGTATTTTTTATTTGAGTTGTTTTGTCCTCAGTATAAAAAGAGGCTTACAATATCAATCTGCAAAGATACTCCTGTAAGTTTTATTTCCCCTTTCTTGAAAATGTGTGACATTAGTGTTACCGTGTTGTAGATGATGTATTTGGAGGTATTGTCAAAAGTGACTACTGCGAAGATGGCAAAAGCGACAGCGCAGCAGTTGAGAAGATTATAGTGGGTGTCGAGTGTCCTCCTTGGCTGTTTGATCCAACTCATCGTTTTTATAAAGATAAGATTATGCCGGAAAATGCTTCGAGAACTAATGCCGAAGAGGCTTGGTAGGAAACTTCTCTCAATTCTCAGTTTGATCTCATGAAAACTAGAGCCTACCACAGTAAGGCAATGATTACAAGACTTTCTAGGCCTGGCGTTACACAACAGCAAGTTCTCCATGTAGTGTATGCAAGTAAAAAGCTAATCATTCATCAATGGTTCTGTATTTACTCAAGGGCACAGGCAAATTTGGTAGTTGTATTTAATTTGCTTTGGCAACTCAAAGAAAGTCCATCTGTAATTTTGTACCAGGTACAATTATTATTATTCCCAGAAAAGATTTTATCAGGATACCCATTTCCTCCTACATTAAATAAATTCAGATCGACATAACTCGACAAAATGGAAATTTTGGAGCATTATGGAACATTTTCAGCCAGTAGTCTGCACCGCATGTATCAAGATGGAACTTCTTCTGGACAACTTCCAGCATTCACAAACCTCATTTGCCAATCTACTGCTCCTGCAGCTGAGGAGAAGAAGTTACTAAATAGATTTCTTGCATTTATAGCATACCTGGATCCATGGTTTTGACCCAGCATGACAAACATATCTGAATGCTGCATTAGAGGCTAGATGATTTTAGTCATAACCAGGATCATCAACATTTTCACGTCCTCATTTTTGTTTTAACACGTTTTCTGCATTGTCAGTTATACAGACGCCACTGGACAGCTAGTATGCTAAAAGCATCTTCTACAACTCTTTGAGCTTGTGAGAGACTGAAGACCCTTTTTTCAACAGGTAGTTCCTGCCCAGGATAAGGTCTCACCAGGTATGTTTTAAGGGATAAAGAGAAAAGCAGAATGATCAACAATTACATAAGGACACTTGCCAAGGTTTTCTGCATTAGGTAACTGCACAGTACAGCAGATGTTAAAATCCAATGCGCTATTAGATAGCATATGGTCTAATGCCGATTGTGGAAATATCCATCACTGTTCCTTTCATGTCCCTCAATATCCACCAAGCCTTTATAATTAGAATACAAAGAGCCACTGTTCTTAGGTTCTTAGGTTCTTAGTATATTCACATGCTGCCCCTCAACTGCACCTACACAATTGGGAAACTTGTTTGGCTTCCTCATGCAAAGTGGTTGTACACAAACCCATATCACCTGGCATGTTTCTCAAATTATCTTTCTTGCTGTTGAGCTTGCCACTCTATAACTGAAGCCTGTATGAGAGAATGGAGTAAAATAACATTACTTTATGTTTTTCACAACCAATATAATTACCAGATAACAGTGCTTGTCAAACATGGAGGCAGTTCGGGACAGATCGTAGAAGCACAGATTGTAGAGGTGTCAAAGTGAGAAGCCAAGAAGTGGTGCAGACTACAAAGAGAAAATGTGCTGATGTATTTCTTGGATCCTTATCTATATGTGAATAAACAGTAAGTTTCAAGAGTTCATTTTATAAAAGTAATTGTAAGAATCATATTCTAAACATAGTCATAAAAAGAATAGTCTGGTGACGGACAATAGGCTTTTGTTTTATCTTTTTGTTAGGAATTGTAGCTTAGTACTTTGTCAGCTCTGGCCTGCAATAGAAACGAATCGTGTATTCCCAAACATGATATTTTTTGTCAAACTTCGTTGAGCATGTTTAGCCCAATTCTTCTTTATCGATCAAAGAGAAATCCAACTACCCTAAAGAAATTCAACTCTCGTCAGAACTATTGCTCGATTCAGACCCACGCCCAAGCAAGATATTTTAATTCGATGAAACTTGATCATTTTCTTCTGATATCAATAATCCTGAAAAATTGCTTTTCTGATTCAGAAGAGTAATCAAAATGTAGCTTTAATTTTGACCAATGTGTCTTCAAGACAATCACACACCATATTATAGTCCTTGCTAAAGTATTTTCATGAATTTTTTCCTTATTTAAAAAGCATTGCAACTTGTCATTGTTCCATCTACAACAACTCGTTTGTGTTTTCTGTTTGCTGAAATGATTCATCAGGTGATAAAACCCCAATACAAACAGAACAAATAGTTAGATGTATATTGGGTCTCAACCAAGTATCAATGTTATAGTTGTTTTGAAGGGCACCTCTACTAACACTATAGGGCACCTATAATTCATACGCAGAAAATCAACATAATAAAGGTTACTTATACTATGTATATATGAATGTTTGCTTGATATCCCAGTAAGGTTATTTTGATAACTTAGGCATTCTCTTTAAAAAGATTGATCGTGGTTGACAGCCCGTACCAAAAACATTCGAAACTTCGTTTTTGTATTATTCCTTATTCTGTTGTTTTGATATCTTTCCTACAAAGCATTAACAAATTTTTAATTCATTTAAATTCTCTTTATTTCTCTAGAATGTTGTCATTTTCTTGCATTTTCAAATACACGGATAGATATTTCAAACATCCTAGTGTTACTTTAGATTTTGGAAGAATTGAAATCGCGTCGCGTTGTTACTTTGGCTAACGTTTCCTGAAAAGCGAAGCGAAACCTTTAATCTTAAACCTGTGTGTGATTTTGTGACCGCTTCTACCGGCCATTTTTACATTTTGCACCACAAAGAACAGACCTAAAGGAAGAACATGAAATAGATAGGTGAATATAGTGAGTTGAAGTACTTTAGAACCTTGTTCGCAAGTCACATCATGCCAATTACACAGTCAAGTAACGATAACGAAACGCAGCCTGGATGAACAAAAAAAAACACAGCATCATATAGTCCAACTAAATCCTTCAACAACAACAAAAAAGCACGCTTTGATCGTACCTGTCAGCAGTGTCATTCTCATCTTCGAAGCTGAAACACCGAGAACTTTCCAAATTTCTTTAAAAAACGGCCATGTCTGTCGAAAACATAATAATTTTCTTTATTATGTTCAGCACATCTAAGATCTTGGATCCATGTGTGTTAAGTTAGGTTGGAGAAAAAAATATTTATAGCTGGTCATTCCATAGAGGATATTATGTCAGTGGTTCACTTATAGGATTTCAGAATGCTGTAATTATACCATTATTTTCTTGAATTACGTCCCTGAATAACCTGTTACCAAAATTTGTCTTTTGATCTTAAAGTGTATTTACAAAACAACATCTACCTCGTTAAAAGTTTTATATATGTCAATTCATAATCTTTGTGCCAGACTTTTCTGTTGTAATTCGTCTTCAACCCTAATGAGATTGGTCGTTTCAACCTTTAAAAGTAATGGAGGTGCTGCTTCATCCTCCGCCTACTAATATCTAAATTTGGTAGAAACACATTTTCGTTTTCATCGCAAAAGGACATATAGGATATATTTTTAAGGGTCACGTGCTACGATGATGACGCCATTATTAAGACAACTGCTAGAAAAATAAGAAAAAAGATTTATTATATCCTGTTTCTGCACCTATTTTATGTCCTTGATACTTTTTTTTATTTCAACATTTAAGTTCTATGCTTATTTCATCTGTTCTGATAATCTTACCTTGACTCGTGAAGAAAACAACAGAAAGAAGTTCCTTAGAAAACTCGAAGAAGGTATAACATTACAAAAGCCTTACAGGGTCCACAGTGCTTGAAAATCTTACTTTGAAATCTAAATTTTTCCACGTTTTGTATGTTTATGGCTCAAATCCAAATCTCCGTTAATGAAGTTTGCAGAAAACTAAATACTCTAAATAATTCACGACTTTTCAGCCAAGAGACGACGTGCCCGTCTCACGTACGCCAGGTCAGTGAACCGTTGGCAGAGCGAATATCGGTTACCTAATGAGAAGGTCGCTAGTCAGGGGTTGAGCTCAGATACCCCAAATTAGCAACACACCTCCAATTTATTTGCTCAGTATTCCCATTATATGAGAGCATTTTGAAATGAGGCAGGGTACGCAATGCGTAGGGTAAATGGCTTAAGGCAGCGATCCGCGAGAGTCTGAAGCGGTAATCAGCAGACACGGCGTAGTCGAAAATGTCGTTAAAATCCTTTGTATGTCACAGTATTTTCCACTGTATCTGTGTTTTTAGAATATCCAATCTTGCTTCTGTAAGATAGGCTCGACTACAGGCAGAGATCTGTCCGTAATTCTAACCTCTTCAGTCTTAGTTTTTTTATTGTCAATAGACAGATTGAGTATAATCCTTGATACTTATTCATTAGAACATGTGCCTTGTGCCTACATCTGATGTATTTCAGCACGTTCATTTCTGTCATTTATTATCACAATTGAAGTAAAACCATTTTGTATTTTACCGACACCTTTCCCTAAAAATTTCTACGAAGAATAGGCTTGGTGTTTAGGACTTGATGCCTGAAAATGTTCAATCAAGAAAATATAACACTAAAAGACAAAAGAAAGTGAATAACATGTTGTTGATTTTATTGACCTTACTAAACCCAGCCAGGGGGTACTAGAGCCTTACCTCTTGACTAAATAGAGCCATTAGAATGAACCTTGTACACTTTTACACTGAACATTTACATTTGTTATACTTGTATTTCAAACACGCAATAACAAAACGAGGCAACAAAAGCATGCATGATTGCAATAGGAATGGATGTGGAGGTACTTTAAGGAGCCATTAATAATTTTTTCTAATCAAGTTTACGAAATCGGTATTACTACCCAGTTGTTAGTAAAAACTGCGGCTAACGTCTTTAGATGCACCTGTCCTACCATAGAAAAAACTGGAAGGTGATACCAATGAGTACTGTGACCTTGAGCTATTTCCAGCATCTTGACTATGATTTTTTCCAATGTTTAAATTTTTGAGGACTTGATTCAATTGACATGTAGTACATGAGAGCATTTCCATATACAGCCACCTTCTATAGATGTATAAATTTTGGACCGTTTGGTATGATAACAACAATAACAAAGTTTCTAATTTTAATTGACGATTGCCTGTCACCTGTAATTTTACAATACTGCGGTTGGCAGCAGTACCAATACCTTAGGTTCCATAAGTAAATAGCATCTTTTCATATCTTCTACGTGTACAGATTTGACGTTTCATTTCTTGTGTTTACTGTAATTATTGGAAATTGCGCTTGTTTGGCAAATGTTAAAATGAGAATGAAGAGGTAAGAGAAAGGTTAAATCTTTATAATTTCATAGCTTATTTGTCAAACGAACACTGATGCAGGCAATCTAGTCTTCTTAATTTTCAACCACATATTGGCTCAAAAACATCATAAACGAATTCTGAGTTTATTTAAGAACTGTGTTAAATTTTATAGAATCTAAATGCATGGCTGCAAGAGTGAGGTCAAGAACTACAAGTTATATGTCTCTTTGTAAGACTTACTGACTTAGTAGAAATTCTAAACCAGGAGACGAAACCATTAACAAGAAGAACTGTGTTGAATAAAACATTATAGAGACATATTTAATAAAAATATGTATTGTAGATGTATGCAAAACACGTTGGTTGACAAGTAGTGAGATGAAGAGCTATTGTAATTTGGAAAGTTCCTGTATATCGTATTATTATTATTATTATTATTATTATTATTAATTTAAGCAAGGCTTTAATGATGAGCGGAGACAAGAACCGATGGGAAGATATATATAGTCTCTTTACTAAATAGATGAATATATGGTATGCAATGGGCATCATAATCTCTGATTGATTATCAACATAAGTCTTACTTTTAACAAAAACTGTAAAAGAAAACCTTAAAAAGTAAGGTTGCCATGAGAATATACTATGTCGATTTATCTCCCTTCATAATATCAATCATCATCATCATCATTATCATCATCATTATCATCATTATCATCATCATTATCCTCATCATCGTTATCATTTGGGCGCGCCCGAATTCATGATCAGCATTCTCCACAAGTCTCTGTGCGTCATCGAATTCTGGAGATCGGGTATTGGAAGACCTGTGTCTTTCTGAAGCAGGATAGCATCGTCCAGCGTGGGTTGACCGACATTTCTATAGCCATGGAATGGTTTCCATAGCACAATGAGCGTTGCAGGTTCTGCACATCTGAGGCAGTGTCCTGCATAGTCGGCGTACTTTAATGGTATCTGTAACTTTGAGTAGGCTCCCGTATAATTCTTTGTAAGTAACATGTAGCGTCTAATTCACGTTCTTAATGTATCGAAGCATACGAGTGTAGCAACCATTGGCTCCCTTTTCTAAGTTTCCTTTTCTAATAATATCAATACATGAATGTTAAAAAGAAATGCTCAGATATAATTACAACATTTGCGATTTCAATCGCATATGCATTTAAACTGTTTTTATTCATAACCAATAAAAGGAAATAGGCAGTACATACATATAATACTTATAAAAAAGACAGATTGAGAGGGGAAGGAATTGATGTTCATATAGTTAATAATTGTTCTTATATTTTTTGCGTAGAAGGATGTTGCATTTTGCCATCTTCATCATCAGTACGATCGTGAGCGAGGTTCTATGTTCAGGTAAGTTACTTTAAGAACTTTCCTCAAGTTAAGTTTGAAAAGTTTTCTCCTACTGTAAGAGGTTTTGAACTCCCTTGTGTTATTTCCCAAAGTTAAGTCTCTTAATATAGATACTTTATTAATACTAATATTTCGGATTTCGTTACCAGTGCCATAGCTTGTACATAGAGAGCCCTTATTGTATAAAGGTAACCGACAAAAATTGAAAATTTTAGTAAACTTTAGTAAAATTTCTTCAGATCTTGTATTTTAGCCTCCTAATTTTTGTCAAGATATTATAACATGATTTTTATATATAAAAAGTTGGTTTGTGGTACAAAATTTGAATATTGTATTGAGTAGCGGATTCATTTTGCAAAACGTTTTCGCCACACACTGATCACGGAATTCGTACAGAGGTAAATGAGAAAGCTATTACGATGAATTTATAGGAAACGAGAAGATCCTAGAAAATAATTGTCACGAGAGGGACATGTTTTCTGCCACTCGCTTTATTGAAAAAGGTGTAAATTGTAAACAAATTCTTTTCGTCGAGAATTTTCTTTCGTTTAGGGTATTAGCCAAAGTCAGATCTTCTTTTTCATCTTGCCGCTTTAGAAGCCGCGTTTATTTAATAAAGGAGCCGGTACGCTGTCGATAAAAAGAATTTGTTAACAATTTACGCCTTTTTCAATAACACGAGTGGAAGAATACGTGTCGCTCTCGGCAACGTTATTTTCTAGGATCTTCTCGTTTCCTATAATTTTATTGTAATAGCTTTCTCAATTCACTCCATACGATTGCTGTGATCAGTGTATGGCGAAAAGGTTTAGCAAGATTTTTATATACTTGTGAAAAATACTTCATACGGAAGATATTTGCAGCTTATATGTGAAAGTGCAATTTTCACTTTCCTAACAGCACATTAGTTGATCGCTTCTAGTGCTAATAGTTACTAATCCAAGATAAAGATTAGCAATCGATATTAGCTTTATAACCTAAGGGGCCGCAAAGATATCGATTTTTCCCCAATAACGTCGTTACAATGTTTTCTGTAGACCCTCCCTACCCCCCACAAATCGTCCAGGACCTAAATATTGATATAAGCGAAATTTGTGCATGTTACAGGCCGGAATTTTGCAGTGCCTAGTGTGGGAGACTGACCTCACGTTCAAATCAAATTTCGCTGCTAAGAAGGATTCTGACCGCAAAATTATCTGCAAAGAACAAGAAATTTACTTAATAGCAACCATTTTCGACTTTAAATTTCTGCATGTCAAAGAAAAACAGCATGCTACAGAATTTTCATCCAAGTGATGTATATGATAATGTCTTAGACATATGTATTAAATCAAAGTAACAATTAGGAACAAATTAAACTATGGCAATTAACCTGGTCGTATAAGCAGTGTTTAATATAGTTCCATTATACACTTCAATTCAGTTATTTACTCATGCTCGTCTTCAAAATGACTGGTGTTGCTAAAGTGCTAGCGTTCTCTGGCTGCGGTGGTCTTTTCTTGAGCCCGAAATGGTTAATTGTATCAATTTATAATTTTTTCATGATATATATTTGTGGGGGAACGTGCTCAGTTATCGAGCTCACTTCACTGCGGCTTCTGAGGTGTTCTCTTCTTTTCTCGTTCCAGCTGCTTCTTTTTTATACTTCCGGATATTTGAATATTGCGTTTAGTAACGGATTCATTTTACTAAACGTTTCAGACAAACCAACTTTTCAGATATTTCTGTATTTTAATCGATGATGTCATTCATTATTGCTAGAGTCAGCAATTTGGCTGGTCTTGCATCACTATTTGATCATGGTTCAGCCCAGGCGTCTCTATACAGGCAACTCTGTAAATTACGTCCAGCCGTCGGACTTGATTGGAATGCCCTTATTAACAAGCTGACCTTAATATGAAGATTTTGACATTCTCATCTCAACTCTTATTATTAAATGCATTTGTGTATGATATGTAATTTTGGTCATAGTGAACTAAAGGTAGTAGGGAATCATTGTGATTAGATTTTGAATAAAAAACAAAACATAAAAATTAACCGAAAAATTTAAGTAACAACATATTAAAATCAAAATAAAATCAAACTCAAGTGTGAAGCAAATCAAATCAAGTGCGTAGCAAATGAACATCAGGTATTAAACAGAATGAATACGTTTTTAGCAACTCATTGGTGTCACTCTAACAACGTTGTGATACACGGGACCATCACTCATTGCGTCATGTTGATGGGACGTCTAGTCCGGCGAGAATATCATTTATTTGTCCGTATCACACAGTGTTTTTATTGCCACGGACTGCAGATCACTGCCCATAGTTCGCAATTCAAAGCTGCCCGTTAAAATGCAGAGTTTAAATGCAGAGATTTAATACAAATCTTTGCTGGGACTTTGATTTTATGCCCACATTTCAAAGCTGCCCTTAAAAGAAAGCTGGCCGCAAGGACAGAGTTGCCTGTACCTCGTTACATACAGTTAATATCTTCTGACATGCAAATACTGTTGTTGCCTAATCTTTTACCATGAACATCCCTGCCTCCTCAGGATACAGAAAGAATTTAGCACTAAAACTTTAGCCCCCTTAGCTCAGAAACAGCTGGGTAATGACCTGAACTAGTTGTAATTAATACATTTCCTCACTTCAAACGTGGTTGTACTACTGCAAAATACCAAATTGATGCACTACAGTAATGGATGCAGAAATGCTTTTCGAAGGAAGGGGGGAAGGGAGAGGGAAGGATGAATTAAGAGAAACTGACGTAAGCAATCAACAATTTCATTGACTTTAATCTGCCTTAACCGCCCAGCCGCCTACATCCACGTCACAACAGTTGTTACCAAACCTCTGAAAACCAACTCGACTACCCAATCACCCTATCTTTAGTGCAAATGACAAAAGGGAAATGTTAGGAAAGACCTTTGATAGGGGAGGGCGTGACATGGGTAGCCCCTCTTTGGATCCCTCTCTGATATTCTATTACTTTCTAATGACCTTTTTAATCTCTCTTCTTGCCTACAGTATACAAGTCGGACAGTATTCCTTGGGTATGGACCTGTTGAAACAGCTTGCTGTCTTGGAGGAAACCAAACTTGGAAAAAGGCCGGACCAAATGGCTGATATTTATCAGCTGCTGGCAAAATGCAAGAGCGAGGTAAGCTCTAAAAGTAAACAAGTTCTATCATCGGTACAGTCAGGTGAAATTGCAACAATAGTAAGAATGCTACACCTCTAAATAATTAAAATGGTAAA
>JAAAKM020006971.1:133456780-133470004 GCA_010016025.2 Alatinidae sp. Z8VKAUB7J3 | reverse complement strand
GTACCCAATCAAAATAACAATAACTATTTATAATACTGAGGGGATTAGAGAGCCATCCAATACAAATTACATTGAAAGAGTTAAACTTAACCTTTTTCAGAAAGGCATATGTACTCGTATTAGTACAATGATGCCTAAAAATTCCACACTGTGATTAATCATTGCTCGGACAATCATTGTTCAGACTATGATTAACTGTTGTTTACACAGTCATTGTTCAAACTCTAATTAATTGTTGTTTACATATAGTTGTTAACATAGTGATAAATTGTTGTTTACGCATCATTGCTTGATTATCAATCCTAGTTCACAAAATAATCAAATGTTGTTTACACAGTCATTGTTCACACTATGATTCATTGTTGTTTACACAGCCACTGTTTACACAAAGACTAATCATTGATGACACAGTTATTAACCATAGTTTGCACCATGGTTAAATGTTGTTTACACAGTCATTGTTCACACAATGGTTGTTTATACAATGACTAATCATTGCCCCCACAATTGTTAACTGTTGTTTACACAAGCACTCTTCACACTATGATTAATTGTTGTTTACACAGCCATTATTTACACACTAATTAATCATTGCTCGCACAATTATTTACTGTTAATTTTACTATTGTTTTTCACATTTTACTATTGTTTTTTTCACAAAACATTATATTTTATCGTTATTTACATCGTTATCATTCATAGTTTGCAGAAAGATTAAATGTTGTTTATACAGTCATTGTTGACACTATGTTTAATCATTGTTTACGCATTGTTGTTCACATAATGATTAATCATTGTCCTCACAATTGTTAACTGTTGTTTACACAAGCATTCTTCACACCATGATTAATTGTTGTTTACACAGCCATTATTTACACAATTATTAATCTTGGCTCACACAATTATTTACTGTTGATTTTACTATTGTTTTTCACCAAACATTATATTTATCGTTGTTTACACCGTTATCAATCATAGTTTGCAGAAAGATTAAATGTTGTTTATACAGTCATTGTTGACACTATGTTTGATCTTTGTTTACAAATCATTGTTTACATAATGACTAATCATTGTCCTCACAATTGTAAACTGTTGTTTATACAAGCATTCATCACACTATGATTAATTGTGGAGAATGTCAACGCCAATCATGAAGAAAACAGATTTGACATGCGTACAATAAAATAGTTCCTTGCCAATACACACTTTTTAATTATAAGCAACTACTTCTTTTTTTATCACAATTAAAGTTAAGCAACCTCTTAAAAATTGTTGAAGATATAAAGGCATTATTATACAGCTGGGAATTTACTTCCTGATTCTTAGATTATACAAACGATGGATCAAAAAGATGGAGGAAGATTGCCGATGGAAAAGGAAGTTGTGGATTATTGCAGAAGGTCCTTAGAAGTCCGGAAAGAATTAGGTGG
The DNA here is from genome assembly GCA_010016025.2 of Alatinidae sp. Z8VKAUB7J3. Lineage (NCBI taxonomy): Eukaryota > Metazoa > Cnidaria > Cubozoa > Carybdeida > Alatinidae > Alatinidae sp. Z8VKAUB7J3. Next base: position 133,468,574 of record JAAAKM020006971.1, on the reverse strand, counting down.
AGAAGAGCAGAAGGTAGAGAGATGTGACATTTTAATATTTTGCTAGTTTTGAAAAGAACACTATAGAAATAGAAAATATGTCACCACTGGGGATCGAACCTGTGACCCACCCTAGCTCAGTTGGTAGAGCGCACGCAGCAAAAGGTCACGGGTTCGGTCCCAGGTAGTGACATAATTTCTATTTCTCTAATGCTCTGTTCAAAACTAACATTTCAAATGTTTTCTTCTCAATAATGCTTATTATATTGTTATTATTTTTAGTTGTTGCTAAGGAGGGCTTTAAATTTTTGTAAGCAATTCTGCTTGCCTTGAGACTTAGATTTGGTAGAAATTTAGAATTTTTGGAGCTATTTTCTAGGAGGCAATTCATGAAGGTGTATAAACGTGGGTCCTTCTTGGAGGGAATAATATTTTTAAACTTTATTAATCTTTTTCCTTTCCTATATCAAAATACATCCATTACTCTCTTTACAGGTATAACGAATCTATATAATATAATATATGTTGTTACCATACAAGAAGATCGGGATTAGGCCAATTACTTTTCCGTTTACAAAAAATGAAATACGTGGATCTAATAATACAAGAGATAATCTTAAAAGTTAAATAATCAGCAGTAGGAACACGAAGTTTGTTAAGCATGAACAGAAAGGATCTAATATCCTTAGCCATACCACCTATGGCACTCATACTTCAATTAACAATTAACACTTTCATAATCTTATTCCAGATCTTTGCATAATGATTTATATTTCATATTTTTGTGGTCCCAATTCTTTTGTATGTTAGTTTCAAACCCTATAGTGAGCTCAAGGACATAAAGCTTCCCTTGAGATTTAACAATCAGATCTGGGCGAAGATCAGGGCCAGTAATGATGGATGGAGACTGACATCCAAGTATATCAGCAAATATTTCCATCTCGTTGTTAGATGAAGTAATGAAGACGTCACGATTTAATGAATATCAGAAATTTGATAATTTTTTCAACTCGTTGCTTTCTTTTTGTTGAGATAGACAACCTGTCAAAATTTGAGAACCATACCTTGATCAATCGGCGAGATATGCCCTCTCACACTTTAAATCGTGTCTATCAAAAACATGTTATTTGAACCCAGTTCATTATTTTTATGAACTGAGCAAAATTAACAGTGTTTCCTTAAGGTCTTTTTTGTATTAAAACAGCCGTTTCTCAAAGTTGATAGATTTGAACGCCATATTTTGTATACGGGTATTTGGTGGAAGGTTCATCACTTTGATTTTCGGATTGTTGTAGAGATTTCCTGGAAAAAAGGTTTTGTGACGTCATCACTTTAGTACTCTGCAGGCAATTTACCCGGAAGCGCTTGTTAAGTCGCAAAGACCTTGGTTACGTGGTAGCAACAGCATTCTTAATACAGTGCTTTCAACTTGCCGCCGGAGAAATGTCTACACATAGGGTGTAGTCAGGATTTTTTAAAAAAGATTAAAGTAACTTGAACTATGGAATCCTTTTGCGTAGGTGATAACTCTAAACCTACGTAAATATTATCTGAATATTGCGATAAGTAACGGATACGTTCTGCTTAACGTTTTCGCCATACACTGATCACATCAATCATATGGAGTGAAATTAGAAAGCTGTTAAGATGAATTTATAGGAAACGAGAAGACCAAAACACGTTGATTAAGAATGTGAAACTACTGGTCAACTATACTCAGAAAAAAGGCCAAGTTTCTTGTACTCAATGTATTAAACTCCAATGAAAAATGATAACTCTAAATACTCGACCAGATAGCGATCGTCTATACTCGAAATCCAAACTCTATACATTAAAACCGAACTCTGACTCAATTCCTCAAAGATGATATCAGGGAGTGGCTCTGGGCTAGTCACCTCACTAGACCCAGTCTATCTCCGATCACACGTCCTAGAAAATAACGGAGTGACACTCCATACGATTGCTGTGATCAGTGTATGGTGGCGAAAACGTTCACTCAACGCAATATTACAATTTTGTACTACAAACCAACTTACAAATATTATCAGCATCTTGTAGAAAATACTGTGCTAGATAGCTTGTTGCCATCGTTTAACCAAGGGAGTTCTATCTTTCTATTTAGTCGCGCATGGCAGGTTCTTTCTATGGTCCGTGAGAGGCGGTCCTACTGGGTGGTTGAGCCTGCTTCATGGCTTGCTTCTCTGCCCGGTAACCTAAATTGAGGGGTGTTGCCCTCGGACGCTCCAGCTCCAGGTGTAGTAAGGATTCTTTTAAAAGATTAAAGTAACTTGAACTATGGAATCCTTTTTCGTAGCTGATAACTACGAACCTACATAAATACCGTAAATTACCGATTAAGCGCCCAGGACTCAAGTAAGCGCCCATACTCAAATAAGCGCCCAGTTTGGGAAAATATTTCTCGCAAGCGCCCAGGTCCAAATAAGCGCCCAGATCTGGACAGCGAAGACGTGGATGCAGCTGCTTCAAAGTTTACGCTTTTCGATGATGATACAGAGGACTATGAAGATGTATTGATTGATTGATTGATTGATTGATTGATTGATTGATTGAACGTTATGTTTCAATATATTCTCTAGAAAGATCATGTATCTTTAGTTATATGTTTTTCCTTCCTTAATAAGCGCCCAGGTCCGAATAAGCGGCCAGTCCGAATTAGCGCCCACCCAGAAACTTTTGTTTTGAAATAAGCGCCCAGGGCGCTTAATCGGTCATTTACGGTATTATCTGAATATTGTGATGAGTAACGGATACATTCTGCTGAATGTTTTTGCCATACACTGATCACACCAATCGTATGGAGTAAAATGTGAAAGCTATTAAGATGAATTTATTGGGCACGAGGAGACCAAAACACATCCTGGAAAACAACGGGTCATGAGAGCGACACTCCATACGATTGTTGTGATCAGTGTATGGCGAAAACGTTCAGCAGAATGTATCCGTTACTCAACCCAATATTCAAGTTTTGTACCAAAGACGAACTTAACAAATATTATCAGCATCTTGTAGAAAATACTGTGCTGGATAGGTTTTTGCCACCGCGTAACCAAGGGCGTCCTATCTTTCGGTTTAGTCGCGCATGTAGCCTAAGCGCGCTATAATTCACAAGCGACAAGATGGACTTCTTGATATACTCAATATTTCGAAGACTTTCTCACAGGTCCCGGTTTCAGACCAACTTCTTTTTAAAATATTCTCAGGTCTTGTCACCCATACTTTCATCTACTCGGTGTAACCACTCTAGTGATACCACAGAGGAGGAATGTGCATTCCTCATCTGTGGTGATACGTTCGTGACTTCAGTGACTTCAGTGGATTGTTAATGAAACGTTTGGAGCCGTCCGCCTCACTTCCTGGGGGCTGGCGCTGCCGCTACTCGGTCATTTGGCTAGGATCATGTGTTGAATCTGTTCTCATTGCTGATACATTGATGGCAGGTTCGTTCCATGGTCCGTGAGAGGCAGTCTTACTGGGCGGTTGAGCCTGCTTCATGGATTGCTTCTCTGCCCGGTAACCTAAATTGAGGAGTGTTGCCCTCGGATGCCCCAGTTGCCCTTTGTTTATTAGTTAGCCTTTTGGTGGTTTTTCTGTTTCTTTAGGGTAGTTTCAATCTCGGGCCCACTGCTCACCAGGGGTCTTTGATTGAGAGACTGACTGCTGCCGCTGAGGGTTATATCCGGGGAAAAAGCACTGGGGGTCTGGGAAGTAATTCATTATACCCATGTGTCTATTTTATCAGGGGGTTAAAATATACTAACATGTCTGGAAATTTAAAAACAGCCTAGAGTAGTGGATTTATTCGTGTATACCAAAGGCGTGTTTCGATGCACCCATATGAGTTTTGTCCGTGGGTAAAGCCATTTGCAGTTAACAGAATCCCTTATACAAACACTAGATAAGATAAGAGGGTGTCCAAGCTTGGCTGTACAATCGCTGACTCGATACCGGCAATACAAATTCCAGACGGCAACAAATTAAAAACACATTTTGTGTAAATGGTGGATTTCCTCTCAGGTTCTGTTTTCAGACTAAGGCATTATATTGAGAAGACACTAGAGAAATAGAAAATGTGTCACCACTGGTGCTCAAACCTGTCACGCACGCTATCGCGGCGTGTGCTCTGTCAACTGAGCAGGATGTTAACATATTCTATTTCTGTAGTCGCCACATTAGCTACCAGTTATCCACCGGTGGACATCGACATCCAACCCAACTGTCCCTGCGCCGTGTAAAGGACTGCCATCCGGCTCGGCTACTACATATACCCTTTCTCGTAACCAATAGGAATAGAGATGAAGAGAGGAAGTGCAGAGTAATTGGTTAGTAAAGAGTAGAAGTTGCAAGGGTAAGGTCGTGTTAGAATTTCATTGGTTAGTTATAGATTTTAGGAAGTGTAGACAAAGGAAGAGCGTAGCCTCGTTTCCATACAAATTGATAGATATTAAGCCATAAATTTCCAGGACCAGAAATTAAGAGGATTGCCGTAGAAATGAGAATTACCAAGTGTGAGGTAGATGCACCTGGTACCCCCTCCACCCATCCCCGGAATGGGGAATATTGTTAAGAGAGCATTCTTGGATTTAGGTGTTAAGTTCTTCCGTCATGTATTAATGTGTTTGTGCCCTTAATTGCCTTCCTGTTGTGAATAATGTTTCTTTTGTTAAGTGTCTCATTGTTGTATCCAAACGTTGATCATACGTGCTGACCTGTAGTTGAGGGAGTTGGCCTTTCGGAGCGTTACAGGTCGGTCGCAAAAGAATGATATTGTAAATCTAAATCAAGAAGCATGGACTGTCGAGTACGAGCTGTCTCATCTCTACTGAAGTTACTCATTGAACGCGTATCACGTTAAACAGGCGCAGTTTAACAATATAACGGAATTGTTTTTCTAGAAATGAATTTCTTGTTGACGTTCTCACTTCACGTAGCACGTTGCAATTTCCAAATAAGCCTCTATTATCACTGAAAGCCACTGGCGTGAAAACCTATCTTATAAAACCTCCCAAGAATTTTTATTTTTAATCAATGTGCATCAAATTTGCTGCATCCTCACGTGCTTACCTCCAAGTTGCTTGAAAAACTCATAACTGAGCTGCAAATTTGAAGAGCGATTTTGAAACCTGGTGAAACTTGCTAAGTTGAGTGAAAATATATCCGTTGGTCATACTTTTTCAAGTTGTAGCGTATTTTGGACAGTATAGTATTTTATTAAAGGACTTTTATTATAACGAGTGACAGTTTCATATCCTATCTGCATTTGCTACCACGCGTATGAGGACTTAAAAGCTCAAAAAAGGAATGAAAATCTGGAGCTTTGTTGGTAATCGTTGACATTGAAATGGATGATGAGGCTAAAGGGCTTCTTTCTGGTTTATAAAGAGGGGTAGATTCGCGAAGAAGGGTAAGTCGTTTCATTTTGACTATATGCATTTTCTATCGGGTTTCTTCTATGCACCTGCTCATACGTGCAAGACATTAGTGCTGTACATAATTGACAAGGAAGGAGTGTTTGCGTGCCTTATTGACTTGATTCTTAACCCGCTAACGCAAATTAAGGGGGGTTACACTTGGCCCCCACAGATGATGCCCTTTATTTACTAGTTACCCTTTTGGCACTTTTTGCATGATTGGTAGTTTGCTGTTCATTAAGGCCAGTTTTCATATCAGGGACACTACTCGTCAGGGGTCTTTGAATCAGAGATTGCCTTCCAAAAATATTTAGCGCAGTACAAAAGCCAGCAAAGATGAAAATACCGTGCAAAATGCATGGAAGTGTACAGATTGTACTATACACAAAAGAATAGAGTTTACATCGACCAAGAAGTCAACAAGAACCCACATTTAGTAACGAGAAATGTGTATGTGTTGGGGGATGCATGAAACCAGTGCCCCCGGTTCCGGCAACGGTTGTAAAAGTATATACTCTTGGGTGCCTAATAGAAGGGGGGTTGGAATAGACGGAGGGTTGGAAAATGACCAAAACGAGAAAAAAATAAATCCAAGAATCAATCTTTAGAATCAGGTAACTTAACACAAACAATAGTCAGTTATTCGAAGTCATGGGAGTCTCCTACATGTCTTCCAAGACTTTAAAAAAGTTTCCCTCATCCTCCTGCTCAATGACAGTATTATTGCTAACATGTGTAATGTGCGTCTTCACACTTCTTCGAGCCTCGTAAAACTCCACCTTCATCTTTTTAATGTGTGATTTTTATATTTTAATGTTCATATTTTCAGACATTTTCCACTTGCCCGCCAACGTACCTCCTCAAAATATTGTCATGGGTGGGAGATTACGTAAAAATCAATAGGGGGGTGGAATAAGAATGTCCTGGGTGGAGAATTTCTTTAAAATTTATTAGCGAGGAGGGGTCTATTAGGCACCCAAGAGTAGACAGTATTTAATTGAGACATCACAGTTTAATGAACAACAGCTCGTCAGGTATCTTTAATTGAGGTTGCCGTTGCAGTAATGGCTATTAAGCACAGATTACCCTTTGTAACGTAGTCTCCGAAGGCTAAGAATACCCAAAATAAGGTTAATGAGAACACTGACCTCTTTTATGTAAGTAAGCCAGAGTAATAAAGGCGAATAATCGATGAAAAAATCAGGAGCTCAGTGGATGTTTTATAAGCAACTAAACGTCCAGCTGGAAAGATTTAAGCAACTCAAGAGCTTATGTTTTTGTCTAGTAAGCAACTTGAGAATTCAAAACTTTTTGAAGACACTAAATAAATAGAAAATATGTCAACACCGAGGGGCGAACCCGTATTTATTGTATTATAGCGCGACTATATATACTAGTTAGACGCAATGAGACGTAATACTTCCAACATAACGATTTATTACTTGTACCAACTCAGCAGGAATGCAAAACCTACTCTGATTTTCATCGACGAATCTCCAAAATCACATGTTGAAGGTATTACTCAAGCTCTTAAAACTAATGCGTAGGCGTTGAACAATTGCCTATGACTTGGCTCGGCCCAAGCCCCTACAACTTAGTGACACGTCATAAAATTCCTCGCAACAATTGCGCGTGTGCTCTACCAACTGAGCTAGGTGACCTCCGATGTTAACATACTCTTATTCCTCTAGTTGCCACACTAACTCCCAAGCATCCGCCGCTGTGGGTGACGGGTTCTATCCCGGTGATGATATTTTCTATTTCTCAAGTGTTTTTTGAAAGTTGCTGTTACTATGATCGTATACGTATGTGTATCTATTTGATTCACGACTAAATGGCTCTTACACTCGTGCCTATAATGTGCCTATAATGTTCACATATAGCCAGTTTCGTCCTTAAGCACATATGCTGTCCACCAATGTAATTTACGTAAAGTGGAGCACTTCCAAAGCTCTTTTGTCAAGTACCAGCACCTGTCTTGGTATTTCTCTTTGTTCAGTTACAAGCTAAAGATTCTTAACATCACATACACGTAATTACAGTACGTGTAAACTACTTTAGTGGACTGTTTGACCTAGGTCTTCCTCTACATAGTCCTTGTTAGTTGGTTGATTCTTTTCTGCGATGACATCAAAAATACCAGAAACTGTAATCAGTGTATCACCTTAATCTTCAGTACAGACTCATTGCTCTAGTTTTGACCATTTCTGGAGTGTCTCTCGATGAGAAGCAGTTATGGCCTTCTGCTAATTTACCATCATCCGGATCAAGAATACCGTAAAATGAAAGGATTTGGCGACAACTTTAGCATGTACTTCTTAAAATATTATAACATGCCCTTGTCACTATATTTTAGATCTTTTGAACCTTCTGTGTTTTGTTTCTTAGCATCTTTGGACAATCACAATTTGACGTGAGACTTTCAATTTATCATTTCTCTCTTCTTTCAGTGTTTCCTTTGTTCTCTTTGCTAAAGAAAAATATCATTTGGCAAAACGTAAAACAGCTAAAGTTCCGGCTCACCCTCTAGAGCCCTCACTATCACTAGACATGTATTGGATATCCTCAAAGCACACCGGATCCTATTTAATGTTGATGCCGTCCACTATTCCGGGCCCTGTAGCACTGCGCATGTCTCTAATGTTAATTTTCGCTCTTGTGACTTTTATCACTGTTACTTTTCTTAACTGTAAGGACCACTGCTTTAGATTCTCATTATTATATGTAGTGAAGCCATGCTCCTCTCTTACGCATTAGCTAACCAACATAAAATGTTATCCTTGCACTGGAAATTCTTTAAATTCTCATCATCATCATCATTATCCTCATCATCATTATCATCATCATCATCATCATCATCATCATCATCATCATCGTCATCATCATCATAATTATCATCATTATCGGGAGCACCCAAACCCAATACAAACGTTTGCAAGTGCTCTCGATTGTTTATTGTGTAACCCAATTCTGCAAAGTGGAGTCCAGTCTCTTCCGACAGGCGACTGTCTTAATTTTGCTTTGGTATTCCAGTTCTGCAGATCATTCTTAGCCTTCCGCCCAACTAATTTCCAGGCCAATTCTTTGTGTCAACAATAATGGCCAGTAAGTAGTATTCTGCGTGTTCGTATCGTGTCTGAGATCCCTGGAAGATGAGCATGGGATTCTTTGTTGGTAACTTGTTGTCTCCAACTGATGTTGGCATGTACGGGAGCTGATGTGTTTATTTGCCGCCGTTTACTTTTTTCATGGTAATCAATAGTAAGGCGCCGTAGAGTAGACTATTTTCAATAGTTGCCCGAAGTATGATCTTCAGCTTTCAAAGAGAGTTGGATTTTCAGATGTTGTTCAGTTTGTGCATTGCTATGAAGGTTTAAACGTTTCTTACTTTTATGTCTTTGACAGAGTTCCATCCTGACACAAGTCGAGGTATTTAAAGCCCTTTAGCCTTTTCGATGGTTTCCGTTTGCATTGGCTACTGAGTTTTCATGTGTGTGATAGGACATGTACTTCTACGTTTTGTCTACGTTTATGCTTGGTTCAATTTTGAGTGCTGCGTTTTCCACCAAAGTAAGTGAGCTTTGACCATTTTTCATTTTGTCTGAAGAAAGTGCTATGTTATCTACAGGTCAGTATTTGTTACATAGGTTGCTTAAAATCTATTACCTTGTCTCTTTTTAGCGGTAATACCTAAGTCCTCTGCTCCGTCAGTGGATGTCCGCATTGCAAAGTCCACTATGATGATAAATAGGTTTCGAGCAAGCATATAGCCCTGCAGGGCACCGTTTTCAGGCAGAAGGAGTTTGTATTGCCATCTCCAGTTACTGCTTTGTCGCTGTGCTGATGCACACTGACTTTATAGCTTTGATGATGATTTCAAGAATACCAGAAGCTGCCAGTATTTGGAATAACTTATCTCTGCTAACTGAGTCAAAGACTTTGCGACTGTCAGTGAATTTGGAGACAGCTGGGATATTGTTGATTTGCACTGCGGAGATGAATATTCTTTAAGCTGCGATTTGTCCAATAGTAGATCTACCTTTTCTGAAATCGTTATGGCTCAAGCGGAAGCTTTTCTCAAGGTGAGCTTAAAACGATTTACTTCCTTGTTGTAAATTTGTACTGAGATCGCGATCACGCTTCTCCCTCTATAATTTTGCCGTTGCCGGTTAGATCACCTTTTATATTCCTCTGGTATTGGGATGATAATTTAAATTTCACGACATTCATAAAAATGTTGGTCTGGGGCATGTGCACTACTTGACCCCCGGTTCGTACGCCACTGGTACTGTGTCATCGTTACATTTTAAAGATGAAGGTTTGTTAAAGTAAGGTGCTGTCATAATTTTTTGACGGTTTAAGCTCATTTCATATGCATGTATCAAGATTCTTGAAGGCACTGCCCCTCCAATGTGGACTCAGACACTATATGTTCATCACTACGTCCCTGAACTTAAGCTTTTCTCAACATAAGAAATGTGTCACTTTGTGACGGCAGTCTACGAAGGGTCCTGGGCAGGCCGAAAGGTGAAGGTGAACAAAATACAGGTGTGAAAACTATGATTACTCTGGAGCAGGAATCGGACACGTTCACCGGACCAAGTGGACCAAGGAATGATTAGTAATCTAAAGGCAGACAGCGAAATATTCGGTTGCCTCCTAAGATTTGCTTTCTTACGTCGTACATGAGTTTGTTAGATGAAGTTCGCACAATCAAATAATTCAATATATCTGCCGCTCGTTAAAATTTTATATTTCAAATTTTTGTTTGTGGTACAAAACAAGAATATTGCACGAAATACCGAAAACATTGTGTAATGAAAAGCATTTTTCCTCCGACACTCCTCAGAGTGCTAACGTCAGAATGACCGAAACGGAATGTGTGAAAGAGTATACCCAACTGTATTTTGAAGTAGCCTATCTTAAATTGGACTGCCTGAATGGCTTGTGTTTCTGGACCAATCAGCGTCCTTTACAGCAAGATTAATTGAATGCAAGAAGGCCTTTGCTATGCAGACAAAAAGAACTCGTTTTCTCGCTAGACCTATTCAATTAATACTTTTTCACACATTCCATTTCGGTCATTCTGACGTTAGTACTCTGAAGAGTGTCAGACGAAAAAGATTTCGCTATTTCGTGCAATATTTCAATTTTTTTTGACCAATGCTCTCAAGTCCTGAATAGCTATGGTGTGTGAAACCAGAGAAATTCAACCTAAGTTAATAATCTCTGATGGAATCAAGATGAGGATCCTAAATTTTTTGATAGCGTTAAAATTTTTTGAAGCTACTTAGAAGAATGTCATATTGAGTACGGTAATGGTGTGGTACCTTAAGATGCCAGCGTCAGCTATATGAAACTAGATAGCTTTTGTACCAGATAAATCTTACAATTACACATTGGCCATGTACTGTTTGATACTCATCTGGTACTAAAATGCTTTGGTAGTAAAAGTGTTATCAAAACTTACCTACTACTATTCGGTGCCGTGTGTCTCCTTCATTTTATGTTGTTCCGTACATTTCTGCTTCGTAACCTCTTTATCAGAATGAGACATTGTGAAATCCCCATAATAACCTTTTTATTGCTACAGTCATCGTAGCTACAACTCTCTGAAAATCTAGGCCTGCGAATCATTTAGAAATCGCATAACAGCAAAGAAATCTGATACTAAAATATATGTGAGACCATGCTAGCGCAATTAATCAGAGGAGATTTCGTACAAGATAAGTTGAAGCTATCTAATACCATAAGTAATCAGGTACCATGTAACCAAGACCTTTATCATTTAATTGGTCCTTTTATACACCTGAAGGACAGGGGTGGTGGCTATATTGACGCTTCTATATGCACTCTCGTACATGAACACTTCTATATGCACTCTTTCATATGCACTCTTTTTATGCACACTTCTGTATGCAATTTTCAAATGGGCACTTCTATATAAATGCTTCTATATGCACGCTTCTATGTAAACACCTCCATATTCATGCCTCTATATAAATGCTTCCATATTCATGCCTCTATATAAACGCCTCCATATTCATGCCTCTACGTAAATGCTTCCATATGTACTCTTCTGTATGCACGCTTCTATGAGCTCTTCTACATGCACTCTTTTATATGCAGGCTTCTAAATGCACTCTTCTTCATGCACGCTTCTATATATATGCTACTATATGCATGCTTCTATATGAATGGTTCTATATGCATCTTTCTAGCGCCGTGCTTTTGGGTACATGATCCTAGCTGCACATATGTTCCTAGAATCTCACTGCGCTTGAATATGGCTCTATTACAGCATTTACCACGACAGAACAATAGAAGTGAAATGGACCGCAACGCACGAGAAAAAGATTTTGACGTACAGATTTTGACATACAGAT
>JAAAKM020006971.1:133445188-133456680 GCA_010016025.2 Alatinidae sp. Z8VKAUB7J3 | reverse complement strand
ACGACAGAACAATAGAAGTGAAATGGACCGCAACGCACGAGAAAAAGATTTTGACGTACAGATTTTGACATACAGATGACGTACAGTTTATATGTTATTTTAATTCATCATTTAGAAAATTGTCACACCGCTTCAAACTTTTGTTTGCCTGTACACCTCAGTACACTGCATGCATTTTTGTCAAAACTTGTAACTTTTTCTTCGTAAGTAAGCCCGCCTATATGTTTTAGTTTCGACTTGCGACTGTAAACTTGGTAAGACCTTTGCGATCCTTTATCACCTTGTCGTTTCACCTTGATGTGTTGTTTATACAAAATGATAAAGATGTGCCATTGCCATACATGCTACATCATACAGACTATCAAAAATCGCCTACATGTACCTCTAGGAGTAGAGATCTTAAACACGATCCATGTAGAACTCCATACCTTACGTTTCCAATATCTCTCCTGGAAAGCTTTAAAACTCTCAAAATCGATCAATTTCATTGTTTCAAATTTTTAGTCAAAACTGAACTGATAAACAGTTATTTCCATATGTGAAACTAGATTTTCCAGTTCGCCGGCTTTTGAACTACTGAGAATCTTTGGAATGAGCAAAATCAATTGCCAGTTGGCCAATTTTGGTCAAGAAAGTTTTCTCAATCTCGATGATTTGGCAGCACAAAGTTGACAATCCAAATTGGGAAATTACCTTGGAACTGAAGGAGTGTTGCGGATATCTGTAGCAGCAATGCTTTCAAGACTAGAGTTTCCTTGTTTCTAGTTTCATCTATTCAACCATAGGCATTTAAGTAAAGTTAGTAAGGTTATCAAAAGAAAAGGTATTGAACCCAGGCTCCTTAAAGGGAAATCTCTTGGTTCCAGGAACATTGGTGAGACTTCCATAGCATCCAAGTGATGCAAGACCAAGTAATAAGGGCAACACTTCAGGAACGCCTTTACGGCAATCTTCTTGTATAACCTATTTCGAGTATTACTTTACATCAGAAATCTTTTAAACTGATTAATAAATAGATCATGCTCACGTAAAGAGATAATACCCAATCTCCTGATGTAGCTTTACAATTTAGAACCTATTTATTGCAACTGAAGACCTGTCTATTACAACTAAAGATACATGTAACAACTGCAGATCTATCTATTACAACTCCAGATCTACTACTACAACTAAAGGTAAGCCTATCACAACTAAAGATCTATGTATCACAACTGCAAATCTATCTATTACAACTGCGGATCAATTACTGCAACTGAAGTTATACATATCACAACTGCAGATCTATCTATCGCAGCTGCAAATCCATTTATTTCAACTGCAGATCTACCTGTGACAATTGAAGATCTATCTATCACAAGTGAAGATCTATTTATTACAACTAAAGACCTACAACTGCATATATCTGTTTATTGCAACCGCAGATCTACACAGACCGAGCGCGCAAATCACCGGGGGGCTGAACTCTAGTCTCAATTTCGTGAAGGTTTTAAATAAGGATCAGACACATGAGGACAAAAATCGTACTAATTGACTAATTAGCAACTGTTTCAGGGTCAAATGTTGCATTGGAAGTTATTCAAGAGTTTCAGATATCATTTACATTTTGAGTACCGGGAAAATTCCTTGAAATTAATAAACGGGAGGTCCTAAGAAGAAGCGGGGAAGTATATTAATTCCAAAAAATTAATAAGCGGGGAGTACGATTATTTAACACTCGAGAGTACTAAAAGATTAGGAGATCTTTAATGTATTTAGTGATTATTTTGGAGATTATTAAGATTATTTGTGATTAAATGAAGTTATTTAAGATTATTTGAGATTGTAATATTATCAAAAGATTAGGAGATTTTTTTCTGCGCTTATTGAGATTGATTTTTGGATTATTTTCCGGACTAATTCAAATTATATTTGAGATTATTTTGAGTCTTTTGCCACGCGTGCAGCTGAGGCCGAGATAGGCCAGTGAAGATTGATAAAATATACATATTTTTAAGGAATCCTTTTCAGGACCACGTATACTGAAGCTACAGAAAGTTAAGGTGAAATATTTTAGGCCTATTATAAAATATTTACAGCATATCATGAAAACTATGTTGCTAAATGAATATCATTCTAATGACCATTTGCTAATCAAATATTTGTTCCTGGAATCTATTTGAACATAGAACTTTAACCTAGAACATAACATAACTTTAACATAGAACTTTAACCTACGTCAAAGATCCCTGATTTGTAAGATCGAGGCGCGAAGGAGTTATCGTAGCACTTTGTGGTACACGCTATGTCGAGGGTGGAAGGAACTTGATCTCCCCCACCCACCATAAGAAAGAAAGAGTGAGGGGCAAGTCGCTTCGAAAATTGCGAGCGAGAGTTTTATGAGTTAAGAAATCACCTTGACTTTCATGGTGGTTTTTGTTATTTCAGTTTGGTATTTGTGATTTTGCTGTGATTCTTGTGATTGCCATGTCATTTTATGATTTTTCTTTTACAACCCCCCTCCCCCGCCGATCCCAAGTGCCTCCATTAGGGGTCCCCCGTCACGAAGCGCTGGGCAATTTGCTTTGCAGGACGATGTTCTTAAAGTAGGTGCTATACGTTATGTGCCGAGTTGTCGCCCGTGACCTACTCTAGATATTCGATAGATGAAAATAATAAACGTTTTAATTTGATGTTATCAAAATGAAGGCCAACTTTAATGAGACCATAAATGGTAGATGAAATACCATATGGCGATCGTGTAAGTGACAAATAACTTGGCAAATTGATGTTTAAAAGTGATTTCGATCAATCCGTTGTTAATGGCAGCATGGTTGAGATAACCTGCTCGTTAATTGACAGAGGGCAAATTACCCTCTCACAGAGTTTTTGCAGAATGGAGAGCGCTAATGCTTTTGGTCATGGCTTTCCATCGGTTCATTTCTCTTGTGCTCAAATCATTGATGTTCTTTCTCTCTTTGCTATCCGCCGACGTGACGTTTTCTTCGCTACGTTTATTGCTCACTGATTCGAAAGCTTTTGTTAAAGATCAAACCACAGTCCCTCAAAGAACTCTCAAAGTTTGATTTAGAAACTCTGATCAAACATTAGGCAAGGTAGTTGCGGTACCAGCTCTCAAAAAGAGTATTGGGAGGGCGTCGAGACAGGGGGAGGGGGTCAGTCCATCATGGCGCTGCAATCGAGGTACGGGTCGGGTTGCTAACTCTAGATAAAGAAAACAAAGAACACTATCACAATGACGAATGCCCAAGAGGTCAACACCCTAGATGGCTTCCCCTTCTAACTCATATACAAAGCTTTTCACAGAAAACAATTTATATATCTAAATCAGTATCTGGAGCTTTTGGGATCTACAATTTGCTGTTTTGTATAATTACATGAAACGTGTAGGCAACTAGTCATTTAAAGGCACAAGTCTTCTCTGAGAATGATCTTTGCGTTCGTATCACTCTTTCTGCTGTCTTTGGCAGTCTATTGCAGTACCGTCCAGTTTGTGGGCATGAAATATAACATAACTATATCGATTGGTTGATTCTCTCAAAACATTGTTTTCTAACTTCAGTATTGGCAAAATATGAAACATTTTGCTAAATTACTCATTTTTACAAAACAAGGAGTGAAAATACAAAACGATTCCATATAAAACAGGTCGGTCAGCAACCTCAGGCAAAGACAGTCTTTTAGCAGTTTTCCGCATACAGAAAGCATTAGATCGCTCGTAAGCCACTAGCTCCTTAGAAATCCAAGAATTTCGGAGTTCTTACGTCGCTGCATCATAATTAACTGCTCTATTCCCTATTCAACGGTTAAAGTCAGTCAGATCTGATGTCAGATACACCAAAATCGTCATTCCATTTATTCCAAACTAAAAAACTATCAGCAGAATGGAATAGTTAGTGGCCGTGGTGGCAACTAACACCGTTTTCCGCTGCCCAATATCTACTGGCCCTGTTTCTTGTGAGATTTATTTTAATTCGTTTAGTTTTAATGAGGTTGCTCACAACAAGGCTTAATTGCCACTGACACGTTTAGAGCTATAGAAAAAGAAAGCATAGAAAAGACAGGTTAATTAAGTGAAAGATTAAGATAAGAGAAACGTGTTACTGAGAATCTTGAACCGATTACACGTTCTTTTTATATAAGCAACTCCATTTTCAGGGTCAGGCCTCGAGTTGCTTAGCAATTTTCCAAAATCAGGCCTGGAGTTGCTTAAGAAGTTGCTTACGTATCACCACAGGTTATCGTCGAATTTCGTTGTGTTGTAAATGATGAAATACCAACTGATGGTTGGATCCTTGATCTATTTGCTTGACACATTATCAACAGTGTGATATTTGTTATATATTAATAGTTTGTAATCAATTCTTAACGATAAAAGTTTCTTGATTTGTTTTTCCGGCGTTTTAAAAATTGTCCCTCCTGAATTTGAGGCTTCGAGTTGCTTAGCTTATTGCGTAGATTTCGGACCAAATCGAGGCCTCACAACTAAGCAACTGAGTTGCTAATAAAAAAACAACGTGTAAGGTTATATTCATTAGGGAAGCAGGAGAAAGAAAGGGACTCCAGAGAGAGACAGTGCGAGGAAAGAGACCCATGGCATAAGTGGAAGTCCTGCACACTCGGTACCTCAACAGTGAATGGATGAAGTTTCATGAAGAAACAAGTAGTACGTTGCACAGACTTTAATGGTGGAACCGACGAAGAGAGCTCCTTGTTACATCGTCGGTGGAAGCGTCTGTAGAAAAGGGAAAGAGATGATATAGCCCGACGGTGTGAAAGAGCTTCAAGGGTCCCAGAGAGTGCTCAGGACCAGTCAGATTCGAGACTCGACGTTGGATACGATCCAAAAGATTTAGACTAGACATGGCAAATACTCCATACATGGTCGGATTAAAGATTTATATAGGTAAAGAATGCTTTCCATTGAGAGGTATTTTGCGCCCAATAAAGAGAGCCAACGTTCGTGGAAGCTGACTTGGCAACAGCTTCCATATAGGATTCCAAGAGAAATTCTGGAAGAAAGAAAGCCCAAGAAGCCTAACATCAGAGCTCTCGGGGAGCTGGACATCATTTATGGTGACTGGTACAAGAATGGGTTTCGAAAGGCGGTTGATAGAGAGAAGCTTTGTTTTCTGCTCATTCACAGTAACCAGCCATTTTCTTCCCCAATCAGCAACTACGAAGAGATCATTCTCAAGAAGGTTCGCCGTCCTAGCTTTATCTAACGGATGTGGCTTGTCCAGAGACAAATGAAAGGTGGTGTCGTCAGAAAAAATAGCTAATTCTGCAAGGATCCGATCAGGGAGATCATTTATACAGAGTATGAATAGAGTTGGGCCAAGCACAGAGCCCGGGGGAACACCAGCCTTACGTGAGCAACTGGTGGAAGAACGACCATCAAGTACAACCATGATACTGTGACCACACAGGAATAACTGCAATATGGACAGTAGACTTGACTTAGTTGCATAACCCTCCAAGGGTCTATGCACATTCCTTCTTAACATTGTCCTTCCAGCCGACACGATCCGCAGCTTTCTTTTCAGCTGTGAGAACGGGTATTCCAAGGTCTTGGACAGTAGTTGGCCTGTAAAGCCGTATGCCTTAAGCTTAACGGTGAGACCAGGGTGCCAAACCGTATGAAATGTCAAGTGCACTAGCGGGTGATTCACCTGAAACATCAAGAACACGGTGTTTAAGCTCGGTGATAACAGTAAGTAGGATCAGCAGTAAACAGTGAAGAACGAAAGCCGTACTGGCGGTCAGAGAAAAGTCCAAGAGATTCGAGATGTTTGATCATTAAGATATTGATGATGGTCTCAAAGACTTTCCTTAATGGTAGGTAAAGGGCTAATTGAACGATACTGCAAGGGTCAGAGCGTCCACCAGAGTTTTTTAAAGCTGGAACACCAGAGGCTACTTTACAGCTACTTCTCGTAACTGTAAAGTGTGCGATATAAGGGTAATACCCTAGCACCTTGGGAAGCAAGACAGACAGATGCCATGATGACAACCTGATCAGAGCTAACCAGCGGTGCAGAGTGAGTCAAAGAACATATGTTGGGATTCGAGGTAAGAAAGAGATCCAGAGTAGATGGGTTTGATCTTCTGAGTCTGGAAGTTTTGTTAGGAAGCCAACAAGTTGCGATAGACCTTGCGATACAGAAGAGTTTAAGGCAATTACTCCAGCAGCATTTGTGACATGAGAGTGAACAAGCCAATCACGATGATGGGATGTTGAAGTCTCCACAAGCAAAAATGTTGGCTGACGGACGTAAAAGGCTCTGTCAATTTTATCCGAGATAGACTCAAGCACAGAACAATCTTCTGATGATGGAGAACGGTAAAGAAACAAAAAGTTGATAGTAGATGGCAAGTGGCATGCCACTTGTAAACGGACCTATACGATTGTAGGACACCTTTCACATCGAAGTGGCATGCCACGTGGCAATTACGACTTGCCACTTTTGTGCCACTCGAGAAACAAATCAGAACGTTTCTTTAAAAAACATGCCACGTCGCAAAGTTGCTCCTCGGCCAATCATGGCAGAATATGTCTACATCACATAATCAGCTTGGCACGTGAGGAACCATGCGCAAGTCCAGGGTGTTTGGTTATCGACTTACGTTGAAATTTTAACTATGAACCACAGAAAAGGGAACAAACTTGTCTCTTTTCTCGATACACATTCTTTTTATAGATCAAGCCTTAAGAATTGCAGTTTCTTGGTTACATAGATGATATTAAATTATTTACTCTGTCTATATCTGTTTTGTATTCAGTTTGGGTGTTTTTTTATCAAATATCGCTCATCGTTTAAATGGCCTCAGCCACTGTAAACAATGAAAGACTGCAGGATGACCCAGTGTCACAGTGACTTCCGATGAGACTTAGCTGATCATACATTTTTTATAATTCGAGAATCCATTAAGTATGATAACTTCCTACCTTAGATGGAGTATAAATCATTCTTTAGTGCCAATGCATCAGTGGCAATTAGTCTCCTGCCTCTACAATAAAGGATTTACAATTGCTACCAAGTGACGAATGGTGTCTTTTCGGTGCAGTTTAAGGCCCTCTCAGAAAATTCACAATATAAAAGCGTTATCCCCTGTCAGATACGGAATGTACCCACCACCTCATCTTACATTATCTCCCTTAACAGTGCACTTATTAGAGTGAGTTCATTGTCCTCATCATTCAACGAGAACATCCTCTACTGAACAGCAAAATTTAAATAAGAGTGACGTGGCATTTGCCACTTCAGTGTAAAATCACCGCTGTGCATGGCATTTGCGACGTATTATATTCGACGCGCCACTTGCGACGTGCCACTTCGGTGTAAAAGCTCCCTTAGGAGGTTGCTGATTCCACACCTGGTAAAAGGAGCGATAATATCTAGCCAAATAAGGAAAGTGTGAATATGTGTGTGTGTGTGTGTGTGCGTGCATGTGTGAGTGTGTGTGTGTGTGTGTGTGTGTGCGTGTGTGTGTGTGTGAGTGTGTGTGTGTGTGTGTGTGTGTGTGTGTGTGTGGGAGACGCACTGCGAGGGTGTGAGTGGACGCGGCTGCTTCGCGCGGTTGTGGAGCGCGGGTGCGTGTGTGTGGCGTGTGTCAATGAATATACATTTCAGCCAAAAAATTTTCAGCCATATTTCTTTTACGATGAAAAAATAAAGCTCTCAACTTAATCACCTCTAACTTCAACTTGATATTCAGTTTCACATCCCAAAGTCAGAAGAGGTGGATTAGTCAGTGTTCGACACACTTTAGCTACAGATTATTTCCTGTCGTTTCTAGTTGTGTTCTACTTACAGCTTTAAAGTACAATAATTGAAATCAATCACTGCCAAACGTGGTGTCCAGTCTCCGAAAACACGACAAAAACGTAGTGTCCAGTCTCAGGAAACAAGTGGTGCAAGTACTTGAATGATTGCGTCATACAACTGAAAAACTACTAGAAAGTACGATAAGACGCAATGCAGCTCAGGGACCAAGACGTAGACGCTGCAAAATTCAGACAAGTGTAGAATGTAATCAACTTGGTCATATTCCGAACAGACGGCAATCCCACTGCTTGGAGCTTAATACATGGAAACTAAAAATCATTTTCGTAGGAAATTTATAAGATATTGAAAACTTTGGAGAAAGGTTAATATCATAAAATGTTTTATTATTTAACTAAATATTTTTCCGATCCCTACTTATTACACACTAGGAATGAAGCCGCGAGGGTCACGAGTAGCTGCCATACCGACTATATTGCACTCGAAGATCGATACAACTAAAGCTATCAATACTGCAGAGTATCTTGGATTAAAAAAAGGAACTGATGCTTGATATGTACAAGACTTTCTGCACTCTCCCCCACAACTTTACCGAAACTAATATCTACGTTTGAAATACGGTTGGCAGCCCGTATTCTACATTAAGCTACAACCCAATACAACCGGTGCCTATCACACTAATTGCACCATTTACCCGTGCCTATTGAATCATCCGTACCCCATCTACGCAGGGCATCTTGGGCTATTACAAGATATGGCCATAGTTCACAGACATTGAATTTAACATTGAGTGATTTAATAGTCACTTGGGTACTGAGAGTATCATCCCTGAGCCTGAAACCTGGCAAATCACTTCACGAACCATGGCTGCAGCGCCCGTAGTTCCGAGCCTTTACTTCCACGATTCCCCGAGTTTGCCAACCTTGCAGCAACTTGGTTCACAGTGAGATCAGTAATTCAATAATGATAATTCACGCCTGAATGAATCGGAGGGTTTCAATCAGAGACTGCATGTGGAAATTAGAGCAAGTCGTAATTAGGATATTCTTACATGATCTCTTTAGTGTAAGTGAATGGAAGTCGGACAGTCCATTAGAAAGCATCTACCGCACGTACTCTTGGGAACCTAATAGGCGTCCCTCCCCGCTAATTAATTTTCCAAAAATCTTCCACCCAGGACATTCTTATACCAACCCCCCGCCTAATAATTTTTACGTACTGTCCTACCCATGACACTCTTTTGAGGACGTCCTTTGGCGGGCAAGTAGAAAATGTCTTTATTAACATATGAAAATCACACATTAAAAGATGACGGTGGCCTTTTACGAGGCTCGAAGAATTGTGAAGACAAACATTAGGGAGTTAAAGTTGATTCTAAACATTGCTTCTTGACTTCCTTTTTGGTCCCCCCCCCCCCCCCGTTTATTAAGTTGATGGGATTTTTCCAACCCTCCTCCCGTTAATTCCAACCCCCGTCTATTAGGCACCCAAGAGTACACACGCACAGGCTCCTAAAAACAGGAACATGTTCTGGGTTTAAACAATAAATCCATCACCTTCACTGGGGCAATTGTTCCTTAACTACCCTCTTCTTACCATTGACATTTACATCAATCCAATGTACACCATTATTATGACACTCTGAACTCCTGTAGGTGTCAGTTAATACGAATAAAATGTTACCATGTGAAACCAAGTCGCAACGCAAAAGTATACTCGACTGAGTTTGTCACAGATCTACACAGTAAACAGCACGTGATACAATGTCGTAAGTTAAACATTTAAGAAAGTTATTCTTTCAAATGCTACTGCAAAGAAATAATCTACTATAAATCAGTGACTGCTTGACAAAATAAATAATATATATCATAGCTCTAGTATATAATCAAAAGATGACGTATGCCGAATCTCATAAAGCAACAGACCAGCTGATTTATTGCATGTTTGCAGCATTTATCAAATAAAAAGACTACTTGAGGAAAGAAAGTGTCAGGGACGTAGGAATCACTTCCTAATTGGGAGATTTAAAACATCAGGAATGGCAGTAAAAGGGATAGTGTTTCCTTTTCTTGTTTTTATGCTTGATATCGCACATGGAGACACTGCCACTTGTATTTGCACGAAAGTTACAATGCTTGATAGTATGTTATACGGATATATAGAAGTATCTAATCTCTAAGCTTAAAGCTTGTACACGTTGTTTTTTATAAGCAACTCCATTTTCAGGGTCAGGCCTCGAGTTGCTGAGCAATTTTCCAAAATCAGACCTGGAGTTGCTTATGTAGTTGCTTAGGTATCACTACCTATGAAATACTAAATGATGGTTGGATCTTTGATCTCTTTGTGACACATTATCGACAGTGTGATATTTGTTGTGTATCAACAGCTTGTAATCAATTCTTAATGAAAAACGTTTCTTGATTGGTTTTCCAGGCGTTTTAAAATTGTTCCTCATGAATTTGAGGCCTCGAGTTGCTTAGCTTATTGCTTAGATTTTGGACTAAATCGAGGCCTTACACCTAAGTACCTGAGTTGCTTATATAAAAAAAACTTCACAGGCTCTTAACAGAAAGAAACCGATTTAGAAGGCGAATTGTAACGATCAGAGAGCTAACTGACTTTAATAAGCGCTTTAGTTGAATACCACTTGTTTGTATATGACAGTTCAATTTGTTGAAATATAACACAATACGCCATCATATCTCTTTCTTGGTTTGCAGTTAAGGCCAAACAGATAACTGCACTCCGACTTTGTTCAACTATAAACTTCTACGGGGATTCGACCTTGTAAGTGCATTATGACTTGGTAGCACTGTGCGACTTGAAGCAAGCGTATGCAGACTAAAGTTTTCTTTATGTATCTGATTCCTACGTTACTGAGCATTAAACCAACTAACATAAAAATACAAAAATTGAAAACAACAACTTAGTACCAGACCTCATGACAAAAAAAAAGATGCCAATATCAAAAAGCTATTACAGCTTTTTAAAAGTAAACACGATAACAGACAACGAAAAATAAAAATACCGTATTATATATTTACAAAATATATGTATTTCGTTGTCAGGGAATTGGGCTTCCAAACATGGGTGGTTTTGCTTGTTACAGTAGGCTGTTATGCGGGTTTCTGGTGATGTGGAAGTCCTAATCCAAACTTAGAATTAAGACATGCGCCAATAATAAGTCATGTCATGTTTGCCTCTCAGGCATGGATTCCAGAATATTGGAGATCCTTCTTGATCATCAGCATAAGGTAATCCAGATTACCGCAAGTTACGTAGTGCACACGAGGCAAAAAGTTTCCGACCGCTGTTTAAAACCTCTCAGGGATTCTCTACTGTCTATGTCGTTGAAGTACAAGTAATCGTCTCGGCATAGAGGTTTAACCCGTGAATTCACGAAGGCTTTCCTTGCTCATTCATAAAGTTACAGTATATGTCGTATTCAGACCTCCCCCATGTAATGGCATCATGAAATTTTAATGACTTTTAAAGTTAAGGATACGTTTGACAGAAATTATTGTTAGAGTAAGCTGGAAAAGGGTCTTCAAACCCTAATCAATTCTTGTATTACAAGCTTGTAATCAACTCCCTTTCACGAAACAAAATCATGCCTGCCATTGAGGGAGTGTGCCCAGTTAATAACGAGTTCTCAGATTATTCGATTGCCTTTTCAAGCTTGCCTACTTCTATCCCAGTTGAGGGGGG
>JAAAKM020006971.1:133416888-133445088 GCA_010016025.2 Alatinidae sp. Z8VKAUB7J3 | reverse complement strand
ACTGACATTTTCTGGAGGAGGTAGGAACCACGACGTAGGGCGTCTAAGGTAAAAATGTTCGCCTTGGGAAACTCAAATTGTAAGACCATCTCTTCATGCTCGTAATAATCTCCTGAACTAAGGTTCGTCACCCCATAGATAGTGTCCTAGACGATTAAAGATTCCTCCCAGCAATTCCACTGCTACAACAAAGCAATCTCAGAACGTGGACTAAATTATAATCTTACAGTTGGTCTCGTCCAGCTGTAAACCATTTCGTTCCTGTGACTATTATGATATGATACAATCTCAATGTCAAGATCAATTATGGTGCTATCAGCGGCTCCTTCTCTACTGGAAGTTTATATTTCTTACGGATTTGCTCAGTTCGATATTCGTCATCGTCATCCTCTCCACTCATAAAGTAAATCTTCTTCCCTTTCTTTTTTTCGATCAGTCCAGGTTTTTCGAATAAAGGTACCTTTAATGTTCGTTTCCTGTAGTAGCAATATCGCAGGCAGAAGTAGAAAATGATCATAGCAATCAAAATAATCAACAGTGGAAACAAAATGATGAAGATGGCCAACTGCACATCACAGTCCTTGTAGTACCATTTGTTGGCTGGGCAATTATGGGGCACAAAACCGAAGAACGGGTACACGTGGCACGACTTCGTTTTCTCGCACCAGAAACATTTGCCGTCTTTGACACATCCTTCGCATTCCATGTGCTTCAAGCAGCGATCAGTAACTAAAAAAGGAAAGAGGTTACATCTGGATTTACTACTTATACATTTTATTACCTATACTGCCGTGTTTCACTTTTAACAACAACTGTAAAGGATCTGTTATGAAAATAAGGCTTTGCTCAATTACATACACGTTTCGATGTAAAAAAGTGTTTATTATATAAAAATGTGTTTATTACTACAAAAATATACACAAATGCATATAATCCCAAAGCATTAAAAGAGCCTAAAAGCTAAAAAAGAGAAAACTCCTCCTCTAGGTCGCTTTAAAGGAATCAACTCGATTCGCCAGGTTCTCATTCTCGTTTTCGATCCCTTTGCTCGTAAAACGGTGGAATGCTACAACACCCTTAATTGAACTTTAAATATTATCAACTTAAATAACATTAAAAAAGTAAAAACATATCGAAGTGAAAGTTCTGAGAAAGTATGGTCAATATTACGCAGAGCTAGTATTTCCAAAACCTTGGTTTCGTGATTCCTGTTCATGAATAAACTCATTACTCCTAGACGTCAGGTCGAAGTTGGCCGTTGTACCTTCACATGTTTGCAGGACTAACAAACGGTCAACTGTGAAAAACAATCCTTAAGTGATGGCATTGTAGTTGGCACACTAAGCATAAATTCTGGAGTTTTAACAACTTTAGCCAATAGGGCAACAGTATCAATAGCTGTCTTGAATTTGATTATTATCACCAAAGTAAAAGCTACATATATACATTATGTTATAAGTTATGTACTCTGACTCTTAAAGATTTAAAATGTCTTGCTTAGTCCATTTCTTCTCCAGCATCTTTCAATTTATCTACTGAGTCACTTGGCACTTTGTGTCTGAGGTGTGTACATGGAACTGAAGCAGGAATCTTTACAGAAAAGGGCCCTCTTAATCATTACGGCTAGTACAATTGAACTACACTCAATCACTTTTAATTTGTCAAAACCACAAATGGATGTTTCATCAAGTTTGCATTGTTATATCGACATTGATGATACCTATAAATTCCTTTTAAAAAGCAAAGAATTCATGGATTAAAGATTTCTACATTAAATAACCTTAGCTGCTGTATTGGTTTATTGTGAGAGTAAAATACAAATAAAAAATATTGTTCCAAGACAAAGCAATAAATTTACAGTGAAGCTCTTAAGAATGAATAACAAGTGTTGCATGAAAAGGTGATCAAATGGAAAAGATGCAGACCTTACAAGACTTGGTATCCAGTTGTTCAGACTGACATCAGAGCTCTAAATGCAAGCAGTGCACTTGCCCATGATCAGTTGGAGTGCAAGAAAGTTATTAGATGAATACTATGTAACCCCTCCAGCATGGGATAACAGATATTAAAATGAAAATAACCACCATCATCAAGATTGAGAATGGTAAATGAGAGGCATGGATTGAAGTCATGATTCAAAAATACATCATGGTTTTCCATCTAAATTGTAACAAGCATGTTTCAAAATGATGAGAATCTTTCTGTGTCTTCGACGGAGGCATATCAGTTAAGTATGATGAACAAAATATCAAAAAATTTCTGACCACTGGAGGTACACTTTAAGCTGTTTTACTTTTGGTTGAGATACTGTATTAAGCATATGGGCTTCATATCATTAAGGAGTAATAAACATAAAGAACTTCCACGGCTTTATTCGCATATATTTAAGGAAATTTTTAAGCACTGATCATTTAAAAATTTGTACGAAAATTAGGTAAACTTACCTTTTCGTAAATTAATAAATTAATCATTAAAAAAATCATCAATCACCCAGTGAATCTGCTAGTTCAGTCACCAATCAAGAAACAACTTCACTGAATCTACGAAATTAATCAATCAGCTAATGATCCTGTCATTTCAGCACCTAATAAAATAACTTCTTCATTCTTATGTTACCAAATTTTCAAGCAGAGGTGGAGAGTAGGTACTATTCCCGTTCTTCGTTTAAATTAAATACGGGTTTTCTGGGGAATAAGGGCAGATACAACAATTTATGGTGACCCATGTTTTTTCTACTGAAGCCCTTGTGTCAGGCAGATTTTGGCAACGTTTCTCTCAGTTTTTTGAATTGGCTGTTGTTTTGAAACGGGGACAGAGCACTGTGAATGGTGAATTAGTCAATCAATGAATGGATGTATATAGACTAATTAATCGGTCTGTTAACTAAACTGTTACAACAATAAATAAAGCACTCAATCAGTCAATCGATGAATTAATTAATCGATATATTCAGCAGTTGAGAAAAAACGTTAATAAAAAGGGTGTAAACAATGTACCTCAATTTCCGTATCTCTGATTTCCCTGGCCAAAGGTCCAGTTCCGTCTTTGGAAATTAAAGTTTCCATGAAATTTCCTAACGACACTTTAACATACCCAATATTTGTCTTCTGTACATCCGTATGTAAATCCCAGACTGTAAACAACACCGACGTTTCACCGACTTTATCGCTCGGTAAACGAAACGAAAACTCTTGATCGTACTCAGGATTTGTTGACTCATCCGGCGTCGACTGCTGCTCGGAATCATCAAACTCAACGAGACGGATGTTAACCAGAGGCCACTTTGCAGCCTCGCCGCCCTTAAGAGAAACATGTCGTCCTGATATTAAGTGAACGATCAGGATCTGCTGCTCAGCATCGTAACGTAGAGAAAAACACAACTTTCCGAACCCCGCCGACGGTGTCCCACTATCTGGTTGTCGCTGTCTCTCTGAAACGAGCGCGTCTTTCACTCGCAATGGCGGCAAGTCCCGAAAACGAGCTCTTTGATTTCGGCTCTCGTTCAGTTCATCGTTTAGTTTTCCTCGGATATCCTTGGGTCCGATGGGCTGAATAGGATCGCCGTTTGTTGGAACTATTATATACTCATCTTCATCTACTTTATAATATGGACCCTTGCCATATTTTCGAAAGTGATTCATAAGCTTATTATCAAGGCATACGCTGTATGCACATATTGCCATGAGAAGAACCAATGTGGTACACAAGAGAAGAGCAAGAACAAAGAGAAAGACGTCCATGGATTCTAAAACAAAGAGAAAAATAAAGAACTTAACTCAACTTGACTACTGTACTCTTTCTATCTTTATCAGGGGTAGGATGGATGAGGATTTTATCTCAACTTGACAACTCTTTCCATCACTTTTAGTAGGAGTAAGATGGATGAACATGTACTCTCGAGTGCCCAGTGCGTGGGAAAATTTCATGTGAATTAATAAACGGGGGGAGGGGTGAGTCAGAAATTCGTAAAACGACTGATATTTACTTTATCAAGTCAAGTGCATTTTATACTTTTGACAAAAAATACTTTTTCTTCAACTGTTATTCTAAAAGAAAACACTCCAATTAGGTTACGAGTTCACTGCAATAACTTATGTAGACAATGAGACAATAAGAACAATCACATGCGTCATCAAGCAAGCCCCTTGTAAATAGGTATTGTTTTAATAGATTTATTCAGTTACTGTTTTCACGATTACGAACATGACGGACTAGTATTTCGACTCATCTTCATCAATTTGGTGCCGTGATCAGGATTTCGAATGTTTCGAATGTTTCGAACAAAATTTCGAATGTTGCGAATGTTTCGAACAAAAATTTTTATAAAAATCATATTGACCCTTGGACACTGTTTTGCTAAAATTAATAAACGAGAGGGGGGTCTTAATAAGGGCCGGGGGTGGAGAAAAAAGTGAAAATTACTAAGTGCCTCTCTTGTATTTGGCGCCCGATAGTAGGAGGCAGAACATCTTACGAACGTCATCCGCAAAGGATATGTCGTACTGATGATTTCTTTCTTGTATCAAACGTGTGTATCTTTCTCTTTTTATAACGTTATCCTCATGAATCAGTTTCAATTTAATGCGATTTTCCCCACTCTCCATTTGGCAATAACTGGGGTGGCGCCAGCGTTCATGTGACTTTTATTGGAGAAGGAGGGCTTTAAGACCGGATGCCCTTTCTCAGTGTGGCCCAACATGGGTGATACCGCCCCCTTGGAGGAAAAACGACTTTTAAATGGGGCAATATTTTGATGAGATGCAACGGAATCTCATTTATGGTCTCTATCAAATAAAAAAGTGGGGGGGAGGGGGGCGCGAAAATGAAACCATCTGACCACTAACAGGCGACAAACCAAAAGAGTTGGAAAACCCGCCATTCCTGACATCACCATGGCTCGTCGCGGAATCAAACCTGTGCCCTCTGGCATTGGGGGCTGGAGGACTATTTACGACCACGGCCGATTTAGAGAATTAAAGGCAGCCACTTGGTACTTGAAGTGGTTCAGCATCCCCCCTCTCGCCCAACACGTATGAAATAAAGTACACACAAAATAATTTTAGGATCTCATATACGATTAATAGATAAAAAAAAGTTTGGAAACCAACGTCTTTGGGCGTTAATACATATCTCCCTCCCCCCTCCCCCTTCATTTTTCCATAGTTTCTGGTGGGATAACATTTGGTATGATATATTTATGCTTTGAAATATTTAGTAACTATTTAATTTATTAACTTCTTTGCCTATAAGTATAGCAATTAACGGACGAATTCTGCTATGAAGAGATAAGGGATGAAATTTACGTAGCGTGAATCCCTTCCCTTCGCGTTTATACCATACTGAAGTTATATTGATCATTGATGTTTGTACTACATACGTTTTAAAAAGCTAAAATCTCCTTTAACAACATAATTAACTCCTGATGCTATTCTATCGTAGTACATAAAAATATGGAATATTGAATGGGGTAAATTAGCGCTGGTATTTGCATCCTGTTCTTTTCTGTTTCTACCGTTCAAGACACGTCCGAACGTGAAAGTACACACGGTAGTCTATGTTAGGGCTTCCTTTGAAACGATCCTTCTTGTTGTATTGGTTTTTGTCAGGTTTTCCAAATAGGTAATGCTTATGGTATAAAGATTTCCACAAAAACACGTGCTCCGGATGCCAGTCCTACATTCTTCCCTTCCTTCCCGTTTCGGTTTACGTCCCACAACCCAGAAATATCCTACAAGGAAAAGCTTGGATGAGATTGCTTCCCTGGTCATGATAAGAGGCAGGACTTACCAGCAGGCTGCATGGCCACTACGTCTGTATTTGCCGATAGCATATTTCAACACGTTTGTAATCTTACATCAACCATGCTTGATATCAAATGTCCTCTTACCTTTGGTAAACAGCATATTCGCTATAATAACAAAACAGTGAGTAATGATAGTCCAAGCTTTAATAGTGACCAATGCTTCATGATCTTCCGATCCTGGAATCCATGGCTGCGATCCTTATCTTCGTCTCACGTCCACAAGAATAAAATCGATTGCATTTTCACTATTACTAGTTACCTAAGCGAATTACCAAAGTCATTCCTTTGATGGCAGCATAAATAAATCTGGAATCTTGAATACTTGTTTCTGTTTCAAAGCTAAACTACAAAACGGGCAGTTACAGTTAAAACTACCCGCCGAGTTTTGAAATCACTGTCTTTGAAATTGACTGGTCCCGCTGACAATATCCGGTTTAATGTCTTTTGTTTACAGTCATCTGGCTTCCGTTTGTAAAAGGATTAGGCTGATTGCAGAAGAAAGGTGGCATCAAAGAGGTAGAGTGCAGTTTGTAAGGGTACGGTTTATCTGCACTAAATCTCTAATTTTGAAACTCAATGGTTCTAACGAGATCTATCTTATTTGCCTTCAGTGAAATAAAGACCCACAGTGACGCTGTAAACGATGCTGTGTTCGATCGGATTTGTCCCATTTGTTTGCATTGTTGAGTCATGCTGCGTTAATGAGAAGCCAGTGGGAATGGACTGCAGATGATCTGCACGTAAAACGGGACCAACGGTTTGAAGATGTTAACAAGAAAGGTTCATATGGCTTTGGTGTGAAACGTCTGTTGGGGCTGTGCAGGTAGGTTAAAATTCAATACTTTTCTTCAAGTATGCGTGTGCGTTTGTTTGTTTGTGTATGAGTACTGATTATGGATTGATACAAAGGGCAGTGATTCCTCTGTTGCAGCTCGTGTGTTTGTAACTGCAATTAAAGCCTTCTTTAGTTGCCTATGTCAGAAATCAAGGCCGTACTAGCCATAGGGGCGATGGAGGCATCCCCCCACTTTTCCCTAGCGTAACCACGTTTTTAAAATGAAGTCCTTAGCCTAACAGTAGTCTGCTATGTTATCGAATGCAAACTGTGTGCCATGACAAAAAGGAGAAAGCCTGAAAGGTATTTACAAAGCACAACCCCTCCAGCCCCCTGGCTCCGCCCCTTTAAACCAACCGGGTGTAAATTGTGGGCTGTTTCTCAGTACATTGAGCTCGTTACTGCCTCACTACCTCAGACCAGAGCAGCCTAGGTGGCATGGTGGAATATGCTACTAAACCACTAGGTAGAAGGGCCTTGGTTACGCGGTGGCAACAACATGCTCAACACAGTATTTTCTACATGATGCTTATCATATTTCTACAGGTGTAATGTTCTCGCCCATAAAAGGATTTCCACAACTATATATACTTTTAAGTTAATTTGATCGACCAAAATTCATTTGAAAGTCTACCTGATAACCTCCAATTGAGTAGACATTGCCTTGAGAATGTCGTTGCCACCACGTAACCGAGGTCGTTATGGCCTAACCAGCGTTTCCGGTTTAGTCACGTATAAATATGTTTTTAAGAGAGTTTCTAAGAGACGCTGACAAATGTTCTGCACTTCAAATTTTGATCACCTGTAAAGGGGTCCTATGTCAAAGTAAAATGGTTAGTTGTTACACTATTTGCTATCCTGTGCTCCAGACCCAAAACAAAATTCTTTGGGTCTGCGAATCAGACGGCGAAAAGCCATCTTGTATTTGACCAAATTCTTATGAAATGCGCGCGCAGGTTACATAAATGAAGATGCTTGCGGTGGCGGTGCCGGTTGTGACAGCAGGAGCAGGGAGAGGATGAAGAATAAGATTGAGAAGAGGTGAACGAGATGATAAATGAACGAACTTTTAATAAATTACAAATTACCACCTGCAATGAAGAACTTGATGCTGTTGACTGTTTCGGATAAATCTAATTTCAGCAATTGAGTATCCCATCTTTCCTGCGCGTTTTCATGTTCCTCTATCGGATATTCCTTGTCTGTTACTGGGGAAAATATGATACTATGACACCTCATTTATACAATATTCCGTAAATCAGGCGTTTCATGTTACTAAGTCAGAATGTAGAATACACTACACTTCAGGGAACATGGCGATCTGCCTTCCACAGCAAGGAATTATTAGTTCCGTTTTGAAGATTACGATTTTTAATCTTCGTCAATGGAGGAGAGGTCTCGCAATCATCATCTCATTCTTCACAGATAATAATAATTAAAATAAGACACATATTATATATTTATCTAGAATCTTCTCAAACTAATATAGGAAACTCCAAATTAACGAGCGGGTCATAATGAGGAGGAGGAAGCAAAGGGGAAGGTGGCGATGATGATGCTGGCAATGTTGCTGTTAATGACCATAATAGCAACGATGATTAAGATGGGGTTACGTTCATTTCGATGAAAATCAGAATGACTATGTTAAGGACGATGATTATATTGTTGCTGGTAATGACGATGACGATAACGATGTTGATGATGATGACGATATTGATGATGATAATGATGATGATGATAATGATGATGATGATGATGAGTTGCTGACAAGTCAATACTACGGCAGCCTGCTGGAAAGCCTGGTCTATATGGAATGCTGTAAACAAACATCCTGGGCGCAAGAAGAGGTTGGCATATATCACTTCAGGGATAACAAACAACATGAAGTCGATATGGTGTTGGAGCGCACTAATGGTCAAATCATTGGTGTTGAGGTTAAAGCTTCGGCCAGTGTAAAAAGCCAGGATTTTAAAGGGCTATCAGTGCTGGCCGAATTTTCGGGTAAGGCCTTTGAACAAGGTATTCTGTTCTACACCGGGCAGGAGATACTACCGTTTAAACAGGGTGAGAGAACTTTCTACGCATTGCCTATGGGCTTATTTTGGGGTGATAAGGTTCTATAGTTTTTTTGTCGGGTGTCCTATGTCAATCGGCTTGGTTTTGCCGGTGCTGATATGCAGATCATTTAGCGGGTCGGAAGTCCCAATCGCAGTGCCCAGTTTGTTGGTTAGGGATATAAAACCCCAGCTGAAATGGCTGAACAATTAAACCACCAGGCGGACTGAACTCAGACGCTGTGGTAGCAACTCTGGGGGCAGGTCACCAGCACTGAAAATTGGTCCTCGTATCTCTACCCAGGCTTTGAAGAACGGTATGATTGCCCGGGCAATGCCCCACCAAGATACCCTTGGTTTTGCACCTCCCTTAAATAGTACCAAGGACGATGTAGACGAGATCGTCGCGATCTCTGAGAAATCCATTAATGAAGTAATGGATGAGCTTGTTAAAGAAGGTAGCTTTTAAATTATAAACTGAGCACGCAATCTGGGCGGCCTCCCGGCCGCTATATTGTCTTTCCACTGAATAGAAGCGATAGATGCAGGGTAGAGCCAGAATATTTTTATCTTTGTTGGATGTTGCTGGATTTGCAAATGGTGCAGGAGAGGACTCCTGAAATAGTCTTAACTTACTGTATTTATAGGTTATTTTCGATATTTTGACATTGTCGTGTTACTTTCTGTGTTTCATAGAAGTTAACCGCTACGACACTCATATCCATATCACTGAATTAACTCGCTTTTTTATCCACTAGATTTCGTCTGTGGGATGTCTGTGGCTCAAGATTGGAAACTTGTGCTATATACCTTTGCTATATATACTTGTCGTGTGTAACTTTAATGGAGGTGTTCCTGATGTCTACCGGTTCCGTATTCGTGAATAACCGCACACAGGCGGTTAGATTGCCAGCTGATACCCGCTTTCCCGATGATGTGAAGCAGGTTAATGTCCGGATTGTTGGCAAGGATCGGGTGTTGTCCCCTGTAGATAATACATGGGACAGCTTCTTCCTTTCCAAAGAGCGTGTCAGCGATGATTTTATGGAGGAGCGAGCTTCCCAAGAGCAGTCCGAGCGAGAAGCTTTCTGATGCTGAAATACATGCTCGATACCAACATTGCCATCTATGTGATCAAACGCCGCCCGCCAGAGGCACTTGCAACGTTCAATCAGCATGCCGGCCAGCTTTGTATCAGCTCGATTACTTTAGCTGAGTTAATGCACGGGGTTGAGAAAAGCGCCAAGCCGGATCATAACTTGCGGCAAGTCGAGGATTTTACTTCCCGCTTAACTATATTGGAGTACGGCAATAAAGCGGCCGCTCACTATGGTGATATTCGGGCTGTTCTGGAACGTAAGGGCACGCCCATCGGGGTTAATGATTTGCATATTGCTGGGCATGCCAGAAGTGAAGGCTTAACCCTGGTCACGAATAACTTAAAAGAGTTCGAACGAGTGGAAGCCCTGCGCCTGGAGAATTGGGTTTAAGCTTAGGCCCCGTTAATGCTAGCCTATTATGATTATCCACTGTACCAAAAAACTGGCTGCTAAATTACCTGAAGTCTTCAGCGAACCGCTGACGGAAACCAGTCCGCTGGGAAGTTGGCACGCCCATCTGTATGTAATCGACCGGCGCAACTGCCTGTTGTTCTGTCATGATGAAACCCGCTATACCGTTTTTTTACCCGGTTTACGTAAACCAGAATTTGCTGAACTTGGCCGATGGTTTATAGAAGCCTTTACCGCATCGCTTGCCTATATGGGTTTGCCGGATAACCAGGTGCGTCGTGCAGAACTGGCTCTGGGAGCAGTGCAGTTTGATACCAACACTGATCGCTCGGTGCAGGGTAGCCTGAACCAGATGCGTTTTATGCTGGATTGCCGCCTGGAAGAAGTGTCGGATGTTATGTTGCTCAACCCATTACCAGTAACGCGCTGGCTTTGTCATACACCGGTGAGTGTTCGAGGTGGTAAAGAATTCTGGATGGCTGATGATGTCATGATCGAGCGGGTAACAATGTTATGAAGTGCCGCACCCCAACTGTTGCGAATATGGAAACAGTTCCAGTGCGTGCATAACTTCTGTCCCACAGACAAGCAATGGTCTGTAAATATCGGGGTTGGGGCTATCTAAAATGCATACTGTTTAAACTGAGTGCCCGATAGATAATGAGACGGAAAGCTAGTAGTTAATTAGACGGTATCAATATCTGCAAGAATAGTGTGATTTTCTATACATAAAGCCAAAATAGGTATAGAAAAATGAAAATACTATACATATCGACGGCTTACCTCCTCAAAAACTGGATTTACTGAGGGAAAGCCACTTTATATGTCTATATTTATAAAATATATCGACATAACTGCTTGACGCGTCGATGCTATCGACATAAGCTGCCAACATGTCGATAAAGCTAGAATTTATAAACATATGAGCTGGCACCCTGAAAAGCCGTATAACGATCTTCCTTTGCTGCCTCCAGGTATTGAGCTGGAAACCAAAGCCGTACTCAAGCAGTGTATTTCTGCCCGGGCAGCCCTTGCTGAGCTCAAGCAGGCGGCAGAGCTAATTCCCAATCAGGCCATGTTGATTAACACCTTGCCTATATTGGAAGCCAAAGATAGCTCAGAAATCGAAAATATCGTCACTACCACTGACAAGCTCTTTCAGTATGCCGATAGTAATGAGGTGCATGCCGATCCAGCCACCAAAGAAGCTCTCCGATACCGCCGAGCATTGTACGAAGGATGGCAAGCTTTGGCGCAGCGCCCCATCAACACCAATATGGCTGAGTCTATCTGTAGCCTGATCAAAGGTGTGGATATGGTTGTTCGCAAAGTGCCAGGTACAGCGCTGGCCAATGACAGAACTGGTGAAGTAATCAGCACGCCACCCGCCGGTGAGCAAGTGTTGCGCGAGCTGTTAAGTAATTGGGAAAAGTTTCTGCATGAACAGCGAGAGTTAGATCCTCTGATTCGTATGGCGGTAATGCACTGTCAATTTGAGGCGATTCATCCTTTTACTGACGGTAATGGCCGCACGGGTCGAATCTTAAACATTTTGTACTTGGTACAGGAAGAGTTGCTTACCTTGCCGATTCTGTACCTAAGTCGCTATATCATAGCCAACAAAAGTCAGTACTATAGCGGCCTTCTAGCTGTAACTAGAGAGCAAGCCTGGGAACACTGGCTGTTGTATATGCTTGAAGCGGTCGAAAGCACGGCGCAATGGACGACACAGAAAATACTTAGCATCCGTGCTTTGGCCGATCATACTGCCGATTACGTGCGAGAACGGCTACCGAAGATTTATAGTCGTGAACTAATAGATGTTATTTTTGAACAACCTTACTGCCGTATAAGTAACTTGGTAGATGCGGGTGTTGCCAAGCGGCAAACAGCTTCGGAATACCTCAAAAAACTGGTTAGTATCGGTGTGTTGACTGAACAACAGGCTGGTCGAGAAAGACTATTTATTCATCCTAAATTGATTCAACTAATCACTGTGGATAGTAATGAACTCAAATCGTATGATTTAGAACCTTTTCAATAACACGTTTCAAACCCAGTAAAACAGACGAACAGGAAAACAGGATGACAAGCTCACAACAACGCGCCGCTCTGCATCGCCAAATCTGGGCGATTGCCAATGATGTCCGTGGCGCGGTAGACGGCTGGGATTTTAAGCAATACGTACTGGGCACCCTGTTTTACCGTTTTATCAGCGAGAACTTCACCGATTACATTACCGGAGGCGACAGCAGCGTCAATTACGCCGCAATGGATGACGATGATCAAAACATCGCTAACGCCAAAGAAGATGCGATAAAAACCAAGGGTTACTTTATTGCCCCCAGTCAGTTGTTTTCCAATGTTGTAGCTAATGCCAAAACCAATGAAAGCCTGAATACTGACTTGGCTAAAATCTTTGGCGACATTGAAGCCTCGGCCAGCGGCTACCCCTCGGAAGATGATATCAAGGGCCTGTTTGCTGATTTTGATACCACCAGCAACCGCCTCGGTAATACGGTGAAGGATAAAAACAAGCGCCTGGCGGATGTGCTCAAAGGCGTAGCGGCCTTAGAGCTTGAGAACTTTGAAGACAATCAGAATGACCTCTTTGGCGACGCCTATGAGTTTCTGATCTCAAACTATGCCGCCAATGCCGGTAAATCCGGTGGTGAGTTTTTCACCCCGCAGCATGTCTCCAAACTCATCGCCCAGCTGGCCATGCACAAGCAGACCAGCGTTAACAAAATCTATGACCCAGCCGCAGGCTCCGGCTCGTTGCTGTTACAAGCTAAAAAGCACTTTGATAACCATATTATTGAAGATGGCTTTTATGGTCAGGAGATCAACCACACCACCTATAACCTAGCCCGCATGAATATGTTTCTGCACAACATCAACTACGACAAGTTTGATATGCAGTTGGGCAACACTCTGATTGACCCGCTCTTTGGCGATGAGAAACCCTTCGATGCCATCGTCTCCAACCCGCCATACTCAGTGAAGTGGGTAGGCAGCGACGATCCTACTCTGATTAACGATGATCGCTTTGCGCCAGCCGGTGTACTTGCGCCTAAGTCGAAGGCAGATTTTGCTTTTGTGCTCCATGCTCTCAGTTATCTCTCCAGCAAGGGCCGCGCGGCTATTGTCTGTTTCCCCGGTATTTTTTATCGCGGTGGTGCCGAGCAGAAAATTCGCAAATACCTGGTGGATAACAACTATGTGGAAACCGTGATCTCGCTGGCGCCTAACCTGTTTTATGGCACCACCATTGCGGTAAACATTCTGGTGTTGTCCAAACACAAAACTGACACCAGCACCCAGTTTATTGATGCTAGCGGTGAAGAACTCTTTAAAAAAGAGACTAATAACAATGTCATGCTTGATACACATATCGAGCAGATCATGGCCATTTTCGATAGCAAAGAGAACGTCGCGCATGTGGCCGAGTCAGTGGCTTATGAAAGGGTTGCAGAGAATGATTACAATCTGTCTGTCAGTAGTTATGTAGAAGCCAAAGACACCCGCGAAGTGATCGATATTTCAGAGCTAAATGCTGAACTGAAAATTACCGTATCAAAAATTGACCAGCTTCGCTCGGAGATTGACGGGATTGTGGCGGAGATTGAAGGATGAGTCTGTCGAAATACATGGAAGGTCTGTTAAATGGCGTTGAGATGGGGTGGCTGCTACTGGGGGATGTGACCAATTATGAGCAACCGACAAAATATTTAGTAAAAACAAAAAATTATGATAATAAGTTTGAAGTCCCTGTGTTGACCGCTGGTAAAACCTTTATTCTGGGTTATACAGATGAAACCAATGGGATTTATAAGGCATCAAGAAACCCCGTAATTATCTTTGATGACTTTACAACGGCCAATAAGTGGGTTGATTTTGACTTTAAAGCTAAGTCGTCAGCTATGAAGATGATTACTTCAAGTAAAGAAACTAAGTATTTACTGAAGTATGTCTACTACTGGCTCAATACTCTGCCAAGTGAGTTAATTGAGGGGGATCATAAAAGACAGTGGATTAGTAGTTATTCAAATAAGAAGATTCCCATTCCGTGTCCTGATAACCCAGAAAAATCCCTGGCTATCCAGTCCGAAATCGTCCGCATTCTGGACGCGTTTACCGCCATGACCACCGAGCTGACCACCGAGCTTAGCTTGCGCAAGAAACAATACAACTACTATCGCGACCAGTTGTTGAGTTTTGAAGAAGGGGAAGTGGAGTGGAAGACCTTGGGTGAAGTGTCCTTGGATTTTGGACGAGGTAAGTCAAAGCATCGCCCCAGGAATGATGAAAAACTATATGGTGGTGACGTACCTTTCATACAAACAGGTGATATTAGAAATGCATGGCATATTATTATTCGATTTACTAAACCAACGCCTTAACCATTGAGCCATCGAGGCTCAAAAGCTAAGGTGAAGATTTAAGTGTCAATCTTTCGCAAATTCTCCTCCAGTCAGTGGGTATGGGGAAATTAATTAATTAATATATATTGATTGTGTATAGGCTCAAAGCCATTTTCTTCCTCTTTTTCTTCCTCTTTTTCTCCTACTCCTACTCCTACTTCTTCTTTTTCTTCTCCTTCCTCTTCATCATCTTCTTCTTCTTCTTCTTCTTCTTCTTCTTCTTCTTCAGGGTGCTACGTCTTCGCAGACATTAGCTACCATGACTCACCATATCTTCTGATCTGATGTTAATTTCATCAATTCCTGTTCACTTTCTATTTCACATTCCTTCATAAGCTGGAGTACTGAGTCTAAGTAGCCTACTTTTGTCTTAACATTCCCCAGGATCTTCTTTTTGTTATTGCGCCAGCCACCAGTTTGCTTCCTAGTTGTCCTCTCCTTATTACATGCCCAAAGAACTGTAGCTGTTTTGTTCTTCTTTGGTATTAGCAATTCTGAGCCCCTCAGCATGTGGCACTCAGTCTTCCCATGAAATTTTAAACATTCTGTGGAAGAACCAGATTTGTACACCCTCAAGCCTTTTCTTCATGCTTTTATTCACAGTCCATGCTTCACAGCCATGCATCATAACAGAACACACATATCATTTTCATACATGCAAACTTGTTTTCATTTTTAACTTCTTGTTGCTAAGAACTGGGTTAATTTTGGTAAATCCCTTCTTTGGCTGGGATAAGTTTTGTTAAGGTATTAAAGCAAATTTAACTTCATGGACTGGTCTTTGGCTAGATGGGGGGAATTTTCTTCAAGCAAAATGAAATTGATTGTATGAAGTAGTTGGAGTTGGTGCAAGTTGATTTTAGGGAGAATAAATGTACATAAGTATGCTTATTTGTTCAGTAAGTAGGTTCTAAATGTATCAAATCAAGGCTCTATTTTAGCAGTAGCTTGATTTCAAAAGCCTCATGGGTTCCAATTATAGAATGAATCTCCAGCTAGTACTAATACTTAGAAAAAATTGCACATCACAAAATTGAAATGGATGTATTGCTTATCCACAGATTCACCAAATTTGTCATATTATCATAAGATTGTTGATTGAGGGCAAGTGTCCTGTTTCATCTATAGACACCTGGAGCTTCGTGACTGGATGTTCCTTTAGGTTAAAACCTGAGCAGAGAATAAACCAAGTGATTAAAAATGCTTTCCTCCAGCTACATGTGATACCAAGACTTCTCACTTTAACATGTTTTGTCCATTATCATAATCATTAAAGTTGTCACACAGGCCTTCCTCCTCATGAGGCAACCTGGTAACACACATGCTGTCCTTTATTGTGCATAAAAATAGGAATTGATCAGCCTCATTAACAGTCACCACTATATCCAGTATTACAACCCTCATTATCATTACCACAAGCAGCGACATTGTCAGTATCACAATTATTTCTATGATCATCACAATTATCATAGATCATTACCATTACCAATATTATCATCACATCATCATAAATGATCATCTTCATAAAGTGGTAGTTTACTACACACTTCTAGATTCATGACACTATTTTGTGTTTGTTAACTCTGGTAATATCCAAAGTATTTGTTGTCCTCACACGTAAATGCTTGGCCACATTTATTGATATCTGGAAAGGTGATCTAAACATTCAGACCTCCCTGATATATACTTAAAGTAAAAGAAGCTGGTAGCTATACTAACACATGCATATACTAAAGCTTTACATATGGCATATACGGAACTGTGTCTTGTACTACCTACAGGGCCTTCCCATTAGATTCTTACCCTGGCTATTATTACACCCTGATCAATTCTCTGTACTTCTCCCCTTCATGTAAGGAGATGTTAAATAACCAATTTGTTTACTATCATCGAGCTTGACTCGAGTGATCGTGTAGTCCAAGAATAATTGTTGAATCTTGTTCTTTGTATTCCCACGGAAGAATTGTCGCAGCCTCTTTGCGTTTAAGACTGACAGTTTAATAAACAGAAAGTGAGCACACACACTTCGATGTGTCACCAGATGGTTTTGAATCCACTGCGGCATCAACTGACGATCT
Source organism: Alatinidae sp. Z8VKAUB7J3 (assembly GCA_010016025.2). Lineage (NCBI taxonomy): Eukaryota > Metazoa > Cnidaria > Cubozoa > Carybdeida > Alatinidae > Alatinidae sp. Z8VKAUB7J3. The sequence continues at coordinate 133,428,383 of JAAAKM020006971.1, read as the reverse complement.
AAGTTAGAATAACAGTTTGACTGTTGGTGATAAACATTTGTTCACTCGAACAGTCATTCCTGTCCTCGGTGCATCGAAAAATGATCCATACCCCAAGTAAAAACATTCCTGGAAGACCACAATATCAGTTTCTGACATGTTAACAAAAATTTATGGAGAGATCGTTGTATTTGTTTGTAAATCATATGGACATTTGGTGAACGAATCCTGCAGTGTTGTTTGCTTACTGTTTCATAACCAAGAATTTGTTCATCCCTATAACTCACTCTACCGAAAAACTGAAGCAAATACTACGTATAATTAGCTAAGAATCTGCTTTCTACTGCTTTATAGTTGCCATGTACGGCTCCCGTTTCCGATGGCTCGAAGCTCTGTCTCGCGGAAGAATCGAAATTGAAATTGTGACGGTAAACATAGCTATAAAGTCACTTTGAACACTGGCTAAAGCAACGTAAAACAACTCACCTTCCTTTTCTGCCTTCCTTCGACCTCTAGTTAATGTCCCACGCCAACCTTTATCCTTCTTAAGCGAACCAGTACTGGCATTACTACCTAGAGTTCCAGTTGGGCTTGGAGACGACGCCATCTTGAATTCAACCTTGGTCTGTTTTTGTGTAATGGAGCAGAGTAGAAAAGAACACAAGCCACTTCCGGTCTTAAAATCCCCGCCCTCTTGTTCAACAGATATTTCTCAGCACTACTCTCTTGAGCATTCCGGTCTTTGACTGCTCCCTTCTTGATTACAAATAGGGGCTGAACTTAGATTATAGGGTCAGTAGGCTGACGTCTGATGTGGGTTGGAGATAGATATGATAGCTTATGATGTTGAAAAGACAAAATTTCTTTGATTTCTTAGTACATGCTGGAACACCCTGTTAAAGTATGGGGTTGAGGTTGGGAATGGAATTTCGACGGCTTCAAAGTTGGTCATCTACTCTCGAATCGTAACCCCTGCTTATTAATTTTTTGAAATTTATAAGCCCCCAGCTCCTTATTAGGACCCCCGTTTATTAATTTCAAGGAATTTCTCAGTACTCAGAATGTAAATGATGTCTGAAGACACTTGAATTACTTCCCATGCAACATTTGACCCTGAAACAGTTGCTGATCAGACACTTTTTGTCCTCATCTTTGTCATCTTTACTTTCACGAAATTGAGACTAGAGTTCAGACCTCCCGTTTATTTGAACCCCCATTTATTAACTTTAGACCGTAATGATGACCCCCCGTTTATCAATCCATTTCCATCCTCCTAAAAGGTGTCAAACGCTTTGAATATAGAAACTACATATGAAGCGAAGATGACAAAGTTACAGAGCTTCCATGTTGTAGGGCGGGGATGTGAGCGGCACAGGCCCGATATGCAGGCTTTGTGATAGGCGCACCCGACGCTTTCAATGGGTGTGGTGGGTGAGGCACCTAAAAGTTATTTTAGCCATATTTCCTCTAATAAATAACGCGCGTTTGTGACAATTTCCAGCTTCTTGGTGCGGCGTTTATTACAAAATAAAAGATTTTACCAATCGAGTAAATCTAATCAAAAAATTCTTCTTGGCGAACTATTGACGCGGAAAAGCAATAGTTACATTTATCGTTAGCTGTGGGAGGATTTGTTGATGGAAACAAGTAAAACTCCTAGAAACCATTTTTTATTCTTTGTTTGGTCTAATTTCTAATAAACATCGTTAGCAAAGATGCGGCGTCTAATAGAGGGCTGCGTGTGGCGGCCTTTATTACAAATATTCGGCTAGAAGGGCGACGTTTATTACAAGTATTCAGCTAGAAGGGCGCTGTTTAATAGAATGGGGCGTTAACACAGGGCGACGTTTACTGGAAGAAATACGGTTTTCCACAAACGTACAAATATCAGGTGAATATTGGCAAGGCTACCACACAACTGTCATCGTATCCCTTTTAAACTTAGAAAGGAATGAATTTCGGGTTTTTTATGCGAGATCAGTTTTATCAAATTTCGATTGACCCTTTGTCGAAAGAATATTTAGTCTTATCCTACATGTTTAAGATCGAATAATGTCGGTAGACTCAGATTTAAATATATATGCAGTATGCATGAATAGTCACACACATATATACATGAAGAATCTTCTAAGTATAATATGATGTCGTACTAAAAAGAACTAGCAAGGGATTGATTCTGCTAATCGTTTTCGCCATACACTGATCACAATAATCGTATAGACTGAAGTGAGAAAGCTTCATTCCATACGATTGCTGTGATCAGTGTATGGCGAAAAGGTTTAGCAGAATCAATCCCTTTCTCAACGCAATATTCAAATTGTGTACCACTAACGAACTTTTTAAAAAGAATTAGTATAGAAAAAGCACCTGAGAAATAGAAAATATGTCACCACCTAGAATCGAATCCGTGACCAAGACTATCGCAGTGTGTGATCTACCAACTAAGCTAGATGACCCCTAAAGTTAACATACTTGATTTCTCTAGTCGCTGCATTAGCTCACAGTCCTCCACTGGTAGACATCGACATCCAGCTTCCATACAATTAGAAACTAGCCTCTTTTCGCCATATGACTTGACCAACGAAGGATTGAAATCGGGCCGGTCTTTTGTCCCAAGTCCATTAAAAGTTAGAAAGTATAGTCGAGAAGAGAGGATTTGAATGAATGTTAAATATTAAAACGAACTACTGGCGCAGAAGAGGTGCGTCACATAATTCATTTCGCCCCACCTGCATCAGGTCATTTGTGGCACTGGCGCATCTGGGATTGCACACAGACTGGACATTGCAGGCCCGTGGTCTTGCGGAAAGGGTGGCTACCGAGATCTATGCAAACCCAAATTTATGATTTGCCCCTAAACTGACATGTCAAAATTGAAACATGTATAAATTTTACTTTAACACTCGCAATATTAAGTTCCACCCCCTCCACTCCCAGAAGAGCGAGTCCATACTTCTTTCTTTGCCAGTGGGCGTGGTCTTATATAAATTATGCATGGAATGCATTATACCATAAGCTAGATTATTCAACCGCAGCGGAACGGCCAGTTTGTTTCGTGGTTATACTGTTTCTTTAAGGAAGTTTAAATATCCAGCCAAGTGCTTATCAGGGGCCTTTAATCGAAACACTGCGAATTTAGACAGTTTCCACAATGCGTAATTTGGCTCCATATTCATCCTTCCATACTTTCTATGGTGAACAATACTACTTTACAAGTTGCAGAGTACTGATTGATCTCAATGATGATACCCCCATGTGGTGGCTCTGTTTCCCTTGTGGACACAGACACCCTTGGGTGCCCCCCACTGCTTATCAGGGGGTACACTGAGAGATCCCTTACCGAATGCAACATTCAAATACCATCGCGCTATAAGTTCCAAATTTAGAAAAAACGTACTAACGCAGTTAAGACATTCAGACTACTCAACAAGTAAACTGAATTTGGACCCTTAGAAAGAGAATGAACGTACTTAGGGAGTCAAAATAGGAGCAAATGTGGAAAGTACTCCGCAACTTGAAAATTTCCTCTATTTTACGGCTGAGGAAAGATGAGGAAAATGTAAAGTTGTGGAGTACTGTCCCACGTTATTCTTGTATTTGACTCGGGGTCCCAGTTCATTCATCGTCTCCATTAGTCGCCTCAGCAAAATCTGAAGCAGGACAAAAAAAAGAACTTGACTCAATTGTCATTTGTTTCTAGAGTAACTATATTTTAACTAACTTCAGAAGATGATGGGAGCGGTATAAAGAAATTCTGAAAGCCACAGAGAAAGAGATTCATTAAAGAACAACCTCTGCTTGATGATGTGGACAATCATAATAATGACTATCGAATCCTTTGCTAAGACATTGTTATGGTGTAAGACAATGCTCTTTGTTAACCGACAAAATAGATTTAGACCAATAGTGTAGCATCAATAGAACCAAACATTGCATTTTAAAATAAAGGTTTCACTTACACGCTACGTATCTTACATAACAAGCTTCATTGTTTATAATTATGATAACCAATTATTAGAGCTCTGCCAAAGGTCCATAAAACAAATCATATTTGCTTGGTTCCTCATTAAATAAAAAATCTTTGTGCCCCTAATATCGAACTCCACCCGCTTAAAAAATTTATGTTTAAAATTGCTTAGACGATTACCATCATGAGATGTGTTTTCTTTCAAGGAATTTCTTTGATCAAAGCGATACAGCTTGAATCCGGGGAAATAAAGTTGTTTTCATTCCTATCGCCTTAGAACAGAACCAGTCAAATTAAGACAGACCTATCTCAAAGCAATAGATTTTTAATCTTTTTTGACAATTGATAGAACAGGTTCTGTCGCCTTCAGTAGACTCGTAGCTAAAGAGAGCTTTAGTAACAAAGCAGTACGTTGCAGGTGAAGTGTCACATGTATTATAATTTTCCTTCTCAGTAGGATGATATAATTTCTCTAACAGGCATTACAGTTTCAAAGGGAAATGTGAGAGCAGGTGTTGAATACATTCCTATGTGAAAAGGTTATACGTAGAACGTAGCGTTTATGTAGTCTATAGCATCTAGAACTGCATTCAGATAGCAGCGACGGGGGGAGGGAAGGCGGATTTGGGGGGTCAAGTAGGCTGGGTTTAAATTTATTTTTTCACATTACACTAAGGCGCCTTTGGTCATTGTGTGGAAAAGGTTGTTTCCAGTTGATATGCATATCTTGCTGTGAATGTGACACAATATCTGTCGCAATCAATTTTAATTTTGATAAAGATGAAAAGTAGTGACGAAAAAAATTGAGATTTGGCAAATCTTTGGGGCGGGGGGAAGGTCCCCTCTGTTTTCTATTCCCCCGTCCCTGGATATGTTTCAACGATGCTATTGTACTCCAGAGGATACTCTATGTCATTTTGGTAGCCATCGTGATACAGAAGCAGGACACGAACTACCTCAGATTAATGACAATCGGAAGAGCAGCCAATAATCTTTCTTGCGTAGCATATCAGGAAATATCTTCCGTTAACTCAAAATTCTTTGACATTGTCAGGACTTGTGCAAAGATCAAACAAAAGTTGTTTAACAACTCCATTTTCAAGTGTGCAACAACAGACCAAAAACTTAAAAGGCCGGTTTCCATTTCCTCGATCATCCCTCGATTCGATCGACATCGACCGCTTTGAACATGCGCACTTTCATTATCGTGGCATACCCCTCGATCTGCCCTCGATCTCTTGATCAAATTCGTTCAGAAAAAATGATCAAAGTCCCTTAACGTTTTCCTCGACCGCCATCGATCGAGGGGCTCACTGACCAATCAGATTTCAGAACTGCCGAAAATCTTCCGAATGGTGAGGCAAGAGAAAAAAGAAGTAGAATAGTTGCGACACGGATCTCGTGGTCTTTGTAACAAACCTGAGCCCATTTAGATGCTAAGAATTGGAGTGTATGAGGAACATTACACTTAAAATGCCAGTACATATGCAAAGTAATTAAGCAGCTATGAAGTGCAGATTGGTTGTGATGGTCAGATTCCTCCATGTCACGCTGCTGAGCAAGTCGTCATTTAATCGTCATTCCTGTTGTTGTTCAGTATCCATTTCCTCTTCTTTGTAATCAATGCAGTTTTAACGTCCGTGTTATCACTTTTCCTGTCCCAATTTCCCACAAAATAGTTTTTTAACGGTACGTGAAAGTGAGACACAAAAGCGAATTGTGTTACGATATGGCAAGTGGGCTATCATCTTTGTATCATTGAATCAATAAAAGTTAAACTATGAAGTTTACCCTTGTTGCAAGTGTGCCAATGTCAAGGGATAATAACAGGATAGAGCTACGTGATCGGTAGTTCCTTTACCACTCGGTGGAAGCAGCAGAATCGATTGTTGAATCTAGACCGTGAAGGACATGCAAATAGATAACATCTCGTCCGAGATTAGTTCTGCTGAATATTAAAGTCACAGGTTGTGCCTGTCATACACCACGGTTATGCAACTTCTATTTTCCCTTAAAACGTTTTCATCTACTTCGCTTCGCTGTATATTGTCACTTTTAGTTGATGCCTTATATCTTACTATGCCACATCGTGAGTGCTTTTATATCGAGGTTCATATCACAGCAAGGGTATTGCTTAGTGGTTACATTTTGAAATTGTTAAGAAATCGAGGACGAATCGAGGGAAGTGGAAACGGTCAGTCGACTAGAGCTAGCGGTCGAGCTCGGTCGCGCGCGATCGAATCGAGGGGTGGTCGAGGATGTGGAAACCGGCCTTTAGACTTAAAGGTGAGAAAGAGATGAAAGTGCTGTGATGCTGTAAAGAAGTAAGTTTTAAAAAAACCTTACAGAAATAATAAATGTCCCAACGGAGGATCGAATTGGTAACCCACGCTATCACAGCGTGTGCTCTACCGCCTGTGCTAGGTGACTTCCGATGTTAACATTCTTTATTTCTATATTCCCCACAAAAGCTCCCAATCATCACCAATGGACATCGACATTCAGCTCAACGCAGTTGGAGATCAGCCAGCCACTCTGTGACATGTGTCTTGACAGAGGAAGGACTGCCATCAGCGCATGGAAAGTTAAGAACTATCATCAAGACGACACGAGTGGAAACGTCAGTTTTGAGAGGACGTTAGAGAAATAGAAAACTTGCTACCGGGACATGAACCTGTGACCCACGCTGTCGCGGCATACCCTCTACCGACTGAGGTGGGTGAGAAAATTTGTGATGCAATTAAGGAGTGGGAAGCATACTTTTTTGTAAAACTCCTGTTTCGTAATCAGTTTCCATGTGACCTATAGTCTACCCTCGTATCACAAGTGTTAAAAAACGTGAATGCAAATCAGCATAGTTGTCCCAAGTAACATACCATCAATGTTATCAAGAGGCTTTGCTGCCTATTAGTAAGAAAAAAATCATAGAGCTTCACAATAGAAATGTAGGCTGAAGCCAAAATATATCAGCTTACCGCAGCGAACTTTTTGTTGAAATACCTTTGTGGTTTACAGACCGCCATTGTCTAACAAAACCTTTTGTGAGGTGAAAATAATGTGTCGTATTCGATACTTATAGCGATAGTATTTGAAACGTATCACCAGCTGGAAAATGTTTACGAATTATGCTCATGCTATTTTGATATTAGGTGACGTAAGGCTAATCCATATCCTTGTAAGAAAAGACGAATATTCAATATGTCGATCAACATGAATTTTTTTGAGTCTGTAGCAGAGGCGAAGTGTGCGAAAAAATGTAAACCGTTTAGATGAAAAGCATGGGAGGAGGTTGGCTTCAGAAATACTTTCTTTACTATGAGCTGCATCATTCAATACCAGATCTCACAGGCCAAGAAAAGCGGATTTAGGAGGAAGTATGAGTAATGACCCTGAGTGATCTTGGGAATTGAAAAGATTAGTATTTGTCAAAACTTTTAGTACATGCGCAGAAAGTTTATTGATCCTTGATTCAAAGACATCAAGATTCTATCCAGCAGACACCTAGTTAGGAAAAGACTGTGCAACAGAAAAAAGTACTTAGGCTCCCTATTTAATAACTCTTTAAATGTTTAGTTGGGTCATTTTAGTTTTAAAAAAGCGGAAAGACTTTTCCTTGAGGCGAAAAAACTCTTCTTAACTTGGACGTTACCAATAGGTTGCACTAAGAAATTGGGCTTCTATCAGCACTAGAAAAGAGACAGGCTCCCAAAATTGGCTTCTTGTAAAAGCAATTGAAGGGGTTGGTTTCAAAGATTGATAAATTGGTTTGATGTCTCATCTTGAAACTTTGAGAAGTGAGCAACACACTTATAGAAGGCGATTGCCCATATGTGAAAACTGTACTCTTGTTTTGGGAAAAATATGTCATTTGCATAAGTACAGTATTACCACGGGAGCCCGATAATTTTCTTGAATGATAGAAAAAGCCAACCATTTATATACAAATCATTGGTCTTGATTAGAGAGTACAGGTTAAGGTATTGTTCAATGTAAGACACAAATGCTTTTCGTAACAAGATCGCTTACAAAGAATAGATTTATTCATAAACACTGGCAGATGTATCAACGGAACTATGCAATGATGGAATGAAAGTGGCTTGGTTTCAGCCGCAGTGAATGTTACAATTACATATTTATTCCAAATTTACTGTCTGCCAACAGGTCTGAAGAAAGATAATCTGCATTAGAAAATTTAAAGTTCTTGATTGTTTTGTGGAACAGAGTTACATTATTTACAAAACTGTTGACAAGAGACCTTGTAATGATGTCAGAAAATTAGTGATATATACGTAAGGAATGCAAAGAAACCTCAAGGTACATCGGTATAACTTTGAAAAGTCTCAGACGATTGGACATTGGTAGTCATTTTCTCTGGTATAGCTGATAAGAGGAGTTTACATTAGTAGTAATTAATATATTGCCTTAGATATGCTACAGCTACACATTTTGCATAGTAATCCTTTGAACTTTATCTTCGCAAAACATTTTTTGAGACATCTAGGGCAGCAGATGGGCCGGGAAGTATGCGGTTTTAATCATACTGTGTTTGTGCATTTGATGAAGGAGGGACATTGGTTGTTGGCATGAGAAACAAAATCCATACTGGAGGTCGCTTAAAAAGTGTTCTTTAATAAGGTGGTTCAGAGCATGTCCATTTACGATAGACTCGAAAATCGTTCTAATGTTACATAATGTAGTGTTACTTAGAAAGCCAAAAGGACGAAGCTTTGAAGCAGCAGAAAGTTCACATATTTGGAGGTAGTAGGTTTCCTTGAGGCAGCAGTCTTGGTCTTGTTCTTTAAAGTCCAAGTTTACGAATGAGATACTATAGTTACACTTTAGTCGATTAAGACATGGTCATTGAGACAAGGAAAGTCGTGAGTGGCTGACCAAGGTCGCTCAGGCTGAGAAGAAAGTTTTGCTTATTTCAGATAAAGGTGTCAACAACTTCCAAATTATCGGTAAGGGGAAAATTACCTGGAGACTTCGCTGGTAATTCCTCGGACCTCATGACAACCAAAGCTGGTTAACTCATGGGTAATTCCAGCCTTCTATAATTTTAAGTAACAGGTTTTTGCATTACGCTGAAGAATATAAAAGGTACTGATATGCAGATTTTTATAGAATCCCAATTCCGTTCTAGAGGTGATAAAAGTAACCATAGCAGCCTATGGTTGCAGCACGCTTGGACGTAAACCAAGAAATACTGTTAGTTCTCTCTTGGATTTTTTATCAGAAAATTGTCAATGCCAGCTTGGATCTAATCACGAAATCATTACTACAATTTCGAGTAGTTAGTATTTAAAAGATGAGGGTCGAAGCACATCATCCAATAATTACTTCCCAGTCAGCTTCACAATACTAGGGTACTGCGTGTTAAAAGGGAGGATCAGAATGTTCGTTGGTTTCGACAGTGACTACCAAGTGTTCGGGCATGTCTATTGGACTCAACTCTGTCACAATGCTCTGGCCAGGAAGAGAAAAAATAGTCTAGGAGGTCATTTATATGTCCTGAAATATCAGGAATATAAATTAAGTGCTTGATAATTTTGAGTTGTTTCATAGGCATTAAATAAATGGTTTTAACCTTATGTTTCAGATTATTGGAATAATATAATCACTTCTAAGGGAAGGCATTCAATGCTCAGAAAACATAAATACAAGCAGAGTAAAAATAAGAAACAACTGTATCAATCTGTCAGACATCTCATAAGGTATATTTAACTCTATGGTCTGGAAAGCATAAATGTAAAGAAATACCCGGCATGTGATGTGCTCATGGCTAATGATATAACAGTCTAAAAATTTGTAGAAGTGAGACTACGTCTATTTAGAGAGTTCCTCAATCGGAAGCCCTCTTTCTCTCGACTGTTCTTAACTTCGTCACACTTCAACTTATGGAGTAGACGAGTGTTCGTGCCCTTCATCGACTATTACACAAGGGAAAGGTTAGTATAAGCATACTAGTTTTAAGTGTGTGGAACACACCTTTGACGAAATAGCCGTAATTTGTACAAGGGCGGCAACAAGGCACACGCCTAGTAATTTATGGTTCAAACGAGAGACACCTCTGCTTACATAATGTCTCCTATTGATGTATACATCAAGCCAATGGCCACGATCATTTACGTATTTGTTTGTAGGATCACAAAATAGCTCGGAGTAGTCCTAATTTGTACCAGCCTATTTAAGAATAATTTTCAAAGTCAGTAGGGATCAGGGTGAATGTTCAGAGTAAGTATTCAAGTTCTATAGCATTTACTTGTTGACACATGATGTTTGTATAGCAGGTAGATATATGGGAGTCTGCTTTTGGCATTTTCCAAATATCTTTTTCAAAACAAATTCTTTATTTAAGAGACGTAAGAAACAGTAGTAGATCTACATAAGAGTAAATTATGGCCCAGTGTTACCTTGGCTCGTTCTTTAAACTTGATGAGTTCATGTCCCAACTCTTTGTTTTCTTTCTTTATGTTTTCTATTTCCTGCAAAGTAAGCGATAACAAGCAAGGAGGGCATTATTCTTACAGGTTTCTTGAACAAAGTGTTAACTTAATATCATTTAAATATCTATTTAGACAATAAAAATACATCAGTCCAGATTCCCTCTTTTGTCCCGCCTCTTAGCTGCACAGGCCGGATGTCCGTCAAAATTTGTAAACAAGTAATTGCGGAACATGGCAATGGACTCGCTTCATAATATCGGTTTACCGGTCGACAGAGATTGCGAGGGCACGCACAACAAGTACGCTTTCATGTTTAAGATAACATTTGGATAAATCAGTTATAACATAAATTTATAGTTGAAAGCGGCTCCGCTGGAGGCTGATTGAAATCAAAATCTTAGGGTAAATATAACAACTGACTCGTAACTTAAACCCATACTCAACTACATATGTAGGCACGCGGAAAGGGAGAAATAGCTAAGAATATGCTAAGGTTATGATCTTAATTCGTCAATTAATTTTGTAATTCAGCCATCACCTCTGAGTATGACAAAGTAATCAGCCACAAGAATGGACAATATGAAAGATATAAAATTTGCAATGGTATTTACCTGTATAAACGTTTGTGAGATAAGGGGTTCACTGTTGTTCTCTTGCACTTCAATAGTTCCAGTCTAGGATAGCGCAAAGAAATGAGGTTATCAAAATATATTTTATAACGAGCTGTCGTCTAGGAATTCCATACCAACGAGATAGGCTGTCTTCAATTGCACCAAGCGGTTCAAAAAGTGCAAGGACCATTCTCTCAAAGTCTTTGTTATATCACACGGGAATTGGGCAGTCCGCATTACACAAAAGCACGAAATAGCGAAAACATTGCGTATTAAAGAGTATCGGTGCAAATTAATTAACAAATCCTATTACACTTTGGGGATGAATACACGAGGTTCTAAAAAGTGGTAAGGTAAAAGCCCTTTATTCTCTTCGACTCAGGCGCCGTTGGGTACTACGGCAACGCTAGTCATCATGTGGCAACTCTATGAATTAAAACTAGTTTGACAAATTAATACTATTGATAAACAATTTAGGCTCAAAAGATTTGG
>JAAAKM020006971.1:133384612-133395359 GCA_010016025.2 Alatinidae sp. Z8VKAUB7J3 | reverse complement strand
CAAAAGTCCAAGATGGAGATTGTAAAGTTCTTCTAAAGCAAATTCATTTAACCTGAAAGATTGCAAGACTTTTATCGACCTTAGCGCAGAGCAATTTGATGAGTAAGCGGGTGTCAATGTGCTATTTCCGTAGATTAACCTCTGTTTTAATTTTGTTCAGACAAGTATCTTCAACTAATCTAAATGTATTAGCTCTTATTGTTTAGATTTGGAACTCCTAATTTTCTCAATGATGGGCCTCCCTTCTGGTCTAAAGGCTAGCTTACCATTGGCTCACACAAAATATTACATTTAGTTATACATTGGATTGTGATTGCTAAGGCCACACCTGCCATCATAGGTTCTACAGATAAGAAAAGAGGATCTCTTATAATAATCTAATGTCAGTCAGAGAAAATACAAAAACCATCATGCAGAAGTTACGTCATATTGTTCTACCTAGTAAGCCATTGTAAAATATCAAACATACTTTATTTTCCCAAGTGACCACTTTCGTTACCAATCCTCTAGCAGTGGGCATGCACAGCTACAACACTTCGGAAACTAGCTGGTCTGTAGCATGAGCGATGACCGATGTTATCTTTGAATTTTAAATACTTGTATTAGGCTCAGAAAAATGTAGATTTGCTAATAACATTTCTGTACTTATAAAGTGGTTTAAAAAGTGCGGAATATTGAAATACGTGGAGGTTAAAAAGCGACTTTGCCATTTAACGAGTGAACATAGGTCAATAGCTCAAATGATATGGCATGGCAAATAACATTGACTTCAAAACACAAATGCCCTTTCTTAAGCTTTTAAGGGAAGTATTAGCTTTGGAAGCAAACTCCATCTATGATTCCATCTATGATTTGGTGCATAGTTATAACACAGATCAAGCACAAAATAATTCAATTTCATTAAACTGTTTAGCCAGTTTTCAGTAGTGACCTGAAAAAGTCTGTTAGACGAAACGTCGTCCATGAAGTTTCCACATTTGGCGTTTTACTTATTATACACACACTGTTAAGACTTTACTATGAACATCTATACTAAATACTGTTCATCTTGCTTGTATAATATCCAATCTTGCGTTTTTTCTCTAGACTGCAGTAGAAGTATGATGTCACGTCGTATTTTCACGAGCCATGTTTCTTTCGCATTACAAATAGTAATCTCTTTCTTTGTAAATTCCGAATGCACGCAATTTAATTGTATTTTATTTGAGAGAGCAGTTCGTTTATGTTGACTGCTGTGGATTGCTCGAAATTCAGTCAAAGAGACTGATTTACGCGCCAATATGATATTACTGTTTCATGCCATATTAGAAATAAATAACCATACTTTCCCCACGATTGGTCCTTCAACTTTCTCTTCACTCTGCCTTTTTCTGATTAGTGCATCTGTTTTATTTAATAGATGACGACTCTAGTGACTGTGCAAGCATTGATTATTGTCTTAATCTTAAATGAGACGTAACAACTATTGCTCTGATTTGCTCAAATAAACATAAATCAGATGGTTAGTGCCGGAATCCTACTAAGCTACACGATCATCCACCCGGGGGGTTAATTGCTTGTTTTTTTAACTTCAAAATGATCACTGTTATTTTTACAGTATTTATTGCGTAACATTTAGACGTCTTTTAACCTGCACGTGTCCTACACAAAAGCCTTGCTTGTCATTGACAACCTAGCCATTCGTTTCTAATCGTCCGGCCTCGAACCTAAACAACTGTAAGAACATACGGACTGACATTACTCATGTAATGTCCAAATTATATAAAAAGGTTTTTATCTCTCCCGCATGCCATATATTCTGGAAAATTGATTAAAAAATGTTTTTATTTATGGGAATATAGGAACAGGCTTTGACAATTGATGCAATATTGCCAGAAATATCCATTTGGGTTGGAAATGTTTTAATAAACACGCTAAAAATTTAAATCTAATCGGTCATATTTAGGCTTCAAAATTTGCTTGCGATTTCCTCATCCTTAGAAAACGTATTTTTTGCGTCAATTTCATCTCGAGCTGAGATTTCCACCTCTCAGCTCGAGATGAAAAGGACTTATGTAAACACTCACCAATTCCAGCTCGGGCTGAAACTCACCTCTAGCTGAGATTTCGTCTCGAGCTCATGTAAACAGGGCCTTACTCCCTTTGCAGCTAAGAATGCAAAAGTGTAAGAAGATACTGAGAGAAACCTCCACTGTACTTTAATGGTTGATCCTAAGTTGACAAGACGTGAATCTTCAATTTTTGTAGATTAAGAAGTTAAGGGATGTACATTACAAATATTTAACTTCTAAAATGCTGGAGGAAGAAACACTCAAATAACCACACATATATAACATTATAAGTGTAAGATTAGGACTACATCAACAACATTTCAGAATATGTGCAAAGTGTTAACCAACGATATATTACAAATTACCACCAGGAAACAATTACTTGGAACATATGTTTGGTCAACATTAACATACGGTGCATAGACCTAAATGATTAGTAAAATTATAAAAGATGAGATAGAAAGCTTTGAGATGTGGCATTGTCAAAGGCTGATGAGAATACCACAGACTAATAGGAAGTTGAGCCCCGATGTGCTGCAGAAGGTATCGTAAGAATGTGAACTGCTCAGAAACCCTTGGAAAAGAAATTCCTAGGACATATTGTTTGGGAAAAATATATAGAACATTTCACATGGACCAGCTACAGTCACAGGAAAAGATCACATAGGAGACTATTGTGGATTGAACTTTGCCTGATTAATTGTATTTGTAATGGTGTTACATTGTTGTATAATATATATTTCATGCATGTCAGCTTGGGCCACTTGAAATGGAAGAGCTAGCTTGCCAAGATTGTGTAATTCTGTAAATATCAATATCAGTGTAAAGATTTGCATGAACTCAGAGAGCAATAGATTAGCAAAAGGAGGATATGCTTTTTTGCCCTCATTTTCTGGACTTGCTGCATACGAGTTGCTCAGCGTTCTCCAGGGCACAAAAGAGACACCTAACTTTCCTGACAATGATGGCTAACATCACCAAGTGAAGATCAATTATAATATACACAAAAATGTCATGAGATGGAAGGTTACAGAAAGCTCACTGCATAGGTGATTTCCAATGGGCTGTGCTGTCCATGGCAGAGAAGAAAATATGGAAAATTCAATGTGCACTACTTGAAAGATTGAAGCAAGACAAACATAGGTATTAGGGGAGACATTATGCTTTTTGGACAAATATAATGAATTGTCACTTTTCAGAGCCAAAATATGTTAAGCATTTTTCAATTTAGTGTTACAATGAAGTATCAGCATGGTTGGTATCAATAGCAAAAATTTAGAAAATTGTCATCTCTAGATGACGAGAGAAACTTACTCGCCACAACCATTTGTCGAAGATATGCATACCCCCTGTAACTACCTTTCCCTTACCACCTCAGCTTCAAATTGAAACTACCCCCTGAGACAAAAATTTATCTCCCCAACTTTGTAGGTTAGGGGGGAGGATGCTACAATCACTATGCAAAAAAGGAGTCATTGCTGAACACTTATGGAATGAATTAATACCAATATCTGGAATCATTTGGGCACTCTGGAAAGCTGTTCACTAACTGAGACCGGAAGGATGCTCTACTTAAAGGCACCACTTAACATTGTATTCTTTTGGTTAATATGAATAGCATGGTGGCTCAGTCCCAAGGTGCAGCCTATGCATGCCATTGCAAGAAGCTAAGGGGGCCAAAATCTGTTGGGTACATTACGGAATTTTGCTACAACTGTCTGATTAAACAGCAGCAACTTGGTCACATGTATGCTGGGGAGGAGGGGGGTGATACTCAAACATCAGATCAATTATAGAAGATGTAATTAGTTTAAATGAGCTTTTTAGGAGTTAATGGTAGTTGTGTTGAGTTCTTGTGCTTACCGAAAAATAATGCAAGTGGTTTGCTTTTTAAACTGCAACATAATGCTGAATCAAAAATCATCAGCAACACAAAGACATTAAACACTCTGAAGCTACGTCTGCTTAGAAATAGTAATTGAAACCAATGAACTATTGCTTTTGCATAACATAATTTCCCTGTGCTTTGCTTGATAATAACAAGATGAGTAAAATTCCAACTCCAAACTGGTTACACATGTTTATATTGTATCTGAATAATCTAGCATATGAAAAGGCATCACTGAGACATGATAGAAGTGTTTTCAATATCTCAATGTTGGATATAGTCTTTTTCTGTTGTTGTTGTTGTTGTTGTTTTTGTATAACTGTATAACTGTTGTTGTATAGTTGGGTTTTTATAACTAGGGATGCCAGTACCACTGGGTGTTTTTGTGTAGGCCCTACCTTACAGCGAGCTCATTTGCCTGGCAGCATAAATTTAGGGTCATCAACACTAATGCTCGCTTAATTTGTCTGTTTGATGACTTTCCTACTTATTTTGGGAAATTTCAATATTTGTGTCTATTTTCATCAGATATCTCTATTAGGTAAACCTCTGTAGTTTTCAAGTTTTTCCAGGGTGCGAAAAACGTTTGGACAACTAATCAGGAAAGGACTGAATCCCAAGGGTAATGCACCTTCAAGAAATCTCAATCACTTTTTGCCCTATATTTTATTTTATTTTATTGATATTTCATACACAAATCCCTAAATCCTTGTTTCAATGGAAATCTTGCACACTTCTTGTGATAGGTGGTTTACCCCTCATTGGAGCTAAGCCCTGGAGTTATGTCCCTAACCAGTTCTATGAACTATTTTGCATCCTTTTGCATTTCCACGGGTCTTTTTGTTGCCCTTGTTACACCACTTCTTTCCTGTAAAACAAAAACGTGATTTTCCCATGCCTAAATACTACAAAATTGCAAAGGATTCGGTCCTCCTTATAACCATGTAATCAATTTTCAAGTTGGAAAAATAGAAAACACTAGTAGGGATAACTTTAAATTTGACCACGCCCCACCTTTGCCCCACACTGCTAACAATCAAGAGATTTATCGATTACTTAATAAAATTTCAGTAGTTGGAGTAGGCCTACTTGTTTTAATTGGAGGGCCCAGTCGTTCCAGTAAGAATGTTCCTCTCCCATTACAAAAGATCCTCTATCCCCAGCCTCAACCCTTCATATCTCACAGCACAGGTATGCGACTTAAATTTCTGGTATAAACAAACTCCGTAGCACTTACCTTCTTCTCAAAAGGCGTCTCCCACAAGCCCTTGAAGTAAACAGCATTTGCAAGAGCTAATTTGGTTGTCCCATCAAGGGATCCATCTGGGAACAGATCGTGAATTTTATCTTTTGTATGCTTTTCTACCCACATGTTTATTTCTTTGATTGCGCCTTGACTGTTCTTCACGAAGTCTGCTTGGCCAACGTCGACATTGTAACACGATTTAATCAGAGAAAGGTAGGAGTCGAGGACTTTGTATCCATCAGCGATCCAAACCTTGTTTGCACCCTCAAAATAAGTGCTCTCGGTGCAAGATTTTCGAAGAATATCGTCTAGTTCTTTAAGCTGTTTGTGAACTGCATTTTCACTTTCTGCGTCCTTTGCTATTTTATCCAGCTTCAATACGGACAAGATCTCTTCTTTCGACTTTCCTGCTGCCCCCGCTAACACCATTGCAAATCCATTTACAATGCTCCATGGCGAAAATACGATGTTCCCGGTCGTCGTACCAGCGACTGCCTTGTGGAAGGCCAAGGTGAAGCTATTCAATGCCGTGGATGCACTTGCCATGCTGATTTCTCAAGTCTTAATCAAGGTATCACTTCCAAGCTTGCAGCTACTTCCAAGCACCTTCCCTCACTATTTTGTCAAGGTTCACATCATTTGTCACAGCAGAAGCCAAACCTATTAATGACGTCATAATTTTGGGTTGCTCAATAAGTAAACAGAAATCAACAGGGAACAGAAATCTCTGGGTTGCTAGCTGGACAATAGATGTAAAGTTCATGAGCAGAATTTTTACACCCGGTACAAGATTGGATTTTGGTCGGAAGTAGATACAACAAGAGATTGAGGACATTTATGACCCCACAAACTGATGGCTTTTGAATTGTCAACAGAAAGGTTTTTCTCAGACTGTTCATTATAATTGAAAATTTCCGTACTCTGATGAGTATTGGTCACAAGCCTTCTGTGTAATGCCTAAGACTAAATTGTGAGATGACATTAAGCAAACTACATTATGCATGGATGAAGCTATAAATATACTCAACTTAATTGGCTAACAAACTCTTAAGAAAAAGGGTACAAATTCCGTACCGATGCATTTACTTGTTTTAGCTCGAGAGTTCCACCACACCAGGGATCTTTGACGTAGGTTGAAGTTCTATGACCACACTTAGGAAATCTTGTACACATTTTTCGGCTTCTCTTGTTTTTTATGGGAAATTCCTAAGAAATCCCATTGTCTTAAACATTGCAAGCATTTAGTGAGAGTCGGTTTATTCCTCGTTATGAGCGATCCGACACCGGCAGTGGGTGGGCTGGGGCTAGAGCCCCTATACTTTCTTGCAAAGTATTACGTTCGAAGTAACGCTGTGTGTGTAGTATAGGTATCTGGTGACTGTAGCAACTGTTAAACGGCTATTTTTGTATATTTTTGGACGTTAATCGATCAGACGTTGATATGTAAAGTATTGCTCTTTAAGGCAATGAATGACTAGTTTGCTAAAATATAAGATGTATGTCTATGATGCGATAATTGATTATGTTAATGTACGCGCCAATGATTTTACGTCATCGCAAATCATAAAGTGCTTGTGATTCAGTAAGCGTTATAAGATTGTTCAATGCAGTCATGTTTGCTGTTCTATTAGACAGTCCATTCTCCAGTAATTATAAATCAACTGGTATTTACAATTCATTCAAGGAAATGTGGTGTTTTTTGTCAGGTTATGGGCCCACGAATTTTGTGGTGTTTGTTATCTTTCGAAAAGTTTTTCTTCGTCAAGACTTTGGAATGGTATCACAAGACGATAATTCTTAAGTTGGATTGAAGACCAATAAAGTAGGGAGTATTAGATGCAAATAGTTAAAATTTGTGTAAATGCTCTGGAATTTTATCGGGCAAAGAATTGATGCCTGCGGAACAGGAACAGGTAGAACACAAGATGCAACAACGAGTAACTGGTGAATGTGCGACCCAAAAGCCAAAGTGACAATTAGTTTGCATTTGACCTATTCTCTCCTACCTGTATAAGTTGTGCGGTTGGAAACATCAATGGGAATTTTCAATTTTTAGTGTTCCGGAGTCCCTTTTTTAGCATTGAAATGTACTTCTCAGGTTGCCACAACTCTTTTTAGTGTTCAAAGTTGAATATAATTATTTTGCTTCTTTTTTGTGTCTAGTTCTTTGTTTTTTGTCTTTAATCAAATCAGATAAATGCATTTGTTTAATATTTTTAAGACATTTATGTCTCCAGAGGTTACTTTTAAGGTTCAGGTTCTCTGATATGATCTTCCAACAAATGGAAGACACATGGTGTCAGAAATTCTTTTTGTAGCATCCCCCTTAGATTTATAAACAGTAGTTCATCAAGAATAATTTTGCTTAGATGCAAATATTGATAGTTTATAAAGAGAAAATACTTTTACGTACATGCTTGCCATGCTATTGAACTTGATTCCGCAAAATTTTCCTAACAACCTTCAGATTTGTCATTTGTGACTAACAATGGGCTGCAGAAAGTTATCATGACTCTGATTGGCTGCCGTTCAGGATACATGATTTGGACGAGTGATGTTTTTTACATTCTAGCGACGAAAAGGAACATTTAGTAAAGAGAGTGAATCAAATTCAAATCAAAAGCCACGCAACAACTTGAAGTTATACATTCAGGTTTCAGACGTGTTTGGACCAATGGAGAACGTGTTCATTTGGGGGAGGCAAGTACTCCGCCACATTCAAGGATGAGTTTCTGAGATATACTTCTCGTTGAATATTTGGAAACGACATGATGAGACAAACAACTTTATCAGAACATTAACCGTTATCAAATACACCCTTATTAACATAAGATGTGTTATCACAACCAAGTTCATAAGCGAATGAATGTCAAGACAAAGTTTACAAAAGTGCACGATCACAAGGTTCACAACTTCCGCATGTGGTACTAATTACCATAATCATACTTCCGACACTCCCACTTAATTTGTACTCGTACTAACACCTAAACTTGACCCCATTATCATCATCATTATCATCATCATTATCATCATCATCATCATCATTATTTTCATCATCATCATCATCATCATTATTACCATCATCATTATTATCGTCGTCATTATTATCATCATCATCATCATCAACGTCGTCATCATCATTATCATCATCATTATTATTATCATCATCATCATCATCATCATCATTATCATCATCATCCTCATCATCATATTGCAATCATCATCACCATCATTGTTATCATCATCATCATAACTATCACCATCATCATTATCATCATAACTATCACCATCATCATTATCATCATAACTATCACCATCATCATCATCATCACCACCACCACTACCACCACCACCATCATCATCACCATCATCATCATCATCATAACTATCACTTGATACTGTGCCATGCATGACATGCATTCCAAAACCTGAAGGAGTTGACGTGGGGGTTGGGACCAATCATTATTTTGATGTGGGTGTTGAGGCAAAAGGTGCGATGTTACTATCAAATTATGATGTGGGGGTTGCAATGGTAGGTGAGGGTGATTTTTTGATATGGGGGTTCATACCCCTCTACACACTTTGCGTAGTACCACAAGTTGAGAAGTGAAGGTTTTAATGGAGCTTGCTAATGCAAAGTGTGGTACAACATCTTTTAATGGCCTCATTTCGTTTGTCTCTCCACTGCTAATTTTAAACCTATTATTTTTTTTAGGGCATCGAAGTGCCACTGGATAGAATGAACCAGAAAAGGACGGTATCTCCAGATGTATGTACAAGTACATTACACTTTTTACGTTTTGACTGGGTATTTGTACCGTGGGAGTTATGCTACATTACTTGACAATCATGGGTATATGAATGCTCACAAGCGTAGCAAGAAGAAATACGCAGCAAAACTCGAACCTAGAACTGCCTTGATTACGTGGTGATAACGACATGCGCAGTACAATACTTTCTGCAAAATACTTAAAATATTGCTACATTTTTAGGGTTGTCACCTATGAAAAGACTCCTTTGACCAAATACTAGTAAGTTAATTTAATCTGTCAAAAATGTTAACACATCATGTTTGATTCTTCGAAGAGTGGAAACATTTTTGAAGTGGTATGTAGAAAACACTATTACGCACGTCGTTGCCACCATGTAACCAAGGACGTTATGGTCTAAGCAGCATTTGCGATTTCGTAGCGCATTGTTTCAATGGATTTATCTGGTATGAAAATAGGTTCTTGTATTTGCTGCTTTTTTCGCTTCTCGCGAGAGGGATACTGCTTGCAGAAGCAGTCGGCGATGGCGTGGTGTACATAACCAGTGACTTGTGATACGTAAACGGTAAAGTATGCATGCGTTTTGATAGGGCCTGTCTGACAGTTATTCCATGTAAGAGAGTCAGGAGGAGAACGTCTGTAGTTAACAAGTATGCAAGTCTGGTATTGAGTTGAGACGTGGTTTGATTGAGATTTGATTTGGTTTGACTTTGACTTGTTTTAATTTTATTTGATTCAATTTGATTCGATTTGATTTGATGGGATTTGATGGGATTTGATGGATTTAATGGGATTTGATTTGATTTGATTTGATTTGATTTGATTTGATTTGATATATGATATGATATATGATATGATATGATATGATTTGATTTGATTTGATTTGGGATTTGATTTGGGATTTGATTTGGGATTTGATGGGATTTAATGGGATTTGATGGGATTTGATGGGATTTGATTTCATTTGATTTGATGGGATTTGATTTAATTTGATTTAATTTGATTTGATGGGATTGGATTGGATTTGATTTGATTTGATTTGATGGGGTTTGATTTAATTTGATTTGATTTGAAGCAGGTAATACAGGAACCTCCTTTGCCAGACTCGCAGTTTGATCTTAACACTTTTCGTACTCTTTCGTAGCAACTTATCGCCAGAGGATGCGTATACAGTGAAACCGAAAGGCATGGTAGACCAAACGGATTTGAGAGGTGGTCAAGACTTGATTGTCTACAAAGAATGCCGGTACGTAGGCCGATTTATTTCCAATATTGATACTGTTAAGGGATATTCGCAAAGGACGTCGGGGGCTAACAAGTGGGGAGGACAAACCCTGAAATAAGGGGAGGGATAATTGAGATCCAAACGTCCACAATCAAAGAGGTTGCGCCAGTTATTTTGACGTTCATAAAAATAATAATGTTTCACCTACTTTATCACCTTCGTTTTGTACTAGGTCAAAAACCAACATATTTTAACAACCGAACAGTAAACAAACAAGCTCAAAAATATATTTTGTTAATTTGATATCGATAAAGAGCAGCACTAGGAGATACAGTCTAAGGTCAAATAATAATAGTATAGTTCTAAACCTACCTACAGGCAGTTCCCTTAGCACCCTTCGTCATAAGTCATTTTATATAGCCACTCCAAAGCTGTGGAATAGTCTTCCATTAGAAATACGCTATTTTCCTTGTGTTAATACTTTTAAGAGAGTTTTGGAGACATATTTTCGTATAATAGCGAATTCTCATACCTTTTAGACATTACATCTATTTTATTACATATACT
>JAAAKM020006971.1:133359517-133382387 GCA_010016025.2 Alatinidae sp. Z8VKAUB7J3 | reverse complement strand
TTAATAGGTGCGCATTGTGTATTTATGAAGTACCTCCTCAATTACCTTCTGTATTAAGTTTCGTATCATGAATAAAATGTAAGCTTGGATGAGTAACATTATGTTGCAGGATGTTGCAGTTGGTGTTTGATACAAGGTTGAAGGGATTACTTCACAGATTAAATGGTGTTCCTGTTGTTTTGTATTGCTGGTAAAATGTGAAAATATGCGATTGTACAAATGAAAGCAGCAAGTTAAGAAAATAATCTAATGTGATGATGCGCTTTATTCCTTTAAGTGGTATACAATTAACCAGAGGTTTTATTATATGTTAGATACAATTTGATTTGGTATTTCAGATTTATACGCAATAAAGCAATATATGCGAGTAACCGATATGCAATTAACCGATTTCGTCTGTATTTTTGTACCGACTTCAAAAACCCTTTTAACGGGCTTACGTACTGATAACTGCACGTCTTTGGAAGCAATTTCCGTGAAGTAGAAAATAGAAGAAATTGTAATATTTTTATCTGGTCTTATCATATTTTAGATCGATAGCAGTAACTATTTTAGATTAGCACTTCCTGCTTATGCGCAAAGCATTTGAAATTGTTTAAAAACGCTCGGATTTCCTGTGTAGTAAATTAGGTTTAACTTTGTCAGAGAGAGTAAGTATTTCGTCTTACTAATTCGAAGTCGTAGAGGGGAAAGGTTTGGCAATATTTTAGCTTGAGACTACTCTTGGGTGTCTAATAGAAGGGGGCTAGAATAAATGGGGGTGAAAAAATTCGAAAACTTCAATAAACGGGAGCGGTTGGAATGGATGGGGGTTGGAAAATGACCAAAAATTTAATAGACGGCGGGCCTGGACAAGTTGTAAAAAATGAAATCAAGAATCAATGTTTGGAATAAACTGTAACTTCCTAAACATAGGGTAATACAACACAAACAATAGTCACGTATTCGAAGTTATGGTAGTCTCCTGCATGCCTTTCAAGATTTTAAAAATGTTCCCCTCATGCTGCTGCTCAATAACATTGTTATTGCTAACATCTGTAATGTGCTTCTTCACACTTCTTCTAGCCTCGTAGAAGGCAATCTTCATCTTTTTAATTTTTGATTTTCATCTTTTCATATAAAGACATTTTCTACCTACCTGCTAATGTACCTCCTCAAAAAAATGTCATGGGTGGCAGATTACATAAAATTGATTAGCGGGGGTCGTCTATTAGGCACCCAAGAGTACCTGTCAATTGAAATATAAGTGGGGCTGACAACGTGCGTTAAAAGCGAGAAGTACCCTTTCTTTCTTTTGCATACGATGTGCCCTACGGCACATTCGGGGCATTATAGTAAACTAATGGCTTTTAGGCATACGAAGCCGTAAAATTCCCTTCATGGTCGATCCATTTTTCAAATGATGATGATGATGATGATGATGATGATGATGATGATGATGATGATGATGATGATGATGATGATGATGACGATGATTTGAGAAGATTCTCAGTAGTGGCTGAGATGATTCTTAGGCGTCTGCTGCTCATTCCAAACACATATGCGCATGTTTTTCTAGGCGTTGCTGTTAATAACAAAATTACGATTTGCACCTGCTACGTCTATTGAAAGTATGTTCCATAGTTAAGGTTTCTTGTAATTTTTTAGAGTTCTTTATTGTATTTGTGCGAGGAAAGATTTTGATTACGATTATTGGAAAAGGGGCATCTGCTGCCCCATGGTGTTATGTGGTACATGCTACTTTTCTTTACAAGGCCGGTAAAATATATGAAATAACAACACGAGTTTTTTACAACAGTTTTTCTTTACCCTTCACAAGGGGATCAGGTTTAATTATGCGTTTAAACCCCCCCCCCCCCCCCGCCCAAGCCCTTAAGATTCTGCATTGATGAAATTAATCTTTAAAGAAGCATTCCCTTGCCATTTATCTGAGTTTCTGCTTCTGCTGTGAAGCTATATAACAGATTATAGGTTACATCGACAGTACGTTCTGCTTAAGAAGCTCTTAGTGACGATGTTCTGGTTACAAGTAAGGAATCCGTCTGCTTTTGCCCGGTAACTTAACTTTTCTTTCTTGTTGTTTTAGCTTGACTCAGATGTACCTGAGCACATACAAATGGAGTGGGCCAGGCGCGAAAGTGAAAAATTAGAAGCAGAAAGGCAGAAAAGAGTTAAGCAATTGGCTGAAAAAGAAGAGATGGAGGTAGCACTTGCCCTGAAGCAGTCAGTGGAGAGTTCCTCGGATGCCTAAATTACCAATGCCTCTCTTGCAAAAACCTTTCTGTCACTCACTGGTCAATTATGGCCAGTGCCTTCCAGGCAGATAACGAATTGGGAATTTCTCAGACGACATACTCCGAAGCCGGAAAATCATTTTTAAGCTAGATATTAATATTGATCAGTTACTAATAAATAATTTTCGTTTTTATCTCTTGATACGTACAGTCCTCAAACAGTACATGTACAACGTATTGAATCTACTTTCAAAATGCACGTTGTTTGTTTGTAAGAAACTTTAGGGTTGCTGGAAAGTGTATGTTGTAAGGGAAACGGTTTTATTGACAACTTGTTCTTAAAACTACTTCAAGTCCACTGAAAATCGGCTCACTGTACATGTTAGGAGTATTCACCATGCTGAACCTCAAAGGTTCTTTCAGAATGCACGATTTTGCATCTAGTCTCCTATCGTTACTTTTACTAATCCGGAGTTCATAATCAATAAAAGGGCGTATTTGAACAATATTTTGAATTCAAACAGTGTTCCTATGGCTAATATCGTCGCTCCTTTACCCTGCAGGGCCTACGTTGTTTCCCTTATAACGTCTAGTGAACCGTTACTTGCTGCAGTGGCTTGGATGTACCAACGGGCAAATGCCTTTACAGTATCCCATAAGGACGTTTTAAGTCGAAACGTTCGTAGGCAGTCATCGCTAGATATTCTGAGTTTATCAAGGAGCCGAGATTTTTATTCGCAGGTAATGAACCTGGGCACGGGAGGCTGCGAAACAAGTTTCTAACCTTTTTTTACCAAATCGCAGCCTCAATGCTGACCCTCAAGTTGCTTATAAAAAGACAGCGTGCAGAACAAGATAACGGGTTATGTAAAGGTTGTCGCCCATCTAGTTAATTCGTGTTTAAGTTGCAACCTTACATCCAGTAAGGAAGACAGCAACAGTTTCCTTTGGGTTGCAACTACACCTATTTCCTATCGAGCTTTACACTTGTTCCAGTTATCGTTCCATTGTGGAATGAACCGTATGGATGCATATATTTCCATCTGTTACTTACAAGAAACATTGCTGAATTCCGTAATGTAGTGAGTTTAAATTGTGTTTTAGAAATCAAAGACAAGGGGATATTTTTGAAGTTGATGGTTGCAGACTTTGTCGATACCTTGGCCAGGTGTAGTCGTGTCAATTCTTTACTGCAACAGATCATCAGATCATAGAGTATGCTTACTAGTATTATACAATATGCAAATCGTTATGAACACTTTGATGTTATGCTACAAACAACTTTTTTGAACAGCCAACTCTGCCCTTGATTTTGTGTTAATATCTTCCTTGGATCTGTTCTCTCCAGAATGCCATAGTTATCCCTATAGGTGTAATTCGAGAAACGGTCCCCTCTCAGAAGTTTCTTTGATTTGGTATGGAAAGAAGTGTTGTACAGCAAAAGTCTTAGAACATATGCCTTCAAACTTTATCCTGTTTTCTTTTGAACTGCCCAGTGTCTAAAATTTTCGTTCACTTGATCTTATTATGACGTCATTGCTCACGTGAGTAACTTAAATTCTTTCAAAATTTTTCGAATTTTGCTTCGAAACCAATGTGTTATATTTCAATACAAAAAGAAACAAAAGTACAGTACGATGAAATGAAATTTGAAAATTTACAAACTGTATAACTGATTTGCGTACTTTTAACAGCTTTTATTAACCTTTTATGAAGCCGGCGCCTCCGTCATAAGTAAGAAGACCCCGCAACTGGCATGGACGTTTAATTTTATTCTCAATAGCTCACGTTATCAACAAACTTTGTATGTAAGCAAAGTACCTTTAGTTTACCAACTTCATAAGCGGTGGAGAAAGTAACCCTTTCCCATCCCACCCCTAGAGAAATGTGAAGATAGTTTTTACCCTTTACTATGAGGATTAATGGAAATCAGTAGTCATCACCAGGGATCATTGGGCCATCTTCATATAATGGGTGTGCTTCAGAGGACGACATGTGTAGAATAGTTCACGAGTCTTATGCGTACATAGTTTTGCTTCGGTTTAACTCTTTAGCATCAAGCTGCATGTTCAGTATTTTCCATTTAAAATTTGTGGTCAAAATCTCATTTTATTTGCTAAATGTGGATCGCCAGTCTTCGAGTGTTTTATGATGATTTGACCACAAGTTCCTCGCACGTTAGTTTGCCCTGCGCCACCCCCTTAGTTTCGGAGCTGATCATGTTCAATTTATCTCTCGTTATGTGTTGCACCTGATCTAAGTTGAAAATGCTGAGCTCTTGTACGGCTTGCGTGGGTCGTAGACCCAAACAGACCTCGTTGTTAATCGTAATTGTCTGTCTCTGAAACGCAGGCAAATATATGGCGTGCAAGTAGCTTCAGCATTGAGTGTTTCCTCGGAGTTTATGAATACGAAATTTAACTTTCTTATTCTTTATCATTACTAGTGATAACGCATATTCACTAATTGCTTGCGAAATTTCCCATAAGTAACTTTTCTAGAATGCTTCGTACGAGTTTGATGCTGTGATAGACTATCGAAGAAGCGTAAGTTTCTCATCATCCTTCCGGAATCCTTTGTGGCGTACGTCTCTGCATTTCTCCTCAAAGCCAGGAAGTGCTTTTGACACAGTTGTGAATATTCCTTGGTGTTTCCCTTTTTCCTAGCAAGCAAAGTACAGTAGATCGGTCGCCGGTGGCATTCGGTTTTTAGAGGGTATCTTTTTAAGTGTGATGGTGTGTGACGTGGAATAGGAATAGAAAAGATGAGAAGGTACTAATACCCTGATGATATTCGCAGAGCATGTAGACATTTTTAGTTGAAGCTCCTCGTCGGTTTGTTTCCTGACAGGCTACTTTAACAGGATGCTCATGAAAATTCACGGGCAGATAACACATAAATCAATACAGAAAACAATATTTTCGACTCTTATGTGCATCGTGCAATGTCGCTAACATATCATTGGACACAATGTTGTCTAGCATTTGACTTATGATTTGTAATTTCGAAGTAAAAAGTTACACGGAATTGACGTAGGTGAAAAAAATTGTGGTCTTGCGGAAGCTCCAACTTAAGATTTATTGCACTGACGCGCAGTAAACGTAATGCAGAAGCAGATCGTAAAATTTCCACAGAGGTGTGCCTAGGAACATTTCGGTAAATCTTGCCCACGTCGTCATGGTTTGGGGTTTTAAGACAGCTGTCGTGTTTGATGAAAAACCTGATTTCTTAAAATTGGTCGATGTCTTTTTAATTATTGGTCGTATATGGAAAACACCTAACCCCAATAGTAACAATCTGGTCGAAGTTTTTATGTTGCTTATGTTTCTTTTTGCTCTGTAATTTTTATAGCCATGATCCTCAGTTAAAGAAATTAGCAACGCAAAGACTCGATTTGAAAGCTTTACGCAAGTCGTTGTCCAAAAACATAAGTTGTAATTATTAGAACCTCGAATTGGCCCTGTCATCCTTGTAGAAACGTCGCCTTACCTCTCAAATTTGCAGGGTGTCGGGGATACCTCGCTCCTGGCAATGGTGAGTGTGATGAGGTTGATACGATCTCCCTTTTGTTTGAGTTGTGGAGTATTCACAGTACAGATCCGTTCTCCGCCCACAGGGAATCTCGTTGGTGCCTTTTCTAACTTTTGTAGAACAAAAGAGGCAATTATTGACGGTTTTCTTAAATGTCGATGTACTCATTCACTTTTCATTCACTTCCTTCATTTTATATTTCAGTCGCCGTTACTTGCTGTTATAGAGAGTGAGCTAGGGGCGCCGGAAGCCATTTTGGGTGACGGACGCGGCTTTCCAAAAAGGGTACTTATTTTAGTATACAAAATGAGTAGGGGAGGCGGCGAAATGTTCTACAGTTCAAATGCTTCGTGTGAAAAGATAGGCGCGGTCGAAGTTCGTTAGTGCAATCACGGAATAGGGCAGTTATAGACGTTATGTGTAGAATACAATTCCTGAAAATCTATCATGCTGCGATTTCCAGCGGCATGTCTCATGTAACAGATGGCCATGGCAGTTGACTCTGTCAACTCAAAATATAGCTTGAAACAAAGTACTGTGTGAACGGCTCCGGTTCACAGCGGAATTTTATATGATCACTAAGGAGAACTGAACTGTGAAATTTTTGCGAAATAAAATCTTCACGGGAAATTCTCATCCTCAACAACAATGGCTAAAAAGAGAAAGACTGGGCGTGTTAAGTAACAGGGCAGTCGAAGAAAATGTTTGTTGGAAGATTGTCGCAGGAAATAAACGGCCCAGACGGACGATATTTTTTTCTTTACAAAACGAAAAACACAAATTTTTTAAGACAGCTGTTTTGTTTATTTTGTTAAAAGGCCACCTGGCAACATCTGCTGTCCCAATAGCAAGGAACTGCTTTCCCAGTGCTTTCGGCGCCCTAGTTTATTAGATCTTAAGTGTGTGGTGTTTCGGTGCTGTGTTTACCTGTCAATAAACAATATTCTGTCACGATACGCCCTTCGCGAGTATAAAACGTTTTCTAGTTGTTGACCCATTTTTCCGAGAACGATTGTCCTAGGTGTCTATTTTTCTTTGGTAAGTTAGTCAGATTATTGCCCCGTGAAAGGACAACTGAGTTGCTCAATAGATAGGCTGTGTCAAATTTGTAGTGGTAGTTTTGTGATAGGGTATTATGTTACGTTCGTAGCGATTTATTACTTGAATGTGCAGTTGTACTGTTTATCTTGATGATTTGCCTGTAAACCGGCAAATAGATAACCGAACCGGCACTCGCTTGTGAAAATACGGCAAGAGAGTTCATGTAACATTGTGTCGTATTCTACTGAGCCATTTCTCCTGTTTATCATCTTCCGGCAGCTACATTGCCAGAATCAGCCGAAAAGCTTGGCGAATGCTTGCTTTGGAGAGGCGTTCATTTAAAATTATGCAGTGGTTGAGCACTAAGTTACGTAAATTGTTTGAATTCGTTAGCTGCATGTTGGTCTTTCCACAATCAGGTTACACGGGGCATACACAATTGTCACCAGACTTGTGTATCGCAACACGCTGCAAGACGGGTTCCAGGTTTGGATGTCGGTGGCGACACACCTACTGTTTTGTAGTAATTTCCAAAACGCCAATTTTCGTGTTATTTCATCAATATTATTTTAAGTGTGATGAAATTTCTCAGTTATTAGCTGCGGTCACACTACCACTTTTAACCGCAGCGAAACAGCGGGTTTGATTAAGGAAACGACTTTTGTTGTGTGACCGCAAATCCCGCTTCAGATCTGACGATCTTGATTTTCCATAGCAACGTCAAAAAGAACAAAAGGGTTTGGGATTACATTCACCATGTCTAGTGAGTAGTGTGTTCCGAACTACTCTCCGTTTCATTTGAAAGGCTTTACTATTCTAAGGCCTTTTACCCGATTGTGTTGCAATGATGTGGCTGCAACGTGTGTGCAAAAGTAATATTGCCGATGTTTTCTTTAGAAGATTGCATCGTTGCATACGGAATTGGAGCTTCTGGGAGACATCAACACTTTTCTATCGTAGCAAGAGCACGGGGGGAGTGATATCCCTATTCCTTAAAAAGCTTAGAATACATCCAGATATGTATTGTCCTTTGTGAACTGCATTCAGTTCCCCTCTCCCCTCAAATTGGAAATTGCTGGCAACTATGGTCGGTTGAGGAGTTATGAGGAAAGATCTGGATTAAGCCACTTTGTGCTAGATCTCCCATAAATTGTTTACGACGGATTATGCATATTGTCCAGTTTGTGTTGTAAAACGCTCCAAAGAGTAGTAAAATATTAAGGCAATTGAATCACATTTCAAAACTATCATTATCCTCTCTAAATTACAACAGAAGGGGGTACATACCATCCCAAGACACTTTCCGCACAACACAACTCCGACTTTATACAGTCTACAAAGCAATATTCCAGCAAGTAGTCCAACTAGACCACTGACACCAATGTGAACTGTCAAAGTGCAAGAAAAAAATTATATTATTTTGAAATAATGTCATAAAAATAACTATTACTTTATAATAGACATTTTTGGATTTGACAGATGTGGGATTTCATGTACGGTACCAGGAACTCGCTATACATTTTACACAAGCCACCTATCTCACATTTTGTCATGAAACGTTTTAATCACCGTCATTTATCTAACTCACAATTGAGTAAGTTTATTCAAGGGATTTTCCCAACCTAAACTTCACTACGCTATCTATCACTAAGACATCCACCACTAATTTAATGCTACGTGTAGGGAACAAACTTTTGTTGTACTGTTTAGTAAGGTTTCCTTAAGGTATCACTGCGCTTGTCATAGACAATGTTTGTACTCATTGCCATCAAGAACAAAAGTAAGGTAGAATAGAGGTGGGTTTGCCAATAAGATGGTAAACTTGTTTATTGACAAAGCAAAGAGCAGGCAACAAGTTACATCTTCATCACTTGTGCAGAAATACCTTTGAACACATGAAAATGCGTCACTGTCACCGTATATGTATACCATGTTATGGCATGGAGTGCATGTCGTTGTACCTGCAAGATATTTACTGTTTAGAGTTCTCTATGTACAGTTACATGAAATTTTAGGCATATATCAGTAACTTAGCATTACATGGCATTGAGAATCTCGTAGCAAAGACAAAAAACCTCAAATGTTGTTACACTTCAATGAAACACTCTAAACAATAAACTGCACGACTAATTTATTGAGATTTGCGCGTTTCTTATTGGATATAATAGGAAGTTCAGCATGTTTGCTTTTTAGAAGCTTTGCGTAAAAGCGTAGTTTTTAATCACAGAATATACAGGTAATATACTTACCGTCCTCTCGCCCTCTTGTGTTACAACAATATTTCGTCCGAATAAATGTAGGGCTGAATATGTAGAAGGCTGAGAAAGCCAGAGTAAAACCTGTCATGAAAAGTGCCAGCTGTAATGAAAGAAAAAATTCTAATAAGTAGGAGTAATTGATCCACTTTATAAGTTGTTGTCAAGGGTATGGCGATAATGTAAAAGCCTTAAAGACCGTTCAAGGATGATTATTAGCTAACTCCACAGAAAGAAGAACAAACTCGTCCCTGAAAGCTGTCATGCAATACCCCTGATACCAACCTCGAGTAAACCTTTCCTCCGCATACTTTCAAGAGAATAACAGAGAAGACTGAGTCATTCATTACAGACAGTATCATTCACGTATGACCCAAAGATCTTGAGAATGCCAGAGAATATATCTATGTACATCCCCAGTTTATAAAATTCAAGGGTGCATCTAATACAAAATAAAGGGAGAACCTTCAGAAAATGATGGGGGAGCTCGGCATCTATCCAAAGATAGTCTTGATTATTTCGAATTTGTATTTTCACTCCGAATATACAGTTGTTATAAATGACCAGATAATAACCTGATTCCAAAGTGGAAGCTGGAGTACATCAAGGCTGTCTTTTTGTCCCAGGTATTGTTCAATATTGTCCTCAAGTTTGTAGTGCATGACCCAAAACCCATGTCTATTTTTGCAACATGGCCCCCAGTTTTGCTTCTAAAATTAACTGAAAAATAGTTTAAGTAACATTGAAGTGTAAACACTCTGTTGAAAGTTGAAGCTTGCGTTGCGCGTTGGAGGTAATGTTGAACAACACCTTTACATGGTCAATCTTGCTTTAACTTTGCCTACAACTTTAATAAAAGCCAAGGAGCCTCTTAGTTTTGGAAATCCTTTTAGAAGAGAGTGACGAATTCTATGAAACGATGTGTTTCTGCTGTTTGACCGTGGAATGAAATTGTTGCCTGTATTTTGTGGTTAATTGTCCTTAAAACAAGGCACAAGGGTTCGTTGCGGAATAATGATGAGAAAGAGCTTAAGAAAGAGCTTAAACTTTTGGAAAGCAAAGACATGTTGTATGGCATTGAGCACAACAACTACTATAATAATGAGCGACTGGTCTAAGAAAATGTTAGTTGAAATGAATAACAACCCAGGTAATAGTGGCTCTATAATTGCTGCTAACGTCACACCTGCTGAAAAAGTGTAAAGAAAAACAATGCTGTTGTCGCACAAGCAATAACAAGACGTTAGTCCTTAGACATTGTTGAGCTGAGCTCTCCTGGTCATTGCTCGTCTATTTGCGTTCTACTCAAAGCGTTAAATTACCTGCTTAAATTAAATTTGTTGAATAAATGTAAGTATCTATCTGAAGGTTGTTTGTGAAAGACTGGCGTCAACTGTGAAGCAACAGTTAAAATATAAACTTATCTTAAGAATTTTAACTTGAGTTTAACTTTGCGTCCAGATCTGGCAAATGATATTAAATACGTTAGTGAGACGAATTTTTATACAAACTATTTTAAGAAGCTTTGGCTCCAAACAAACAAACATGTTGCCACGTGCAAAAACAGGGCCTAAAGATCAATGTTTCCAAATGCAAAGCAACTTTAAGCAGATAACAATTGACGGTGATAAAGTTAAAGAGTTGCCAAATTTGCCTTGGTTGGTAGTGTTGTATCAGATACAAGTAATGATGTCAGCAGAAGGATGAGGATAGATTAGTGTAGGCTAACAAGAACATTAGTTTTAACCTGAAGTACAGACT
Organism: Alatinidae sp. Z8VKAUB7J3; assembly: GCA_010016025.2. Classification (NCBI taxonomy): domain Eukaryota; kingdom Metazoa; phylum Cnidaria; class Cubozoa; order Carybdeida; family Alatinidae; species Alatinidae sp. Z8VKAUB7J3. Next base: position 133,371,565 of record JAAAKM020006971.1, on the reverse strand, counting down.
TTTCAAAGGCCATATATTACCAACATCGATATTCTTTTATCATGGAGCGGATTTGAAATATTAGTTTTGAAAGAACAATAGAGAAATAGAAAATATTTAAAAACTAGTACTCTTTTATATTGAAAAACAAGAGAGGAACCTCCTGGTGTTGAAACGTGTTCTCTTTATAACTGCTGTTTCACTAACGTTATCGCCGAACAAAATCACAAGTTTGCAAGTAGGTGCAAAATACTCAGTTATTAATGCCATTCATGAACGCCTTTCCTGGTTTGGTGTACATGTGGCTGGAATCTGTCCACGTTCTATGCAGTTCTCTTGACTTACGTGACTTGCCTCATCAGCGTAAAACCTCAGCCATACTTGCTCACTTCATATTCACATAACTCTTTCACCTCTTCCTGTCTCGAGCAATTTTCTCCAATGTCAACTGTGGGGTGCCTGTTTCCTCATTAATTTAGGTTGGCCCATATTTTGGGTGGTATACCAAGGGAACGTTTGCCAGGAACATTGCCCTTGTTTGCTCTATATACAAATCTCTGTTTCTTTTTTTCTTCTCGCCACATGTGGAAACCAGTTGAATCTCCTGCGCTTGATCATAGCCAAAATATCTGTTTTTACGCCTAAGTTTCTTTACAGTAAACCTTTTGTTAGTATTTAAAATTTGTTGACAAAATATGGACAATAATAGCTTAGCAATTGTTAATGTGTAAGGAAGTTAACAAATCATCTGATTCAAACGCCAGGAATATCAAACTTGGAGCGAACAAAAAGCGAGAGAGGTCTCTATTGTATCATACTCACAGCCCTTAATCAATAGTTTTGAAAAGGATACCTATGTTTTTCTTTGTTGATTGCAATGGGTTCAGTCATTGTAATCATATACACTGTTGATGTATGACTGATGCTACCATCAGACAATTATTTGAAGGATTATTAATTGCCAAAATTACTTTTTCATCAATTTCTCTTGTTGGTAAATAGGATAAGGACAGTTTGCGTCATACTCTATGTTAAACCATAGCTATAGCATAAGTTGCTCATTGTAAAATAATTAAAGTGTAATGAAAATAGAAGCAACATGACCGAGTAGAATAGCAGTAGCTTTACCCCAAGTATGTAACACAATTCCAAAAGATGCACTGCGTTGACGTCATTAACGGCAAGATCATTGTAAAGTATGACTATGAAAACAATACAGTAATTTATCCTGATGTAATCGTTCGTGTCATTTAACCTAAAATTAGACATTTTTCTTACTTTTATAAACCTGTATCCAGTGATACAAACAATAAATCCAACAACAGCGGCTGCTTCAATTACAATAGTGTGCTTGTAATCCCTAAAACAAAAAATATAAAGATACATTAGCTAAATGAATACTTGATACAATCTGCTCGCAAATCAAACCAAGCCTACATACTGAATCGCCAAAAAGAAGAGATTAGGTTTGTAACAACGCCCCCATAGCCCCTGTAATAGCCCTTCCTTAAAGCAAATGCCGCTAAAATGTGTAATAATTGACATGGGATCTCCCTGGCTTGCTTATTCTGTGTCTTCGGTAATTATTGTTGCAATGGTGTTCGTGGCGCACAAGGGACTTTGATGTCTGTGCTAAAAAGTAAGTGCGTACAGTATTCAAGGGGGTTTACAACGTGAATGGTTTAAATTACTTACAATTTTCAAACAGGGGAAGAGATATAGACACTATTGAAGTAAAATGTCAACTCTTGTTGCTCCAGGTATAGAGGCCTGTCAAAAACAGCAAAGCATCGACAGACCAAAACAACTCTGCGAGTACACAACGGGTTAAAATTCTCAATACTAATTAACATAAAGATGCATGTAATGTGAGAGGCAACATGGTAGCATATCCGCAGCCAGCCATGACTATCAGGGGGACAATAATCTATCAGGAGGGAGATGGAGAATTAGCCGATGTGAATTTAAAACTTTAATCAACTGAAAACTATCATTTTTTGAATGCCGTATTATAGTGTAACAGGATATTAGTATTGCAGGATTCGTCTACAATAACGAATCTTGCAATATATTATGTCATTATGATACTGACTGATAATGATTTATCGGGAGTGGAGTGATATGAACATCATGCAAGCAACACTACGGAAATTTGTAAACGCATTAATAACAAAGGAAAGGTAGTAAAGTGGGAATTATTAACAAGGAGCAAACATTTATTTAAAACGTGTACAAAGGGGGGGAAACGGTATTGTCGTCAAGTGTGGACTTGAGGTCGTTGATAAACAATGGTCGATGAATCAGCAGTTTACTGCTGTGGTTAAAGGTTGACACTATTTGAAGGTCATAAATCAAACCTTAATGTCCCGTTGACCTTAAATGTTCTAATACACTAGATGCGTCCTGAGTTGCAAGATCATTTCTAGACTCGAAGACGGTAAGAGGCTAGAGACTCAAAGACGGTCAGAAGCTAGAGACTCAAAGACGGTCAGAGGCTAGAGACTCAAAGACGGTCAGAGGCTGGAGACTCAAAGACGGTCAGAGGCTAGAGACTCAAAGACGGTCAGAGGCTAGAGAATCGAAGATGGTCAGAGGCGCGATTGAGAAATTTCTCTGGGCCTGGCCTACAACTTTGGACATTTATAAATGTAAACTGGCCTAATCCCTGCTCTATCTGACGACTGATTTTTAAAATCATGATTTCGGTGACTATTATGTCACAGCTTTCTGTTGATAGGAGGTGAGGGTGGCAGTTACCGTGTAAACCCACAAATGGAAGCTCCGAAGAGTCGTTCATATTCCAGTACTTTTCATAAATATTAATTAAAGGTTTGCATTACTTTAAGTCCGCGATCGTTTGTGGAAAGAATTGCAGCTGTCACAGTGACATTTGTAAACCTACAAAATATTGCTACAAAGCTCTAATTACTACTTTCAGAAACATTTTCCAATCCCTATCAGTATTTGCCGACTGTTTTGCGCCTATTAAAAATGTAATATGACGTTCTTATGGCTACTTCCGAGCACTTCATCATCAGCCTATTTGTATCTATTTAATAATAATAATAACAATAATAATAATAATAATAACAAGATACAGGAGCTCTCCAAATTACATTGGCTCTTCATCTCCCTTAAATGTATTTTATGGAAACTTGTTTTAGTCACTCTTACCATTATTATAGAATATATCATCACCCTAAACTTAAGAATTGCCAAGACATTTGATAAATTACTGAGACATCTAAAGGTGGGGATTCTTGGTACTAGTTTAGTCAATAATGGCTGTTCATAATTTCAAAGACGAATCATAGAGGACCCTTAGTAGGGCCCCGAGTAGCCCCATCGATGCCTAATCAAATATTTTGAAGTAGGTAATACAGTGTACGATGACATTTTTCAGGTAGAGGCTTTCTCCTCCCTCATTGCTTAGCCGAGACTTTCTAGTTTTGCTGTGAATCAAGTGAGAATTGACTAAGTTTATGACCTCAGATACATCTGCCATGTACGTAGAAGCTTCTGTTGTGGCTTCATATCTTCTGTTCCTCACGAATAATTGTATTTAAACTAATACCATAAAATTCGCAGTTAAACACAACCTGTCATACCCAGGCTGGTAAAGAAGAACAATTTTGATTACAGTTTTGCATTCAGTTCTGGTCAGACGTCTACATTTTTGGAAAAGCATTTAATCCAGACTACAGCTCAAAATCGTAACCAGTTGGCTAAAGATATCAAATATAGTCTTCACACCAAAACTTTGCTATAGTAGCATATCCATTCAGAATTGTTCATAAAGTGACAGCAGGAAGGGTGTGATTGCCACGATTGCGTATAAAACTTGTGGTCTAATGATTAAATGAGCAAGACTCATTAATTATTTATTGCAGAAAACCAATCTTGATGCAGAGCCATTGATTGTAGTGGGTAGAAATCATAATAACATAATCGAATTGTAGTAAAAACGTTCACGAAATGTGAAGATAGGTAATGAGCACTTCCAGTTACAATGCCCTAACAGAAGACGCTTCATCTGTAGATTACCAACCTCAAGTTTAAAGGGACCTGAAAATACAAGTAACCTATTTCGGTTGTCTTGAAGTCGTCAATGTACGATTCAAGATTACTAAAGAATATCGCTACAAAATCTTGTAAGGTATTTTGACGTAATACTTTTGTTTCTCTGTTTTCAGGGCCAACTGAAGCTCCAAGTTCTACAAAAATCTTGTATAATTACTACAAGTAACATGTTGATATTTACACAACTATTTTGCCAAGATATTTGTACAGCATTAAAAGTGGGACCTACAATTGCGGACAATAGATATTTTATTTTTCCTCCAAAATATCAAAAATTGCGAAAATGGCTCAGAACACATGCCAAAGGATAAGGGTGTTTATTTCAGCTTCTACTTGGTTTCTTCTGCCCTTCTCGGAGCAGTACAGTGCTATGGCATAAATCTTTCAAAAATTACAGTTTTCAGCGGTTGGGCATAACGGGCTTTAGCCTTTGTTTATATAAATTAAAGTCCTTGATTTTAGGCCAAGTATGCGTATCATGTTTGTACACTGGGCCCTCGATTATCCGAACAGTATTGGGATAATTGAGAATATAACTTTCAGCTTGTTCTTCCTTTGATTTTATTGTGCTAGAAAAAATTATCATGAGGTATCAAAGCACAAAATAGACATGTTGGTACAAATGGACATGTCTTGACCTTTGCAAACTGTGTACAATGTACTCGAATGTTCTCTGTTATTTCGGTGGAAGATCGTACGATGCTCGTCTGCGATAACGTTACACTCTTGTAAAGGCTATACAGTAGCTTCCACAAACCCCCAAAAGACGGGGGTAATTTTTAGGACGACAAGCGTGATCAATAAAATTTAACTGAGAATGCAAAAAACCGTCTTTTGTACAAAAGTTTTCTATTTGTGGTCTCCGTACTGCCACTTTTGGTGCCCATTTGCCTGTAGTTTGTTGCCAATGTAATCTAAATATTTCCACATATTTAGTGAGAGGCAGTGAAGGCTTTTTGATTTAAGGCTTTTTAAGATATAAAAGTTTTTCTACTGTGTGACCCACGAAAATTTCTCAAATGTGAGCATCATTTAATATAGCCAAAAAGAGCACATTTAAGTTGCTATGGGAACTGGGAAAATTTCTTCCATTTTCAATCTTAAGTTATTGACATATGATGACCATGGCACAGCGGAGACAGAAAACATGGACCTCTTGCACCTAAATATCGATACCTCACTAACTAGTGCAGCACACAAGCCTGCGACTGAAGAGGTCTAACCCAACTCTTCCAGTATTCAACAACCTAAATAAGTTTCTATTTCCTGTAGTTAATGCCATTTAGGCAATTTCATGTAACAGTATTTTGCCTTCTATAACATTATTTCTTTTCCCCTTGACTCCCAACTGACACTTCAAGGTGATTTTAAGATAGATCTCTTCAAACAACTAGTCGAAATGGTGCTACTATATAGCTTTTTTTCTAGATACTAGCCAAGAAACTTGAGGCTTCGCTTTATGTACACATGTATTCTCCGGGCCGTTTTAACCAAACCTAGAATGATCAAGTACAGTAAAAAGTCTTTAAAACTGTTAAATGTAGGTTCACACGAGCTACACGTGATTAAATCGTAAACACTTCTTAGACCATAACGACATTGGTTACGTCTTTGTGACGACATGCTTAATACAGTGTTTTCTAGATGCTGCTGCCAAACATTTACACCTGAAGATATCACGCAAAATGTGTTACAGAGTTTTGATAGTTCAAATTATCTTACAAGAATATTTTTAGGAGAGAACATTTTATAAGTGATAACTGTAAACCTATAGAAATACTACCAGTATCGCGTAGAAAGTACTATGCCGGCCATTTCGTTGCCACCATGTAACCAAGGCCATTGTAGGTTGGGGGTTCCTCTCGTTGGTACTTTCTGGCAAAGTAAGCAAAGAAGTAATCAGCGATACCTTGCTTTGGTCACGTGGCCGTGGTCACACCAGAGTTGGTTGCCTCACGCCTACCAAGACCGGCTCTTCAACGATTCGGTATTCTATACAGAATGTCTTGTCCTTATGATGGACCATAAGAATTTCTAGAAAAAAAGAGTCATTAGTGTTTGGGTCATCTCAACAGAACGATGATAACAGTATACACCAAAGCTACCTGTTTCCAACCGCTCTTCACCAAAATATTGTCAAACCTGTTAAACGACTTCTCTATAAGGATGTGTTGAACGAATTAAGCAATATTTTTAACGTTCATTTAACTCCAAAACAAACTAAGAGAACTCAGTACAGCTCTGTGCAGACGTAGTTTAAATTTTGCTCAACATCAACTTCAAAAGCGAAAATTGTTTTATTTGTGGTCAGTTTATGAAAGGCTGAATATTAATTGAAGGTGAACGTCTTACCTTGCTTGCACAAATGTTGGAACATGTTTAGACATTATCATTAACATGTATACGCTTTAATGAAGCTATAATGAAAACAATAAATTAGCAAATAATTATCATAGAACATCAGATATATATATATTCATATTTCATGATTAAATCAGAGTATGTCAGTTGCATTCTGTCAATTGATCCGACTGCCATTAAACGGATTGCAAGAGAGAGAGTCAGTGATAAGGCCAGTCAAACGTGCCTAGTATTTTTGAATGTTTTATACATTTTATAAATGATGTAGTGTGAGTTTGAAAATGAATGGAGGCCTATATATAGAATATCAGATGTCATAGCCTACCTTACACGAGCTTTTAGGCTACTTTCGTACATTAGCTTAGATCCAGAATGCCCGCAATACTTAAAATGACATGCCCTTGTACTCAAGGATGCAATGAAAGTGATTTTGGGCAGGATTCCATTTTCTCTAATCTCTGTATGGTAATTTTGCATCCGTAAATATTCGTTGCACCACGTGTTTGTTATCCACGCAAATATAACATTCAACATCTGGGTGTTTTTCTAACTATTGAACCACTTGGTCATATTATGTCCGGCTGACACTCTTTGTTTGGTGTTTGTTTGAAAATTATCAAGATGTATGAAAATACCACTCGTACTGCATGGCATGTGCGCATTTTATCTGCAAAACGATTTTGTCCAAATTTTGTCTATATACACTGTTCGTTGATTTTTCTGACAAATTTTGGTATGTTGCGCAATATAATTTACCACTTTTGCAAAAATATTTGTCTTGCATTAGTGAGCATCGAGGAGAGAAAGTATGCGGCAAGCATGCAATAGTCGAGGGTGCACGTTTTTCGGAGAAAATTTTAATTATGGAAACGCATATATGTATTAGAGATAATGGCATTGCCAACCTCCGTATGGCGATGATGTGGTACTTCTGAGGGGTCAACGATTAAACTAAAAGAACATGCTACAAGCGAGCGAGTACATACCGAAAAGCTTTCCTGACACTTCATAAATGTTCCCATTGCCATTATTTGCTTCCTCCTGCTGTATTTCTCCTTGACGGTGACTTCCTTCTAAGTTGGTTTCTCTGTCTTCCCCTTTCCCCTCTCCAAATGGATCCGTACTACAACTTGTTTTGATCTGCTATCCATACCAGTTTGGGTCCACAAATAAAAGTTTGTATCCACACCCGAAGACGTCTTGTCTAAACGCTTGGAATCGGATCGTAGCTGGTGCTGATCGAAAAGGAGAAATGAAATTACTACTAAGAGATAAATGTTACTTTTTAATGGTAGTTGTCGTCTTCGATCAGATCCAGATTGTTTATACAAGACCTCTTTGAGACTGGATCCAAACTGGTTTACTTTTGTAACTGGACCCAAACCGGTACGGATAGCAGATCCAAACGAGTTCAGATCCAGCAAGTACAGTGTAAACGCAAGGCCGATCCGTACCAGTTCTGGTAAGTATTCAAATGGATCCTTCCAGTGTAAACAGGATCTAAGATGGTTCGATCATGTTGGACGAAGAGGAGATAATGAAACCTTAGGAAGTATATTGGTGTTTGAATTACCTGGACTAAGGTCTCCTGGACGACCAAAGAAAAGATTATTGAAGACTGTACAAAAGATATAAAAGCAGCAGGACTTGTGGAAGAAGATGTACAAAGGAGAATCTGATGGAGAGCTGCATCAAAATGTCAAACCACGTAAAATGGGGAAAAGAAGAGGTAAAATGGAGAAAGCAAATTAAAAGCATGTAAGGTAGCACAAGTTCTATAATGTTCCGATCCAATTCTACCATTGCACAATTTATTATTAATAAACAACACTCCCACAAATTACTATAAAATTTATGAATGTAGACTTTTGAAGTGGTAACCCAGACAGAATCTAACATAATTTCGATGTTGATGTTTATTCAATTTTAACTTACACTGTAAACTGACATAAGATCGGCTTCTATCCGACGTCATCATTAAACCAGAGAGCCTCTTGTTATACCCTAATTAGATCAACGTTAAGCTGACATCGTTATTGTAAAGTAACTCTAATCAACATTGGATCGGTGCCAATACGACGTCGTTAAAACTTCTTACATGCAAACTGGCGTCAGCCTTCATTATTCAGTGACCTAGAGGCGTCAATTCAACATTAAAGGTGACAATTCTACACTGCCAAGAGCACAGAATTGGAAACGTCTTACGTAAACCGTTTTGAGGTGTTACTTACTCGTAGCGCATTGGCGAACATGAAGGGCACCAAAACGAAGATGCCAAATGTAACAAGAAATTCAGATGCCTGATTAGAGAACATCAGGTAAAGAGTTAACTAGACTTTGGCCTTTCTACGTCTCAAAGCTTCTCAATTTCTTGCTTGTTGTTATTTATGCTTCAAACTGGTAGTCCGTCATTGCTCGATAGTCGATCTTAAAACTTCCGGCGGGATGCTGCTTCTGTTCACGTCCTCGACTGCTACTCTGATTTCCTGTTTCTTTATGGTGTCTAATTGTGCATCAGGAATATATATTTCCTTGCGCTTGTTGGTGTCATTGGAGCGAAATCTTTCTTTCTGATGCGAATCGCTTCCGTGAGTGTACGCGTATACCAGTGCTGATTCTAATCCGCCTCAAATCGGGCAATGCAATACAATGATGATGATGATGATGATGATGATGATGATGATGATAATGATGATAATGATGATGATGATGATGATGATGATGATGCCTTAACGAATCCTGATCAGCATAGTCATTCACAATTATTTTGGTTTTATATGTCTCATTTCACTACAATGTTTCTTCATAAAGGGGGCCATACCTATTTTTCAAGTTGGCTCTTTGACATAACCAAAACTAACCAAAAGGCACCTAAATAATAATGTATGCAACGATGATTCCAACATTGGCTTAGTATGATAGAAATTATTCCTAATCATGCTCAAATATTTTGTCGCCGTTAAATATATTTGAAATTACTGTTAAAAGGACTCTGGTTGGTGGCACGCTTCGGGCCTCTCTTTACATTTTAAACACTATTTTACAGCTGTATATACGTCTCCAAACCTCTTTCTTAGCCTTCCCCTCTCCACTATAGATTAATATCTTTGGAATATTAGGATGGAGCCCAGTGTGAGGCCAATTATGACCAAACTTCGGGGCCCGTTACATGGGGTATTTCCCCGTGCTAACCAATCGAGACATCATATATTACCTAAAGCAGATGATTTTGCCCTAAAACATAAGACTTTGAGAATACTGCTGCTTGTTATCTCAACATAAAAAAATATTCCCTAAATATTTGTGAGTATGTCGCAAACATTCCCCAATCTGTGCCAAAAGTTGCATAGAAATCTGTTTTAAAATTTATACACATCGGCCTTAGAATGTATTGTTCCTAATTTCAGTTTCCGAAATTACTATGCAAAATTTGCTACGCTTTTAATTTAATGGAAACCATTGTCGATACTGAATTGCCCATTGTGTTCTTCGCCGAGATAAGCTTGTTTGCCCTCCATCTGGGATACCGAAATAAATTTTTTTTTCGGAATGCTCACACTGCTAACAACTTATTCTTACCTGCTTCCACAAACATTTTTATCAATTCTGGGTTTCCTCCTTGTGCGGCAAAATGAAGAAGACCTCTCGAACTTTTGTTGACTTTATAGATGTCTTTTGATAGAGATAAAAGCGTTTCCACAGTTTCTGCATTACCACTTAAAGCCGCAAGAAGAATCGGCGGTGTGCCTTCTTTATCTACACAGTCAATTATCGTATCTGAAAGAAAAAGAAAGCCACTTTCTCATTGAAGGTAATTGCATTCATACACAGGGGCATGCAACACGTGCTGTCCTTCAAATAGCATGCATTACATCTCCCTAACCACATTTTTGGTAGGGTCTGCAAATATGTAAGTGAAACATCGCCCGGGCTTGCTCAGTCACGATACTTGCACGTGATTTTGTTAACAAATTCTTTCGTTGGTCACATTGAAAAGGAAAAAAAGGACATCTGTCTAAAGCCACAGGATTATAGCTGACAAGGTAAAGGACCAACTCTTGTAGGGTCAAATGAGTTTTTGGTGCTGGTTTTTTTTGTCTGCCTCTTATGTGGCGCATATTTTGACCAGAAGGGCCATTAAAACAACAACCCAAACTTATTCTTTTTTAACTTTCTGAAACTGCATTGTGAACCAATGCTTAAATTTCTCGAATTACAATTTTTATGTCATAGTTTTTCTTTCTGTTAATTTCATGTTTACCTGATAAGTATATGCACCACACCATAAATTTGCAGGAATGAAGTGGTGTAATTGAAACGAGGCTGCTTTCTATTGATATAACACTACCTAAAATCTGTAGCTAACCAATGAAATTCTCACATAATCTAACCCACGCAACTCCCTCTCTTTTCTAGCCAATCACTCTGTGTTTCTTCATTTCAGCTTAATTCCAATTGGCTATAAAAAATGTTTAGTTAAGCTATTAAATGTGTTATAAAGTTGAATGGTGGCCAGCTCTTCGAGATCTATGATCGCTGTGCTAGACCTAAGGAATAGATTCGTGTTGGCGTCAATCAAGGAATTCTTGGTCTGTGGATAAACTGCAAACGCTGCCTGCCAGTTTCTGTAAACTAGCGTTGCTTGGATATCAGAGAGATTTTGATTCCATGCCACTGTAGCTTGCAGCAAGCAAATAATGATACATGTCAATGGTCACATGACACGCATCAAAATATCACCTCCAGAATGCCGTTACTGCAAGGAAAGAAGATTTGTGCATAAGTATTTTGCGACCATTTAATGTGTAATTTTGCAAGACTGAACCGTTGTTAACCAGAAAAAATATGAATTAAACTCTGATTTTTTCTTTATGACGCTTTGGTTGATAGGTAGAATTTGTAGAGATTTGTAGAACATCCTTTTAGTCGTCTTCTAGATAGTGTTTTGATAGACCCTGATTAGCCACGAACAATACAGAGATGGAAACAAGTATTGAAATCATGACAGTTTGTGTTACTGTCCGGCCTACCTCAGGTGCAGGACCTATACGTTCCTACTTAAAAGACTCCGAGTGAGTGTTGGACTCGGGTTATGCATGTCACTAAAGTTTGTTTGTGTCCATAACTAAGTACACTGTACTACTCTTGGAGGCTAAACACGACCGCTAACATTGCACCTGCAGATCCACTGCCACGAAGTCCTGTACGATTGTTCTTCGTGTCTGTTTCTCAGTCGATCTAAATGTTCATGAATTAATCTGTGCAACATTCCCTAAAATAAACGTGAGCTCAAACTTTGAGATCAATGCTCCACTAAACCAAACCATGGCCCTAAGACATCATTGTGGTTCAAGAGGATATAACTCGCGTCTGAAAAACGATAATAGACCCCTACGAATCTGCTTCTCACAGAGATCATAGAAAGCATGCGCAGTTTCAGTCGAAGAACTTAGTACATGCTAACGACATGTCTGTCGACCCATGGAAAGTACGACAGGTTGCATACAGTGGGGTATGACCAAATAAACAGGATGCATATAATGGGCATGACCAAATAAACAGGATGCATATAATGGGCATGACCAAATAATCAGGATGCATATAATGGGCATGACCAAATAAAGAGGA
>JAAAKM020006971.1:133304722-133352945 GCA_010016025.2 Alatinidae sp. Z8VKAUB7J3 | reverse complement strand
TCTTCTTAAACTTTGTACTGTACTGCGATGGTGACCATTCCTACAAACACAAATTACAAGTCTTTCAGAAACTTGAACAACAACGATAGCTATTTCTTTCAGTATACCACAATTTTTTGCAAAGTAAATTTAGTACAAGGATCTAGACAAAAAGCCAGATTGTAGTGTCGGAGACACACTATGGGCAGAGCAAAGTTCTCTCTCGTGTATTATCTCGTTAATGTTTGTTGCGTAATGACTTATAGCTTTGTATTAAAATTATACGTAAGAAATCTTTAAAATGTAAAGTTTCTATTCTTTACATGCCCCTTGCTCGTAATAGACGCAAGGAGTGCACAAAATCGGACGAAATTAAAAATTATCGACCAAATGTAAAGGACATTATTAGTCCATATATCACTTTCTGTTAAAGAGACATCAAAAGTGTCTGGTTAATGTCGCTTTCCATTCCTATTAGGGGTTGCAGTAACGACATCTTGAGAGTATAATTGGGTCCAAAATACGCGTGAACCTTACTCTTCTCGTTTCTCGTAACATATGGTAATAGTTGTAATTCTTCGTCGCGCAAAGAAAACTTCTTACGAAAACAACATCACAAAGACTGGAATTAGTATTCAGCGAGCGACCCTCGGATCGTGATTCAAACAATACCACATGCCTCCCTCTAGTGAATTTCTACCAGTTACTTAATTCCATTTAACTACACTTGCTGCAAACACAACAACTATAGGTTACAACTAGTGTAATGTCGAACTGTAATAGGAACAGATACAACAGCTTTCAATAGCGAAAATGAACCTGCCATTACAAAATAAAAGTAAACAATTTAAAGTCATTTTACTTACAAAAGCAGTGAGTGCAGGGAAATCAGCTGGAAATTCTCTTAGTTGTGACAATGTCACAGCATCCCACAATTCTGCACTGTGATTTTTAAACAGAATTAGAAGGTACTGCCTAAAAATAAATCAATTTCAAACAAGGCAATTTATAAACCTGGTGGTGCAAATAATGAAGTTTAACAGCAGTAATGCAGTTGTCTAACAATGAAAACAATGGTCTAACTCTTCGATTTATAAATTCCTATTTATTTCATACACATTTCAGCTTCGGATAAAACATACGCAAGAGATTAAGAGGGTGTAATGCATCCCCTATAACTAAGAATTTAAGAAGTTACCACCATCAACTTTTTCAGCGCCTAATACCAGTTTTATTTAATAAAAGCACAGACTTTCAAAAAAAACTTGGAGAAACTCTGATACAAGCACAATTCTTCCTTCACGAGAAACTGATTTTTACCGTTTTCTTTACTTCATCATTTATTTATCCAGATGCCGAACATCCGTTTCTGCTGTGTCTCCGCACAATATCGCTTTCACTCTGTTTCCGTTTCGCGTACTTGCTCGCTTTCATATATCCTTCTTGCAAGTTTACTCAAATTACGTCCTGAATGCATTGTGATCTACCCTTGTCCTTTTAAAGCTCAGTGGCTGCTGTGAGCTTCTCTTGATGCCTGTATTCTATACAGCCCCTTTAACCCTACTGGCTCCTACGTAACCCCATCCCCCTCCTCTACACACACACACAAACACACACACACATACACACACAAACACACACACACACACATACACACACGCACACACACACGCACACGCACACGCACACGCACACACACACATAAACTCACACGAACACGCACACATGCAAACACACACACGCACACGCACTCACACAGATACACACACGCACACACACACACACACACACACACACACACACACACACCCGTCCTCTGTCAACCCTTATATCTATGATTTATAGAAGGAATAAATTTTAGAATTCCGCTTAAAGAAAATTCTGCTTAAATTAAAGGAAAAACTACAATGTTCACAGAAAGTTTACTGAAACACCATGTTGAACTTGGTACACGAAAAAATCCCTGGATAGAAACTAAGTAATGTAAATCCTTACTCTTTAAAAAAACTAAAGGACAACATTGTCGGTCAGCCACGCTAAGCGAAGGGCAAATTTATCTCGGCCAACTCAGCCTCCGGGTCTCTGACCGCCTCTACCTTTATGAAATCTTCTTGTGAATCAGTAGTGATCCAGTAGTTACAACAACATGACTTGCCTTTAAAAAATCTCTATATCAGTCCGTAGGCGGACACAAAAGGATATCGTCTTTGACGTACAAGCACTATAGCAATAACCATAATTGCCAAGTTCCAAAACACTTGATCGAGCATTTTAGGGTGCATGCAAAACGCTCCAGTATGTTTGCTGAGATGCGCTGAATGTGCAACAGATTCTTTCCGAGCTAAATATCGTATTAATTTAACCTTTATTAGTAATTGAAATATTTCTCTTGAAAATGGCATTTATAAGACACTGACATGTCGCAAACCATGTTCTTGTTAATTTCAAATTGTAGAAAACACAGCCCACCTCCCGATACAGCTGAACAGAGTAATGTTTGCAATTGATCAATTAACAATTTGATGAAATATTAAAGTACTCTTCCGTCCCCGAATCGACCTAGTGTTTGGAATAAACATGGTGGTTGGAAATCTAGGGCAGTTTAAATTCGCGTGGTGCCTGGAATTAGGGTGGTGGTCGGAAAGACTGGGGACTATTAATAAGGGAGGTGACAAAGTTACCTTGTACCAAAAAGTAGAACCAAGGAAAAAAAGAGTGGGCTGACGAAGGGGGTGATTTTCGTTGTTTTAATTAGCAGAGGAGTGTTTGGGTGTTGGAATAACACTGTGGTGAGTGGAATTAAATCAGGTATGGAGCTTGAATAGGCGTGGTGGTGAGCCATGTCAGTCAGTTTTAACAAACGAGGTGGCTGGAATAACAGCATTGTGGGTGGAAAATTATCAAAAATTTAATTGCCGTGGCGGCACGTCACTGCCAAACAACGTGTCAGAACTAAGGCATCAGCAGAGATGTTAATTAGGAGACGATTACAGCTGCTCAAAAGTTTGATTGACGATTACCAACTCTCGGTTTCCATTACTCTTGTCGCCTCAGAGAGAAACCGAGCCAATATATTGACTAGGGTACCAAGAAATTGGATTGACTCCAGGCATAATGAGAAAGTGGAGGATGTAGGTTGTCCAGCTGTCAATAGTAATTCCAAATTGTCATTGTCAGATGTTCATGAACTCTGTCATGGTGGCATCAAGCCGACAAAGTGGTTAGCTGAACAGTGTGGTCTTACTCCCACAAGGAAAAATTTAAAAGATGTTGTTATGTCTTGTGATCGTTGCCAATCAATTGATCCATCCCTTGTAAAGTGGGAGATTGGCCATTTATCATCACAAGGTACTTGGCATAGGGTAGCTAATGACATCACACATTACGAAGGTTGGAAGTATTTGACACTGGTTGATTGCAGTTCGTCAAGATTTGCAGTTTGGCGAAAAATTAGAAATGAATGTGACACTGAAATCGTGACCCAGCTGGCATCTATTTTTAGGGAAAGTGGTCCACCAAATGAGATATTGTTAGACAACTTTACTAGCTTTAAGTCAAAAGATTTTGTCGAGTTTTGCAAATCATGGAACATTATTATTGTACCTCGAGCTGCTCATCGCCCTAGTGGAAACGGTATGGTTGAGCGCAACCACCATACAGTAAAGTCAATTGCTGCTCGAACAGGACGGGGAGTTCTGGACGCTGTTTACTGGTATAATAATACACCCCCATCCTGTGGGTCATCATCTCCTGCATCGTTAGTCTATAAGTATCAGAGTCAATTAAAATGTGTAGCTAGTCAGCCATGCAATGTGCCATTTGACGAGACCTACCATGCTGGGGGTCAATTGTGGGTAAGACCAGCCCAACATACACGTTGGATGAACAACGGAAGTCGGGGAAAGTAGTTAAACAACTGTCACCTCACAAGGTTGACGTAGAAGTCAATGGGTCTACTTACCTGTGTCATATTGCAGATTTCTGAGTGTGTATTAGAAAGTGAAGCTTTGTGTGACTCTGTTTTAGAGCAGGGCATAGATGCACTGCTCTTATCAAGTGATAATAGTTCTGATGAAAATTCTGACAGTTCACTCAGACAGCTCCACTGTCAACAAGTTCGTCGTGTTCCACCTTGGTTGGATGATTATGTATTATTGTAGTTTCGTATTTTAACTAGGGCCGTTTCATAGATTTGAAAGTCTGGGGGAAGTGTAGGCGTATGTATCCAAGTTGCAGTAGCCTCGTTCTGATTTTGAGTGTATACCCAGTGTTTGACCTGCTTTGGCAGTTTTGTATGTATCGCTGTTAAGATGAGGTAGAGAATCTCTGACAGAAGGAGAAGAATTTTACTTTACCATAGTTGTCTATTTGTTATTAACTTACAAGTTTGTATTTTATCTTATCATACTTTTTTTAAATTATGAAGACCTGGCTAAAATTACCATAAACCAGAGGTATAACTGTTAAAACTGCTGATCATTAGTACTGTCAAGTTAGAGGGTCAGGCTAGGTAACAAGCCTAAGACCCATGCCCTGGGAGACACAATAAGAGTTGAACTTAAAAAATATTTAATGATTATGGGTATGGGGAAATGCTTTACCCATCTGTTGGGACCCCATCACTATATCCACCCTGGGGGCTTCATTGTTACTCAGTGAACCTGACAATAACACAAGCTCCAAAAATTATAACATTCACACGGACTAAACAAGTAAAATCATTCAACTGAATCATCTTGATAAAATTTTATTCAAGCACACCTAAACATCATACCAATACTATTATAATGGTTAACATACTATAACTTCTCATCAATGAAAAGGATACTGTCTCTGTAAGAGGATCCAGGTTCCTGTAAAAGAAAAAGTTTATACAATGATTTCAGCTGCTGCTATAACTAAGACACAAGAGAATGTTACCCACATGTAGTTCTACATACATATAATTTTTTTTGATAAACAGACTTTATTCCCATAAATATATTCCCATATATATATATACTTGGTAGTGCATCAATATCTCATCTCAATGCTCTCTCTCTATATATACTCTCTCTATATATAGATTAAATATATATATATATAGATTATATAGATTACTGAGAAAAAAATACCAGGATGTTTTTTCTCTGCAATCTATATATGCTCTACATTCCTATGTATTGAGCACTGTACATCTAGTGTTATTACATCATAATAGTTATATATATATATATATAGATATATAAATAATAATACTCATAGAGAAAAACTTCATATTTAACGTTTCGAGATAATTCTTCCTCAGTAATGATATATATAGCATATATATATAAAGCTCAGAAAATAAACAATATATATCTTAACCTTTCAATATTATAAATATAAAACAAAGAAGATGTCAGCAGACAGTTCATACATATAAAAACCAGCAAATGAAACAAGCAAGGGGGCACTCCTCAATGTTTTGTTCAATATGAGTTTATCAAACACTATATATAGATGCAAGGGCTCACATTGGCTCAGAAGCCATTAAAATGTTGCATTGCACTTCTGTAATGTCAAACCTCTCAAAATTGAGAAAAGATCCCAGCCTGCCTAAAATATTTAAACCCCTGGGTACTGGTTGCACCCTTCAGTGGATAGCATATATCTAATTGAGATTACCTAAGGTAAATTTTCATTACTTTACCAAGACATTATTGAAACAGAATCAGCACCTTATTTCCCACAGCATACTACTCCTCCTACATTCCTTCAACTCAGTAAACTGCACATCCTCGTCTTTTCTTCATACTTAATTTATGTACTCTTTCACTCCCTTGCAATTCATATTTCTGTGATTTATAATCTGCATCGTTTCATCTTTGATTCTCAACAAAACTAAAGCTTCATAACTTCATAGAATTAACAATTCAGTTAACAAGTGATTTTATTTCACTAGCTACTGATATGTCCACCTACCCACTACCTACTCTTCTCTTATGGCCTGATAACTATAATTCTCTGCCAGCCCCTCTCAGGCATGCAAATCAATAGAACGAGGGTTGATGACAAGCATAAGGACGGGGGGTTAACTTAACACTTTGAACGGCGCATTCTCTATACATACTTGATCAATAAAGCCGTCTGGTTAAATCTATTAATCCCGTCTATATGCCTGTGATTAGCCCTTGTCAGGGTGAACAGTACTATCACATTTGGTGGATAAACATGGAATCGATCGCGCTCGTGTTTGCACCGGTAATTGTAACAACGGTATTTATAAACGTCTGTATTCAGAATTAAACGTACGTGACAACTACCAGTTAGGCTTCATTAAATTACCGATAGAATAAACTACAAACCCTATAAATTTTATTTAAATACGAATACATTATCGATGATTTTGGAAGGGGGGTACGAAACTGCAGTAGCGCCCTATCTCTTTGGAGCTATATATGTCAAATCACCAATTCATGTGACCACACTGTTATTGTACTTACACATTGTTGAATCGGAAAAGGTCATCACAACAGAACTGTCGCAGAGTAGTCATAGTCTTCTATATCGCTGTATTCTCTCTGTATTAGCTAAGAAGGCAAAGCAAAAACAGTAATTGACGCAAATCCCCTCTCCTGGAATGTTTCTGATGATGATTGAGGTTTTGGCAGCCATGCTGTAGCCTCGTCTTGGCAATGAACCTACTCGAATTTTTCACTGATTTTTCAGAGATCAGTGGAATTTTTAAGCCAATGCAGGGCAACTGGCGTGGTGGGAGGCCTGAATAGTCGATAATACCATTTTAAACAGAGTACAACTAGCATAAAACCGACACTTTAGGATCAGTGGCGTACTTGGGCTTTTGTGAATGGCCGTGCTGACTGGTACTGTCGAGAGGGGAGGGGGTAATTAGCAAAGGGATCGTGCTCCAAGGTATGTCAGTAAGGGTATTCGGTAAAAATCCCTAAAGAAAAAATCCCTACGGAAATAAACCCTAAGCAAAAAATCCCTAATGGAAAAAAAACCACCTCGGAAAATATCTCTAAGGAAAAAATACCAAGGAAGAAATCCCTAAAGCAAAAATCCACCGTGGAAAAAATCCGTAAGGAAAAAATCCATGATGGAAAAGATCCCAAAGGAAAATATCCCCCTAAGAAAAAAGCCCTAAGGACAAAATCCACTAGTGTCATCGCTAGGTAAAAATCCTTCTAAACATGAACATCTTTTAAAGGCACGAGAGGCCTTCGTTTGTAAACATACTGCATAGTATGTTGGTTGGTGCCAGGCACGCAGCCAAGGGGTGGGCGCGGGGAGTCTGTGCCTGCCCAATAGGTAAAACTTGCCCACGTTTGCCCCCCAGGAAAATCCTTACGGGTATTTAAAAGATGGATCACTTGTGTATTTCAATTTTACTTGCGAAATATATAAGAAAGATGAGAAGTCTAAGTCTCTCAAATGCAATATTGAGCCTTCTGGGGACTGTAAAAATTTAAAATTTCCCCAGCCAATAAAACCATGGTGGGCTGGCTTGGAAGGAAAGAGGTGAGCAAAGAGGTTTTGTTTTGAATTTGCTTTAAACCTGAAAGACGCTAATGCAACAACATCAATTCAAGAATCCAATTACAATATATATATTCGTGGTTCTACTTCTTGTTTCATTTCTGTTCATATTCAATGTATACTTTAAACTTTAAGTTGTCGCGGTCATATTTTTAAAATTACTACAGTCAAGGCACTATTGTGAACTAAGAAAATAAATTTTGCAGCAGAGCAGCAGGATCATTGAAGCTTTTTCTAAAAAAAAGTAATTAAAATATGGCAACAATTGAAAAACAAAGATTCCCTTCCTTTAGGTGAATTTTTAACTACAGTGGATTAGTACCTAGTAACCAGGGCGTGCAATTTTACTGTAGGGATTTTTTCTTTAGGGATATTTTCCTTAGGGATTTTTTCCAAGAGGGATATTTTCCGTAGGGATTTTTTCCACGGGGGATATCTTCCATTAGGGATTTTTTCTTTAAGGATATTTTCCAAGGTGGTTTTTTTCCATTAGGGCTTTTTTCCTTACTTATTTTTTCCGTAGGGATTTTTCTTTAGGGATTTTTGCCTACATTCGTCAGTAAGAGGTGAAGGAAATAAAATATTTCTAACCCATTGTGGTATCCTATAGATTGCCATGAACAATTTGGCCTAATTACTATGACTAATAGTTACGTAAATTAGCACTGCGAATGTATAATAATAGTATACGTACACGATTGCACAAATAGATAAGAAAATGATGTGAAGAGATAAAAACGTACGATCGAAAATAAAGTAATCTGGTCTTAATTATTCGGCCGCAGGCCCGCAAAATACAAAAGCCAAGTAAGACCCCGAGCTCTTTAAATTTAGGCTTCGAGATGGCAGACCCATCGCCAGCTAGTCCAGTTTTTTTTTCGGGGGCATTACGTCTTCTTAGGGCGGTCAAAAGAAACTCTGTAATGATTCGCTGTGGGATATGACAGGAATTGGGCGTTAAGAATCCATGGGTTCATTAATAGAAGCGGACATCAAAGGGATTGGAATTTGATAAAATGCAACTAAAAATGTATAACATAGGTGAAAATGAATGAATACTAAAACACAGTCTTCTTGACAAGGTAACTTATACACTTTCATACATGGGGTAGATAAGGAAAGTAGAAAACATGAAGTAACGCTTTTAATGCCATCAACGGTCAGGAGGGGCCTAAATATGGGGACGGGCGGTAAAAGTATCGAAACTTAAAAGTGGGCCGTCTGTGGGTTTATTAATAGAGGAGGACATCAAAGGGAGTCGAAAGTATGAAATTTGATCAAATGCAACTAAAAATGCATAACATAGGTGAAAATGAATGAATACTAAAACACAATCTGCATGACATGACAATCTTTTCTTGCTCTAATTTATATACCTTCATATGAAGAAGATATGGGGATAGAAATCATGAAGTGACGCCATGAAGTACTTCAATTCATATGTTATAAATAAAACAAGACAACACCCGGTAAAAATTGCTCACCAATCAACATATTTACAAGCAGATCCAAGTTGATTTTCGCGCTGTAATATTTTCGTGCGTGTTCTTAAACCAAAGACTATTTAAAAGGTGATCAACTTTAACAGATTTCAATCTAAATTAGATAAAATATGATGAATAGAGAATAGCTTTAAAAAAATCGATGAAGTAACGAAAAGTGTACAAGAGATACCGCGCAATCTATCTAAATGGATGACTCACCATGAGAAAGTGAATATTATTAAAAAATCGGTACATTTACCTCCATCAAGGATACTGCAGTTCTACAGAAAACCTATTTGAAGGAAGACCGCTGGCCATAGATTCGGCAAATACTTAACGGGAGATATATGACTCATCTGTACCGACAGAACGGCAAAGGCGGTATTTCTATTGAAACACTTGACGAATCATGTTTAACATCTGCCGACTTGTTTGGATATTGAGGAGATACTCCTCAACATATAAATATAGCTGGAGGGATTATCAAAACATTAGATGCGAGCAGTAACTTCATACAGCAAACATGCAGCGTCAAATTACATTCTCAATTGAAAATATCTTAAGTATGCCGAGAAGGGCATCCCAAATGGGTGTCTATCCAGATAGACGAGAAGCTAGTTGGTCTATACAGAATATGAATAGTGATGGAGAAGACAACTCAAGAGAAAGTTTCCATAATGAAGATTCTCCCGACTCAACATCTGACAATCACACAACTGAACTTGATATCAAGGCATTGCTGTCTCAGATGGGTACATTAGGTAAGTCAAATTAGTATATGATTACAAACGTGCTATCAAAAGTCAAATTTAAACATGTATACAAACATAGTGTTAGAAGCTTTACTATGCAATTTCAAAATGGTGAGATAAGATTGTCGATGAAAATAAACTGCATTTGCGATTGAGATGTCTTCTCTAGTTTCTATTATGCTTTAAATTTTGTTTTCCGAATTTGGATCAGGATGGAACATGCAATTATACTAAGTGTATATTATGAGTGAAAAGTGAGGATATTGCCTTGTTTTAGTACGTTTATGTTTTATCCTTATTACACAGCATAAGTCTTTTTTTAACAGTTTTAAGTACATTGTATTTACTATTGTTGTTTCTATTTTTTTCTGACAGGCAATGCCAATGAAAAAGGAAGCAAAACAAAACTGACAGAATTCCAGAAAAGACGATTAGAAGATATTTTTGTGCGACAACAGTATGTGACCTCCTTGCAGATTTTGGAGTACAGCAAAGAACTTGGGTTGAGTGAAATACAGATCAGAAATTGGTTTCAGAATAAACGAACGAGGATGCGATCATGTGGTATCAAGCTAGCTAAACCTAGTCGGAAAATGAGATACGAAAAACAAGAGAATATTGGTCGAGGAAGAAGACACTACTACGCGAGAGTGCATGACTGCAGTGGTGAGAAATCTATACAACAGGCTGAATCCAATAACATCAGCAGATACTCGTTCTCTCAAGAGTCCTTCTGTACAGGTTTTTATTTCGAGGGTAGCAGCCATGATTACGTCAGGAGGGCAATTAGATCAAAGATACTAAGCAAGGTAGGTTCTCATTTGCATCCTTATATGTATAGTAGATAAGATGAATATGTTTACATAGGATAAATAAATGTAAGATATCAATAGGGCTTGTAATAATTCATTGGCTACAAATATATGTCGGATACATCGAAGTTCCTTATTGTTGTCCATTTTCATATGCGTGTTTTGTTAAGTTTTGCGGTAGCATTCAAAGGTGAAAATGGTTATAGTCTTTGACAATCGTCAATACATTAAGGGGGCAATTTACTCGAATACATTAGGGAAAGTGATCTTTATTGACATCCTCAACAGTAATAGTGGCAGTGGCTAGCAAGACAAAGCGGATTGCATGTTTTTGAAATTTGGAAACAGATAGTCCTGAAGTTTTTTCGTATTTTTGTAAGAGTAATATTTACACTGAGAGATATGCATGATCACAAATTGGTTGTATCGTCACTTTAAGCAGCAAAATGCAACGTCATTTTTCATTTCTTAACGTAAATGTTCATTTTAAAACAGCGGTAACTGAACATGAATATGAACAGACTTAGAGTAGAAAAAGCTTCTTCTAAATATAGAGATGCAGAGGTAAGACACTTAATACAACTCAAATGTATTAAACACTTAATGTCTTTGGAAATCTTTTAGGCTCTTCATATCTCATATGACGCATTTGGGTGAATAGGCGGTATACACGGTAGGAAAGTCCAATACAAGGAGAATAGAGTTGCTATCAGTTTCAAAGTCGGCCTTGAATTAGGAGTGGGTAAAATGCTGGAGGAAGCGTGTTAATCTTTAAAGCTTTGGGAAAGCCAGCGTCTGTTAGGTGGTGTAAGTGAGTTCCTTCTAAAAAGTTGTACTCATTACACTCTAAATCATCTAGTTTCGATATTTTGAAGGCGTTAAAGGAGAAAATTGAAAGAGGAATACAGTATTTCAACAGGGATGGTCTGTCTTTCTGAGCTCCAGGCTTGCCTGCTATTTTCCTCACAATTTTGATGTGGCCGATACTATGAACATATCATCATCATCACCATCATCATCATCTGCAGCAGCAGCAGCATCATTAGCATCATCATCAGCAGCAGCAGCATCATCATCATCATCACCATCATTATCATCATCATCATCATCATCACCATCATCATCAGCAGCAGCAGCATCATTAGCATCATCAGCATCATCATCATCTCCATCATCATCATCAGCAGCAGCAGCAGCATCGTCATCATCATCATCATCATCATCACCATCATCATCATCATCATCATCATCGTCATCATCATCATCATCATAATCATCATAATTATCCTAGTCATCATCATCATCTCATCAGCGATTCATGACAGTGCTGACAAATGGCCTCCACAATTTCCTCCACTCAATTCTATTTTGTGCCTTCTCCATCCGATTGGTTGCCCTTTGTTCTTCTATCTCATGTCGACATCTCGTCATTTTACATACGTTAGCTGTCTATAAGGCTAGTTCTGTAAGCCTTGTAACAATATCAAACGAGCAGTGCATTGGAGAAGGATGAACTCTAAACGACGATTAGAGTAGCAATGACACACAGACTGCAAGAAATGTGTCCATTACATATACGATCGAGAACCTATATGTTATTATTTTGCTTTTTTGAGTTTAATAATGTTATTCAGATGTCGGATCTGATCACAACTGTACATCCGCTTCAAATTCTTGAATACATGAATGGTACTGCAAAAACTTAAAAATTTCCTTTAACAGTAGATACACAGGTTAAGCCAAAGACGCGTTTCGTGCACTCGAATGAAAGGATAAGAGTGCACCAAACGCGTAATTGGATTAACCTATGTATCCACTATTAAAGGATATTTTTGAATATGTCCCGGTAAATGAAACACTTAAATAATTGATTTTTATTTCTCAGATATATGTATTGACACTAAGGATAAAACATGTCTACTAAAATTTAGGTTTATTTTGCGTAGAGCTAAATAATAGAGTTCATACTAAAACTGACACAGGTTAAAGAAATTTTCCCTAGTTGCTTTCAAGAAATTAAACCCTTAACTAATTCCCACTTAGATTATGTCGCCATGTTTCCATTTGTGCTCTTTTAGCATCTCTTTCCCATTGCAAATACAAACGTTTTAGCTCCCATTCAAACTATCTTCCTAGCTTAGTTCTAACAATCAGCAACTTTGACTTGTACGTTCACAATAAAACCTGCCTTTCAATAGTAATAGTTAATTTAAGGTGATAATCAGAAAATAATATAAATTCCTCTCGTTTTCTCAAGATAAGCATAGAAATGGCAGTGTTGTAAGTCGATAACACAATGCCTCGTTCTGAAGACAGGTAATGATGGTAACAGGGCCGCATTAAGACTATGAGAGGCCTGAAGACCGCTCGAAAAGGAGGCCCTCTTAACAACTCCTCCTATTGCATACACCATAGAGTATTAAGTTATATATTGATAGAGCAATGTTTGGTAAGAAATTGTGATGGGTGGCAATACGTCCAATTGCATAATACGCAATTAATAAGTGCTAAATGAAATGAACCTAATATGAACTTATGGAATCATTTAAAGAGATGAAATTCACTTACGTTTTCTTAATTTTTTATGAGAATGTATATTACAACTAACAAGTAAGCATGCTTTATTCCACGGAATGGTTGGGGTGATAACCATTAGAATTCAAATATTTTTTCTAATGTTCTTGTAGCAAAGTCGCTGATGTTGTCATTACAGTCCAACTGACGCACTATACCTGACTCGATGCTCATAATAGCAAGATTTACAAATCGTTTCTGCTTTATGGATATTCGTAATCGGTTCTCCGTTACATTATTATGCTTTGTTAGCACTTGATTCGCATATGATTCTCAATAAATTTGAGTTTTGAGAAGGAGCGCTCGCCACTGCAGTTTGATAATATCAAAATAAGTCTATAAGACCTTATAGATTTCTAAATGTTTCATAAGTTTGGTGTTTACCCTCATCTAACTAAATTGCTGATTGAAGATGATAATTTGAAAATCATTTAAAGTCGGTCGACACACAAAGAAGTGATTAAAAGATATCGCGGTTCCTAACAAGGCGATATGAAGATATGAAGAAAGACCGCTGTTCCTGGATTCGGCAAGCGATTGATGGAAGATTGTTTGTATTCATGTGAGGCGAAATATAATGAAAAATGAAGAATGGAAAATTATTTTTATATCAGAAAGCGTATGGAAAGGTGTTCAAAAGATACCGCAAAACCTAACAAAGGCTATTGTGTTGTGAAGAGAGACCGCTGACTCAGGATTCTGCGGATGATCGACTAGAGAGTTTTGATTCAATTTTACCGACAGAGCGACAGAGTCGGTATTCTGTTTAGACACTTGACGAAATGTGTTTCAAATGTGCCGATTTGTTTGGGTATTGAGGGGATGCCCCTCCACATATAAATAGAGGCGGAGGGATTATCAAAACATCATATCATTGCAATAACTTCTTACAGCAAACATGCAGAGACAACTCACATTCTCGATTGAAAACATCTTGAATATGCCTAGCAGGGCATCAAAACTTGGTGTGTATCCAGATAAACGAGGAGATTGTTGTGCATACCACATAAGCAGTGATGGAGAAGAGAATTCGAGCTTCAATAACGCAAATTCTCCTGAGTCAAGTTCTGACACATCTACAACTGAACTTGATATCAAAGCATTGCTGTCTCAGATGGGAACAATAGGTAAGCCACTTTTACGGAAAACGTCATATAGATAACTTAACAGAATATGCTTCTCGCATTCTGCCTTATACATTTTTGCCTTATTACTTCCCAAAAGTTTAGAATTCTACAACGTAAATCTATTTCTTTCTGACAGGTCATACCAATGAAAAACTAAGCAAAACGAAACTGACAGAATTCCAGAAAAGACGATTAGAGGATATTTTTGTACGACAACAGTATGTGACCTCCTTGCAGATTTTGGAGTACAGCAAAGAACTTGGGCTGAGTGAAATACAGATCAGAAATTGGTTCCAGAATAAACGAACGAGAATGCGATCATGTGGCATCAAGCTAGATAAACCTAGTCGGAAGATTCCAAAGGAACAACAAGAGAATATTGGTCGAGGAGGAAGACAGTACTATGCAAGAGTACTGGACTGCGGTGTTGAGAAACCTAAGAGACACATGCAATGTTGCCACCCAGAACAATATTCTTTTTACGAGGACACTTTGTGTTATGGTCTTTGTTGTACGAGGAGCAATCCTGATTACGTCAAGAGTTTCCCTCGATCAAAGATTCTGGGAAAAAGAGATTCTCATTTGCATCCTTATATGTATAGTAGATAGGGTAATTCAATGTAAATAATTTATGAAGTTTGTTATAATTAAAAAGAGTAATAAATGCATTGGATACTATGAAATTCCCTATTGTTGATTTATGGTATGCGCGATTTGTCATTCCGTGTGTTAGTATTAAGAAGCCAAAGACTAGGTTCTTTTATCAGCAATCATCAGTACATGACGTAGATCATGATGGGATGTTACTTTCATGCTCACTGTAAAAGAAAGTAGTGTTATTAAATGT
Source organism: Alatinidae sp. Z8VKAUB7J3 (assembly GCA_010016025.2). Classification (NCBI taxonomy): domain Eukaryota; kingdom Metazoa; phylum Cnidaria; class Cubozoa; order Carybdeida; family Alatinidae; species Alatinidae sp. Z8VKAUB7J3. The sequence continues at coordinate 133,337,849 of JAAAKM020006971.1, read as the reverse complement.
TTTGAGCTGCAAGGACCTTTATACTATCAATGTTAGTAGCGCAATCTTGTTGAGGTGGCGTAAGCGAGGCGAATCTGTGATCTATAACTCCAGTCAATCGAATTCAGCAATTTCTTTAGATAGATAGGTAGTAGAAAATCTTAATGCCATTAAATTACTGTTGTAGTTGTTACTGTAATCTTGGTAATTCATAAAGTAGAAAATACTGTGCAGAGCATGCGGTTGCCACCACGTAACCAAGGGCGTTCTAATTGGTGGTTTAGTAGCGTATACGTAACCAAACCGGGATTGCTTGTTGCCCTGGGTTACGTGACAGGGGTAATTCTACATAATGCAAATTACCACCTATGATTTAGTGTTAGGTCACTACCCAGTTCATTTTATCAATGAAGTCTTTCAGTGGTTGATAAAAATGTAGACCAGGGGAAGGTGCAATATGCTTTTAGATAATCTTTTACTGAACTACGCCATTTCAGTCTATAGTGGTCTTCCAGTTTTGCTGCTTACAGGACATGCAAAATCTATTTATTGATGTACAAACTAATAAAAAGTGTAAAAAACTGTGAGAATGAATGTTTTCCTAATGGCTCAAACTAGGGACCATTGGTATGGTGGGCCGTTTGTTAAGTTGTAGAGATTACCGATTACAACACTTGAAAAATAATTTTCATTTGCTTCACATCGTTCGTTTTTGAATTTCTATTGAATATGGCATCTGGTGCTCATGTAAAATAGTGTTTCTCGGCCTGGGAAAGTGTATTCTCCCCCTCGAAGTACCAAAATGTCCAAGTGCCCCCTTGGTCCGTAAGAATTCGGCAGTGTCTTCGTTCAATATTAAACGAATACACCATGCATGAAATAAACAGTTTATTAGAGTTCAAATTTTTTACCAGGTATAAACGAAAATTAAGGACAGTGTGATAGGTATCAGACAATATTTATTTGCCCTTTTGTTTGGTTCGGTATTTTGAGGTAAGAAAAGTAATGCATCACGATTTTATCTGGCGGACCCCAAGTACCCCTTGTCTCAATTTTACCACTTGAAAACTCAAATACCTCCTAATGGGGTCCCCGAACCCCCTTTTAGAAACACTGTTGTAAATCAGTTTGCATAAAAACCATGATTTATGGAGTTTTAAAATAGTGTAGATTTACAATTGTTTTATGAAGATTAAAAGTGCTTCTTTGTACTCTGCTATATGCTGTCCTTATCATCCACGTAGATCCAATGTCTTTGCCGGTCGAGGAGTGGTCATCCAAACTCCAGACAGCAATAAAGGAGTCGCAGAAAATCGTTGAGCACTATGAAACACTCTGCGAGGAGAAGAAGGTTCGTATTAAAATGATAATGAAGGTTCATTTTCTTCATTCCATTTTTTTGCTGGGTAGGGGTGTCTTAAGAATTGCAGTCCACCTGTTGCTTTACTTGTTTGATATTTTTGTTTCAGAAAGGTTTTCGATTTTCAAAGGTTTATTTCTGTTACGGGAAGCTTAGGTTGTTGTAAATCGCCATTGAAAGATGCACTGCGTACAAAGTCGACGTAGAGGTCTTAACACCAAACAGGAATACAGATCACTAGTGCACATGTTCAGTAGTGCGCATGATGAAAGATTCACAACTGCCTTTTTTGGGCCGTGCAATCCGGAAGTAAAAGTTAGAAGAGCTGGTAGTCGGTGAAAATAAAATGCAGATCTGGGATAAGACATTAAGTTATATATACGGGCCAGTGGCCATAATATTTGTATATGCCCTTTTAAAACTTATGAAGACTACATAAAGTAGCACTTGGCGCAAAACCCAATGCACCACCAAAGCCGGGAGTACGGAATGCATGTGACAACACAAACTGATCATCCTTAAGCCTCCTTTGCGCGGGTAAAGGGAAGCTTTATGTCGCACATTATTCCCATGAGCATGTACTTTAGGAGATTCGACATTCATCTGTGGGACAGTTCGGCTCCCAGCACTACAAAGATTGAAGAGTGCCGTGGGTCATACGTTTTACTAAAGGAATTCGTAAAAGACGAAGGCCAATTGTGTTGTTTACCAAATGATATTTACGACACAGTCTTTTATGAGCTAAAATGGGTTTCATCCAAAGAGATCGTGTTAACGACAGGTACCCAGGGATATTTTTAATCCGCCCATTATTGACGGCATCAGGAAATCCGTGTAGAGCGGAACGCGGAACAGTTAAATAGTATTGAAGAAGTTTAAAACTGAAGTTGTTGCACTTCCTGTTGGTTTCAACTCTTGTTAGCCTCGACTCCCTATTCCGGAGGAAATTACAAACCCCCTTTTGTCACCAAATACAGTTTTTTGATAAGTACTTTGGCAAACAAGTCTTTTGTTTAGTCGTGCAGCGGTGTCTTCTAACTCTAGTATTTGGTTGCCTTATGCACTCCATAAAGAGTACAACTAGTGTTTCCTTTGGTGTTTACCAGAAGGTGTTGCTTCAGTTTCAGTAGGGTAGATGGTACGAGAACGTTTGAGCTATGGCCAGTCTGTTTACAAGGATTATTTCTACGACGTCTTGCAGGTTGTTGCCTGCTTACCTAGAATTCAATCCATTTTCGGTCAATATCCACCACTACCACCCCTAATATGGAAGGCTCTTGATGTGCATTTCTGTAACAAACGTTTTAAACTATTTTAAATCTGCTACCAGACGATTTGTTATTTATTATGAACCTGTGAGAGTGCGGGTAGTGTAGATGGCCACCTAAACTTTTAAGTGACCATGAAACTTTACACAGAGATCTGTTAAGGGGAAGAATATCTAAGATTGAAACCTTGGCTGGGATAATGGAGCGTGTAGGGGAATTACAGTAAGCATGTAATTAAGCAGAGAATATAAAAAAACGGAAAGGTGATGTGGGTTTGAAAATAAGCATTTTGAGTTAGTGCTTTGAAATAGACTCGTGAATGTTATTTATTTATGTTATGAAGATGCTCCCGTGCTCACTTTGGCGAGAGATATGTGTGTGAGAAATATGGGAAAGTAGTCTTTCAATTGTTCGTATTTTTCAGTCGTCCTAACTCACACGCCTTGGCTTTTGTGGGACACCCTTCCTGATCAGCTAGGTAACATATTTTACTGCGTACAAAAATGTACGACTTTTAAATTTCTTATTTATGATGCACTGATGGTCATTGATTATTTTCTTATTCCCCCTCTTTGTCTTAGATTGCAAAGACCGTTGTTGTTGAATCTGGCAAGCCAGGAGAAGGAATATGTAAAGTTGCTACTGACAAAGGTGTGGATATGATCATTATGGGATCCCGTGGCTTGAATGCAATTAGACGTACATTTGTAGGCAGCGTAAGCGACTACGTGTTGCATCACACTCATGTACCAGTTACCATTGTGCCACCAGCCAAATAGACACGGAATATAGTCAAGTACACTTCATGTTGCTGTTGTGGTCCTCTGTCCCTGTCGTTGTCACATTCTTTGTTGGGGTAGCATATGGGGATGCTCTTGAACGTACATAATTACATGTTAAATATTTGTTATTCTACCGTCGTATAAGCCATTTACGTGACTTGAAGGCTATTGATATTTTTTAATGGAAAAACCCGTATTCGGACGATACAGCTGGGTTTAATTTGAAAATTTGATGTTTAACTTTGAGACATGAAGAGGATTCGATTGAGTTGACTGATACTTTCATCTTCATCATCGGTCAGGCGATTACCGGTGCGTTAATGGTTTAGTATTGCTACATTGCACTCTAGTTTTAGATTAGTTCCACATCATAATACTACCAATCGTTCCCCCAAAACATTCGTTCTATAACAAAGATATTGCTTGATCATGCATTAAACCAAATTATGAGGAATCTCCCTATTCCACTATATTGCACTAGTCTGGATTACAAGAATGCTCATTTTGCGTGGCTTTGGCCACTTTGTATTTGTAGTAGCAACAATTTGAAATGTTTACGCGCACGGATGATGTATCGTTAGTGATATAGGAAATCTCCCGTTATCAACACACCTACGCTCTTTTGTGTTCGACATTTCTATTTGTTGTTGTGTGGCGGCAGCGCGCAGTTTAGAAACAGACCAGTCTGAAAGCTTTAATGATACGTGAAAACGAATTTCCTTTTCGACGAGTTAGTGGAATCGACCGGTCTGTGGTATGGAGGTACCTTTTAAATACGTGGAATAAGTCTGCAGTAGACCATGATTGGGGGAGGACTCCTGATTAATACTAGCAACGAATTTCCTACTCTCTCTCACTCCTTAACCTCTACTTGTCTGCCAGCATTCTCACCTCCCAGACACAGTTGTACCAATGGCCATGGTATAAAGTCTAACTAGTCGTATGCAAGAATGTGGAAAGGGGAAACTGTTCTAGTTCACTGACAGTGGGGCATCGCTGTACTAGCAATACATTTAGAGTCATATGCATCTTCATATGGATTACGTTTTCCATAGTCAACTTCCGTGAAACCTCTTGTTTCTTTTAAGGCATTTGTGACGGTAATCATTTTCAGCTTCGAAGTTACTGTCTTACAGACTGTAACAAGCGTAAAAGTTCGACAGATCAATCGTCAAACCAACATTCTCTGGACCGTTATTATTGTGCACCGGTAGTCTAAAAGTGATTATGATGGAATAGGGGATAGATCTAATATTTGAAGAAAAGTGTTTATAAATTTCAAGCTACTACTACCATTTGTTACTCAGTTATGTAGCATGTAGTCTCAACTTGTGGCAATCAGTGATCCCACCCCGAGTGGCCACGAAATAAACAGCCAATGAAAAAGGAGATAAACAGTAAGAGACTTATTATCGCGCAAACTTTTGCTATTTTCGTATTCAAGTGTCTAAAAGTATTTTAATGTGAGCACAATTAAACTCAATCGAGGTCTTTAATAGAGAATTTTAATTTATAAGCCCATGGTCTTATGCGCGCTAAGATAGAAAGCACTATGAAACTTGGTATCCAGAATATCGTCATATCACTTCAATATGTGTCGTAATCAAGCAACATTTTATGCAACTTTTATATGTCGTTTCCTTCCGGTGTAACGCGACATTTGTAACTACGGCAGTATGCTCAGACTTTGTATTGAGCCGTTAAGCTCATAAATTTAACATTAGTTGCTATGTAAAGCATCATTCAGAGACAAAATTGCAATATTTAAGCAATGTAGCAGCAGACCTAGCGCCAGAAATTCGTAAACGTTCTCTAAATGAGGGTTGAATGTTGCTATTACCATCATAGCTGCAGCGGTAGCTAGAACTTATTAAAGAGAAAACCCCGACCTACAGCAACTGAAAGTTTAAAAACGGATTTTGAAAAAATATCGTCTCGTGAGAAATATTTTTGTTCAAAAGTGATTCAGCAATAATAACTGTTACATTGTTTTATTTTTCCTACTAGTGATTCTCCATCACATCTATTAGGAGCAACGTTTTTTAATAAAAAGCTCAAGATGAAGTTTTAATAAGCAGTTTTTCAATAACAAATTGCCAATTTCATGTTTAAGCGTACAACTTGTAAAGATTTCTGTAAAATGATATGGTAGGGACAAATCTTAGACTGCACAAAGAAATTATAAACCCTCGCTTTGATCGACATCATTTACCCTGTCAGCAGCGTTTTTTGTAGGCATATTTGAACCATTGGCTATGATTGGACGATCAGTATAACTGGACAGCCCTTTAATATTCCGATGACTATGATTGGCTGTCCAATCAAAGCCGGCTTTGTTGTTGATAGGGTGAATGATTTCAATCAAGACGAGGCATAGTTGTCTTTTTTACCATACCGGTATGTCAGGGTCTAACAAACGTTTCAAAATGTAAAAATTTTTGTAAGGTCCCAAGAACGATAAATAAAATATATGCCTAAAATAGCTCAGCATCAAAACGGACATCTCATCCTTGTGTATGACATACCTATTATGGATTTGTGATAGTATTATTGCTATCCCCTTCACAGGCCAGTTACCTATTGTTACCTGGGGCTCACATGATTATACGCGAGAAACAGCGATCTTTCTTCCTTTTGGGGATTATCGCACTTTCACCTAAATTTTTTAAGTAGATTCACCTAAAATTATTTCAATATTACAAAAATACGCTGAAGCTGGTTAGTTTAACTTCTGAAATAAATGGCAGATTCAATCTACAGAAGAAATTATAAGAAAAAGGATAAAAAAGAATCAAAATTGAAAAATTGAAGAAATTCAATTCAATTCAATTTATTAAAAAAAAACATAACACCAATAATAATAGATCCTGGAAGCGAACTTGTTGAGGACCAGGAGGGGGGTAAAGCGTAGCATATATTAAATACAGCAATTGTTAGTTAATGTATTGAATGTGCAAATATGTGTGCAAATATATGTGCCCCCCTAATGTGCAAATAATGTGCAATCATAAAATAGTCTAATATCTTCATTTTTTCAACATACGTAGCTATTACCCTCGAAAACTGATATTTTAGGGCAAGCTTCATAAACGTAAGGCGTATGGGCCACCCTATTCAGCAATTAACGTACCGGTATTAATTTTAGTGTAACCCCTTCTGGAAAATTGGTGAACCCTTTTAAGTTTGTTATGACATTTGTCAATATATCTCTGCATTTTAGAATCATTTTGAGGGCCCTAACGTGAAAGGACAAGAGATGAACAGATCTAGGCGTGCAGATTTGGTATCCTGGAAAAGATATCTGAAGCAGGGTATTCAACAAGTCTGAGAAATGCTCTGACACATTTCAAAACTCTAAGAAAGACGACCATGAAATAGGGGATACTAATTTACCTTTAAGTCCTCTTCTAGATGATGCTAAGCATACCAAGCATCCCTCTGGCTACGGTACTAATTGTTAGTACTAGAATATGTGAATAAATCCTTGTTTCATACAGAGGCACAAAGGCATTGCTCTCTGCCGATTAAAGTGGAAAACAGGAAGAGGATGTTTCTTAGAAATGTTAGTGCATTTTAGTTCTCAGTACTCACTAACTTGTAATGATGGTGCAGTAACAGTTTGTGTGGTACTGTTTTCAACTTAGATGAACATCATGCCCGGGACGTTTTACGGGGAGGGCTAAAGAAAAGGGAGTGGTTTATATCTTCGTCAAGCCTATCATGTAACATAAGTCTCATGATGTTTATTTAATTAGTTCTGTTTGTCGGTAAGGTTTAGAAGTGAGCTTATAGATAATTGTCATAAATTGTAATCTGAGCCCACCTATAGGTATAGAGCACCACGCTTCCTCGTTTCAGGGTGTTAACAATTTTACGAGGATTTCTTGACACTAGAATGGATCTGGTCACTGTAATATAATGTGAATGCAAGAGTAGACAGTAGTAGCTAGAGCACAATATTCAACAATGGGAGATTCGGGAAACTTAAAACAGATGGACTGCCATGAATGAGTGGACATTTGTCATTTAATGATGAGTTGGACATCAAACGCCTTACACTGATAAAGACCACATATCAGTATGTGCGGTAATTTATTAGCCAACAAAATTCATTAATTGTTTATATTTATTGAAAATATGATCATAAAATTTAGATTTTTGACAGATGAAAGCATTATCGCAGTGTTTCAATGGCTTGTGTCATCAGCGACGGGGGAAGGTAAGGCGGATAGGGGGGGAGAGAGGGAGGCAAATAGGCTGGGTTCAAATTTAATTTTTTCACATTCCACTAAGGTGCCTTGGTCATTGTGTAGAAAGAGATGTTTCTCGTTGATATAAAAATCTTGCTGTGAATGTGACACAGTATTTTTCGCAATCAATTTCAATTTTGATAAAGCTGAAAAGTGGTCACGGAAAAATTGAGATTTGACAAAACATTGGGGGCATTGCTCCCTCCTCCTCCTGCTCCCCCGTTTATGATTCATATCTCCAGATAAATCTATCAATTGTGAGAAAACCGATTTTGAAGCAAGTTAATTGACACGAAATCCTGTTAGACAACAATCTTACATTTATTTTTTGTACTTACTTGTTATATTTTTACAACCGTTTGAAAAATTTATTTCCTTATAAATAAGTCATTGAATGATCTTGCACCTAAGTACTTGAAGAACTAGTACAACGTTTCTCTACTCCAAGACTTTTACGTTCCTCTAGTGACATATTGCGCCCTCAGATTCCAAACGTCGTCGGGCCTTTTCTTTAGCAAGTACTGTATTTATGGAATGAGCTACTTTTAGAATTTAGGTGTATCTGCCATGTAAACACTCACAGATCTAAGCGTAAAGCTCACATTTTAAAGGCAGCCTATAACATGTGACTATATTTTTATTGTAATAATTTATCTTTTACGACTGCTAGGCCATTCCATTTACTTTCTGATAAGTTTAAGGTACCTACCAATATAAAGCGCTTAGGACAGAATGAATAAGTGCTACTAAAATTACAATAATTATAATTATAATAATAATCATCATACTTTTTTCAAACTTCATTGCCATTTATTTCTTCTGTAAATTTACTGTTAATAAGCTTTACAAGATATAAAATTTGTTGCCCGGTATAACGGATGCAGTGAGATTCATAGTAGTGGATAATAACAACAACGGCAATAATAATAATGATGATAATAAAAATAAAAACAACAACGATAATAATAATAAAAATAAATGTATAGTGAAAGTATTGTTCGTAGCGTTATTTATGACCTTATTAATACCTTATATATGCTAACGTACTGGGTAACTAGCAAAGTTTGGCACTTACATTTTATTTGGCTCGATATATTTATTAGCTATTAAACAAACATAATAATAATGATAATGATATAAATAATAAGAATAATGATAATGTGCATCAATATGTTTCAGATCAAGATTTTTTCTAAATACACATAACAATAATAATAGTAAGTATTATTGTTATTTTTAGACTTGAATTGTGACTTACGCAATGGTAGTTTAAGATTCGGGAACTCAAAATCTATTTTACTTCGACCCCTGTATTAATATAGATTAACGGGGAAGTTACTTCTTCCAGCACGCACCTCTAGTTTCTATCCTGTTATCTCCCACGCTATGATACTTTATAGACCCATCGATCCTCTGTAAAGTCAAAGTATATGTAACGGTTTTTAGTTAATGCCTGTCTTGCGACGGATTATGAAAGAAACGATTTTGTTCAAGTAGAAAGCTCGGTGTAAAGAGAGTAATAAATCCCTGAAGAGAAGGAAACCGATTACTTTTCAGCAAAATCATTAATTGAGTATTGCAAAAGCTGCTGCTGTTGTTGTACTTAAGCAGGAATGATCCCTTGGGCAGCTAAAGAAGAGAATCATCACAGTGAACCTTCAAGTAAGAGTTATGCAGAGTTAAAAGATTAGACTCGTAAGATAATCCTCATTCTTCTGACCTCTCAGGTGGGGATGCAACATGATAAAGTAATAAAAGGACACTTTCTTATCTCTTACCAGCCTAATCGTGGCAAAGTAGTAAAAATATTGATAGCAAATCCATTCTTAGACGGCATGAAAGCATCACAACGGGACAGCATGGAGATGAAGAATGAAACAGACTTGAGGATCTGACAACGCTTTTCGGAATTTGTAGCGCCTAGACAATAATAATTGCCTTAAAGACAGAACCAGAGGCCACACAAGCAATATCAAGGATTATTTTCCAGTAACTGTTTAATCATGAGGCTTTTCTGTTAAATAGGTTACTATCGTACGGTACTTCATGAAGCTTCTTGTACAAGGAAATCTTCTTTAATCCTCATTATCCAGTAGATTTAATTAGATCATAAGAAGGTGGGGGAAATGGTTTGATAGTTGCATGTACCAATTTTGGAAAGAAGATTCATAGGGCCTATCCTTTGGAATTGCTAAACTCAAGTTTCTTAGGAACACTATAACACTTCTTCAATTTTTTGCGTCATAAATACTTCGGAGGTGTCAGCTGTCACCCTCATACATGAAGAAAAACAACTAAGAAGCCTTACAGTTTTTCAGGAATATTGACTCATTTACTGCTACTTAGACTATTTGCAGCAATTAAATTTCGGGGTTACATAAATAAATGAATTTATGTTAATAAGTGTAAAATGTTAAGTTTTTTTAACATGCTTTTTGTAATAAGCCTATGTGTTCTTTTCTTGAAAAAAGACGTTGAGGATAGTTCTCTCCCTTTGACCAATTTAAATGCCCGTACTGTCCTCTTATGACAGGCACGCTTGTTTAAATCAGCAGCGACGAAACTATTTAAAACGTAGTTGGGACATCCTGCTATCGACGTAAACAAGAAAGTACTACGAATAAAGTGCACAAAGAATGCATGGAAATTGACAGCCTGTAAAATAACTAGGACTATAGCCCATATTACTCAACAAAAGTTTGTTAGATTTTGTTGGACAGGCCAAAATGGGGAGGAGGAAATTCGTGACTCCCCGGAAAATGAAGCAGCTACGAGTCCTGTACCCCTTAGCTTTCCTCCTTTGGTTTTCATCATCGTCATATTCGGTTTCACGGCCATTTCACAGGTTGGCATGCGTTGGACAGGTTTTGTAAGTTCCTCCTCATCTGACTTATGTATCACCAAGTCTTTTCTCACTCCTGTTTCACTTAAGTCTCTCCTTATCATCTCTTCCCGTGTCTTCTTTGGTCTGCCTGTATCAGCAAAACCCGCTACCTGCTGAAAAGCTTAACATTTGCATGTCACTAAGCTTTTGATCAGGGATCCTTGCTGGACCACTTGTCATTCAACATGACCTGCTAGTGAAGAGAGATTATTTATTACTTGACGCATTGTGGTCATTTGGTACAATATTGAGCCGACAAATTCTAGTTCTCCGTCGCATTTGATGGCGCCTAGTTATTGCAATCATTAAAGAAGATGGTGAGTTTTGGTTTTGTAAAATATTTTGCATAAATTCATTTGATATCTTTGAAAGTTAATAAAATAAATGATGGTTTTTCGACGGTAAGGACTTATGTTAAAGCTGCGTATGGCTCCAGTGATGGAGCAATCGTAACCCCTGATGATAATCTATTTCCCCGTAAATAAGTACACTTTTTGCTTTTTGCACATGACAGGTGCAACGGAACGTATTCAGGCCTCTCGGAAATCTATGAACGGACGTAACCCTTTGGCTCTCTACTGTTCTTCCAGACTGGGTGGTGACACTTGCTTTGTTATCAACCTGTGCTTTGATGTGTTATTTATCTAACACTGTTTCTTCCGGTTCTTGAAAGTCACAATCCGTATCACGAGTGAATGCTTCTTTGATACGCAAAAGATGTTATTTATTTCTGCTAAGTACCTTACCATCGTTGGTTTCTACATTAAAGGACCTGGGAGTATTTCGTTTACTCAAAATACGACCTGTGCGTGACTACGTGTTATTAGTACGGATTCTAACGACATCACCTATGCGCAAATCCCCTAATTGATCTGGTTTGCGAGTAAATTTAAGCTTGCGCTTTTCGTTTGTGATCGTGAGTGGCGATGGCGCGTTGTTCATTGATGGAACGACATTTCGTGGATTCCTGTTAAAGAATTTATGAGCAGGAGAAGAGGATCCGTCTGGCGATGGACATGTGCAAAACTGCAACATTGCAAGGTAGGTATCATTATTACCTGATGTATACTGGTCCACGAATGTGAGCGTGGGTGCATATCCTACTTCTGACACCATGTTATGTGCATAGGACATCAGAGAACACACATAAGTCATTCATCTAACCATATCTGCTTATGACTGACTGTTCCACTTAAATTTCACATAACATTATTCCGGGTATTTCACAATCATCATAGGATTACCAAATATGGTAATACTAAGGACTATAGGGAGAAAGCCATAGGGGGGGCCTAGAGGACACTACAATTGTGGCAGAAATGGACAGAGTTCAGGACTGAACACAAAAGAAGACATTGTCATTTCGAAGAAAAGTTTGACAATCAGACTGATCATACGCAATTGTCCTCCCATAATTAAAGAACTGAGTTATACCAGTATGTGCTGTTTACAGATACCTCATGAAACTTTCACATACACCATCATAGTGTGGTGTTTGTCACGCGCACTTTACCTGCTTGGGGTCCACAGTTCAAACCCGAGAGCACTATCAGGTTATACTGGTACCTCGCTACCTTTGAAGATATGTCACCGTAGTGTAGTGGTTATCACGCGCGCTTCGCCCACGCGAGATCCCGGTTCAAACTCGGGCGGTGACACTAGCATTTTTAAGTGAGCTTAAACATTAAGTGTAATGACATTAATTGTGTTCCAACTTTTCTTTCAATTTAATACAGCACTATAAGGTATTTACCGGTACTTCGTTACCCTTTAAAATTTATCACCGTAGTGTAGTGGTTATCACCCGCGCTTCACACGCGCAAGGTCCCCGGTTCAAACCCGGGCGGTGACACTAGCATTTCGAAAAGAGTTTAAACAATCAGTGTGATGACATGTATCTGTCTCCCAACATTTCTTTCAATTTCATACAGCACTATTAAGTATTTACCGGTACCTCGTTACCGTTTAACAAATGTAACCGTAGTGTAGTGGTTATCACGCGCGCTTCACACGCGCGAGGTCCCCGGTTCAAACTCGGGCGGTGACACTAGCATAGAAAATCTGTGACCTAGGGTGTTAAAATCCCACTTTGCATGTTCATTTGGTATGGAATGACCCTAGTCTTTTTTTCATTTTTTTTCCTTCTATGGATTCTTAGAGATATATTTCAGGAATATATAATATAACAGTAGTCACCATTATATTTATTATGTTAAGAGTATGAATATTTTTAAAAGAGGGCAGAGGAACTACTTAGGTGGTGTCTTAAGAAGGTTAACAATAAGAAAACTATCATGGGTTAGATAGTCAGGGGTGGACATATTGACAGCTGAAACATAATATGTAATCACCACCTTTGGGCTTTTCTCCCATCTTATTGCATCAAGGCCCTCCCATGTAAAAGAAATTCAATTAAATCACCTATATTTGTGGTATGTATACAGTATGTATAGTAGATAATTCAAGAGACAAGGAACAGCATTGGCTTTGATACCTTTGTATACTTGAGAACACCTAATTCTAGCACACACATATTCCAAATGAAAGGAGACATAGAACCCAGTCATGGGATCCTCCAGGATAAGTTCCCCCTGTCTGTCACCTGATCCCCCAATATTGGCTTCTCTCCATTGTTCTTGAAGGAAATTTCCCCTCTCAATCAGTGGTAGGAAAATGTGATGTGCATATATAAAAACTATGTAACATTGCAAAAAGACAGTTATAAACTTAACTTAATTTGAGGCTTAATTACTACACCGGACATTGTTACCTTATTGTCTGAAATGAAAGGTGAAGATTGTTCACAATTATGAGCTGCATAATAAGCTGAGGATGCATTGTTGGGGGTGGCAGTGTTTGGTGGTCTGGTTGGTGATGGAGGGTTTGGTGGTAATTAATTGTAAGTTACTGATGATGTGTACCCATGCCTATGATCTACATATTACGTCCTTGCTAAGCTCAATTTCTGAGCTAGGGTTATACTCAGGGTAGGGTACAATTCTACTACCCTCTTAGCCACCTACCTTTACTCTAGTATAATGTGGAAAAAGATGATCAAGATAAACATGCCTACTATTATTCGTATGGTACAGTATGACTTTAGTCATGGTTCATTCAATGTATACAGGCCAAAAGAGTAAATAACTTCATTGTCCACTCTCTGATTAGCAGCATCCTGAACTACAAACTTTGTCTTCCACACTGGACTACCATTGGTATGGTGTTTACTCTTGGTGCCTTGAGTCAGTGAATAAGGTTGAGAAACAGCTGACTCAACAAGGAGGGTGTTCCTTCTGTAGCCTTAACAGTGACAACTGTGGCAGACAGCATCTTTGAGTCAACAAGAAGAGGGAAAGTACCCCTAACTGTCAAAACTTCTGCACGTTCCAGTGGTTTCTTGGCAATTTCCTTTCTCATAAAATTTTGATCCAACATGTTGACTTTCTTCGCTCCCCTTTCCTGGGATCTTATGGTGTTCTGACTTGCCTTTGAGGGGAGTTCTTCAGCAATGCATTTGTCCTAGTCAATATGGAAGTACATCATGTGATTGTGGAAGTACGTTATGTTCAACTATCATTCTATTATGGAGAAGGGAGGATTTGGAAAGTCAATATTGGAAAGGCACAAGAGAAAGAGAAAGTATGTCACCACCAGGGATTGAACCAGTGACCCATGCTTTCCCATTATGACTCATGCTTTTGTGGATGATGTTGATGTCCAACAATGGGCAACTAGGAGGTAATGTGGTAATTAGAGAAATAGAGTATGTTAACATTGGAAGGTCACCTAGCTCAGTTGGTTGAGCACATATCACAAAAGTATGGGCTATGGGTTTGACCTCCAGTTGTGACATATTTCTATTTCTCTAGTATTTTTAGACATTACAATATCATGGAATTGCAGACTCAATACCTTATTGTGTAACCAAAGGAAGATTTGTTCCTCCTTAATGGAGCACAGATAAGCCTCATGAAGCTTGGATTTGCCTTTATAAGAAGAACTGGTCTGTTCATTCTCCTTATTGTTCTTTATGGCAAGGTGAGTCCATTACTTTCTTACTTTGATTTGAACTTTTCTTTGTGTTTTTTAGATTTAAAAGCATTGCATTTATGGAGTGAATTTAGAAATGTTCCGGAGTTGCTGGGATGGATATTACATTGTTTAGATTTCATGGGAACAGAAAACCATAGATACCACCAACCAATTAAATTTTTAAGAAAAAAGGCATTTCCCAAACCTTTGTTGTATGTTTTTCATAACCTTGTAAGTACTCAGTCAAGGGATTTCTTAAGTATAATCGGTACTAGTACAAGACCCCATTCAGTTTTATTATCGTTCTATTACATGGACTATAACAACGCAGACCCATATAACATGCCTGGAGACCATGTGTGCTGAATACATTTTATCATACATGTTGCAGGCTTTGCAACCATGTCTCCACAGTTATGTTTAAAGTAGAGGCTGCCTGTAAAGCTAGGTTTTACACCTTGACTGAGTACAAGGGAAGCATGCCAGTGGAATAATGCATTCAGGGAACCTGTAAATAACAAGCATAATCTTACCATTAATAGAATCACTGCCATAAAGGTTTAGCACCAAAATTCATGCTATGGAAGGTTGCCTGTTGGTTGCATCCAACAGCATTATTTTTGGGGGAGGAATGCCTATGGCTCTTCTCAAAGCATGGTGGTCTTATGTAGCTTTGTTTCTAATTTTGATACACACATACTGAATACCTTCCCCACACACCCTTTAGCCTTACATTTTTCCTTTCCCCCTAACCAGGTATTATACCTCCAAAGTTGAGAAATGCAAATACTACACACATCACATTATTTCGGTATATACATACAAAGTTTACAATGCTGACAGTACAGGAGTTCTATGTTCTATTCTATGAACATAGTCACACCCAGTAAAGTGAAGTTTTGAACTAGACAACCTTGAAAGCCACAAAATACATATAAGTTTATTTTTACATAACCTTACTTGATGTCATAAATTACAAACTATTTTGTTGTAGGTAATAAGCAATTCTGGTTTGTTTGAATGGTTGACATTTTACTAGAGAATATATATGTTTGGTAGATAGGTTGAGGCATTCATATTGAGTAAACACACATAGAGATTTAGATATATGTGCAGATATGTATATGTGTCTGCCATACATATATGAATTATATGAGATTTCTTTGCTACAATTCATAGGTGCAGCCAAAATCGCAAGAACGTTGCAAGAACTAACAAGACCAAGCAGGAAAGCAGTTGTCGAAACTGTGAAGTGTATACCCAGCGGCTACTACCACCACATGCAACTCTGGAGACACTTAAAACTGCTTGACCGGAGGCCGCTCATCATATTGTTGCAAGAACTAACACTTCGTTGTCAGCACCATTGATGAAACTGATGATGGGTTATACGATGTTTTTTTAGAAAGCCTACTGTGAAATGGGATAAAAATATAGATATAGCTGCATATGCAAAGTACGTATGTGAAAACAAAGACAGAGCTTTTAACTGTAGACCATCAGGGTTATTCTTGTATTTGGGCATATGCTTATGATATAATAAATTGTGATTGCTGCTCCATGGATTCAAATTTTAGAAATGAAGTGCCCATACAATCACAAGAAGTAACATGACTTGAAGCAGTAGCTGTAGATAAACCGTCTGTTTGAAACCTGATGGTAATGTTAAGTCATTACATCCTTGCTACATACAAGTTTAGTTCCGAATGTTTGTAAATCAAGTAGAATATTCTGACTTCTGTGTGTATAGTATACAGAGACTGTAATGAATTTCATATGACAGAAGTAGAAAAAATTTAATGTAACAGTTTGATATCGAGTCTTTTAAGGGACAAATATAAATGTAAGTGTATAATAACGTGTTTGAAAAACAATTGTCAGGTTTAAATTTTGACTTGCTGAAGAAACATTCATAACCAAGTATAAGCAAATTTGTATTTTATGCAATCCAAGTGGTACAGATGTATCATAAATTGTGCAGAAAACTCTCCCAGCATACACACAGCTTTTGCAATAAGAGACATAATTGTTTATCCACTATCATATGTATATCTATCACAAAATTTGAAAAATAAGTTAAATAGATTCTTTTCTAGTCTGAGTTAAGTATTCATGCCTCATATTATAAATATGAAGGTGTGCATTTACGTTATAAAGGAACTAGTTTTTTGCAATCTTTGTCCATAGTTCAAAATGTGACGAACGTACATATTTCTGTACGTCTGTCACAAAAGTTTGGAGGATTTTGAAAGATAAATATACTTACATATAGGCAGAAATAAATTGTTAACTTTGTTGATGTTGATCTGGGAACTACGTATTACTGAAACCCCTTGGACAATGTCGGTAGTGTTTAATGGCCACGTGTATGAATAGCATGTTTTTCTGTTTTCATTTTTATGCAGAGTTTGTCATCGTTGCCGCGAACTTCTTCCGAGAAACTCCGATGGCCAAAGAATTTGCTCAGAAGATAATGAAGTGATAGAATCAGATTTTGAGGACAAGTCAGCTATACGTGAGATGCTACGTCTTATTTGTTACTGCCTATATGCTGCGGGTGGCTGCTTATGGAAGGGATCCATTGGTCAGTTGTTAGAGCACTTGCCCCTGTGTGACTATGCCCCTGTTCCTTGTGGTAACGCTGTTAGAGGTTGCACAGAAAGAGTTCGTAGTAAAAGTTTGCCAAAGCATATGGAACATTGCCAGTATCAAATTGTTAAATGCAAGCATTGCACCGAGTGTTTTATTGGCATTGAGCTTGCCACACATTACAAGTCATGTCCATATTTTCCGGTTGAGTGCCCTAATTGTGACCAAGGTGATATATTTAGGTGTAATTTGGAGAAACATCAAAGAGACTCTTGTACAAATGCGCGGAAACCCTGTGCCTTTGGTAGCTTAGGCTGTCATTATCGAGGAGGGGCGCAAATGATCTTAAATCATATTTTCTCTGGTGCCAATGATCATGCTCTATTTACTTTAAAATGCTTCGAGTCATGCAAGAGTAATTTGGAAGCGATCAGAACTTTCAGATCCTCTATTGATGAAGGTGAAAGGTTTTCATGGTCTAGTTTAGCAGATAGTTTAATGGTAAACGAGACAGAAATTAACCAAATAACTAAAACACACCGTAATCTCAGTAAGGAATTTGCAAAGGAGCAGGGTAGAATTCATAGTTTAACGAGTGGTGCTACAGGCTTTGCGGAAGATTTTAATGCTGTGAAGGATAAAATGCGAAAATTGTCCATAGATTTCGAGAATGTAGGTCGAATGATAAGAGAGACAAAAGAGACACACAAGGGCCGTAGAAAAACTGAACGAGGATCAATAATGAGTTCACTTGATATCGCTGCCAAGGAAAATACGATTCAAAAGTTAGAGGTACAACTTCAGCAACTTAGTGAATCAATCGATGCCCTAGGTATTAATACTCGTGTATTTCAAACCAGGTGGGTGAGTGGGAAGACTATTTGGAAAATTGATCAATTTGCAAAGAGACTGGAAGATGCAGTAAAAGGGTTGGCACCTCAGTTGTATTCACCGCCCTTGTACACGAAACCGTTTGGCCATAAACTGTGTCTAATGCTACATCCCAATGGCAGTAAGTCCACCAGTGATAATAATGATGGGTTCATTTCTTTCCAAATTAGTCTGATGAAAACCGAATATGATGATTTGTTGCAGTATCCCTTCAGCAAAGAAATCACAGTCACTCTCATTGATCAAACGGACATCAGGCGCAATGACATCAGCAAGGTCATCTACCCAGAAGGAAATTTATTTGGTTACAAGAAACCAACGATTGACATGAACCCACCGGTTGGCTTTCCGAGGTTCTGTTCTCATCGCGAACTTTACGGCGGAAAGTACCTTAAAGCTGATACATTGTTTTTTAAAGTTGAAATTGAGCGCTATGGTTAATAAATAGATCTGCTAACAGTGAGAACTTGCTGTTGATATGATTCTGCTGCAACCAGCGCAGTGTATTAAAATGCATGTTTCTTAATAATTCTTATTGATAATATCAGTTCCTATTTTTAAGTCTAAATCCTTACTATTCCGTCTATCGTGGCGTCTTCATTATCGAAGTTCACTGTTCTCTTCGATTATTGCAGCACAAATTGCTCGCCTGCGTCCACTCTGATCGTCAGTCAGTCGTACTATTTTATCCAGGTTGGTTCCCACCCACTCCTTGATGTTACCAAGCACTGTTAAGTCTTTCTTTTACTAGCCTACGATCCGCGTTCTTAGACCTTTTTTAACGGTAGCACTTCCTGGAGTTGCTAACACCTCTTCTCTACCTCTGTCTGTGAAAGTATGCCGGTAAGTCCGAAGTAGCAACGAATACACCCTTCCTTTTCTTTGACTGAAGCTAATACCAGCTACCCAGAACATAAAAATCCGTTGATACTGGCCCTCGCTTCTCAATGGAAAAAACTTGGGATGCTTTAATATGGCCATGTTGACTGACGATTAGCCTGATGGAGTTCTGATACTATGTCTCTTTGATCTAGGGTACTATTGTTTTTAATTTCAAACTCCTCCTCTGTCCACACAGGTAGGCCTGTTGTTGAAACTGGTCTTATCTAAAGTGTTTCCTGTACTCCCCTGTGGACGCTGTCGATAGAATTGGTTATTTTTTCTCCAACCAAGGTTAACAGCGTTTAGTCGAAGCGTCGTGGTTTTGCAAACTGGGAAAAATCTTTGCATTGTTCTGCAATTGGTGACCGTAGCATTTTGGATTTAAGGAAAACATTTGTCGCCTAAAATGCAATATCACTTCGAGTAGTTTGAAAATGGACCCCAGACCGTGTTTAGAGGAGAAACAGACTTCAACAAATATATAGGGACGGGTAATTTCTTAAGTCTTAGTGTTTCTTGCTGCAAACAATTGAACTGATATCCGTTCACCATCGCCATGGATAAAACAACATATTCAACTGAAACAGTAAATCTTGGTGTATTCTGTGGTGGACGCAGATGGTCTTCGATGCAATTCAATCAACTTGAAGCGCTATCTTATGCAATATACTAAACAAAAAGCTTTCCCTCTCTGGCCACTAAGGCAGTTTGAATCTCAAAGAAACTCATAAAAATTGGACATTGGTCTATCCATAGGTCCATGAGAAACTTTACTGTTTACCGCCATGCTCCATATGCGACAAGTACAGTAAAAGATGATGCTCCTTTCTCGAAAACCTTACAGCTTCTTTATACTAGCTTGATTACCCTAAAACATCGTTACCTGTTCCTCTCCATAGCACTCTACTTTTCAAGGTTAACTTTCAAATGTTGGCTTTTCTTAGCAGAGGTTCAATTTCCAGTTAAATTATAGATAGAAGAGCCCCGGCGGAGGTGAGTGTATTATACATCATCGAGAATACTTGCAAATTATTATAGTCAGATACGACTGTGTGTGTTAAGAGTTATTTAAAGAAGGATAGTTTTAATATGCTATTACAATCGTCTAGATCAATATAATCATACAGCATATTAATATGTTATAACAACCATCTAAAATTAGTACAAAATCGTACATACCGTCTCTCAAACTGCTATCTCGGCAACTTTCAAGTGATGGTAAGCTCTACTGTATTAGAAATCAAGTTGATAATGCTTTGCCCACTTTTTTATAGTATGTTCAATGCAATTCTCCGAGTTTTGTTATTCTATTGACGAAGAAGCACAAGCGTTCATTTGATATATTTTCTATTAAGGAAATGGCTTAATGAATGAATCTTAACGACAGTTGTCATTCCCAGTTGTTTTCTCCTTTTTACACACATGTTGTTATCGGCGAGACATTCATGTTGTTATAATACGCTCCTGTTTCTGCAAACTTTCCGTAACCACTGATACAGATAACTGATTCTTGTTTGCATTGAAGTCTCAACTGTAAAGTCAGGTCTACTGAAGGTACGATCTACCTATGGACAACAGCTCTTTGACAATTAGTGATCTCACTTTTGAGTTGATTGCACAGAGCTTGTTTTTCAACAAGTTTATTAGCATGGCGACCAATCACAGAGCGACATTGATCATTAGTTTTGAAGTTATTTAAGTCTGTTACCTATGCATCTTTCCACTGTCCCCTCGCTGTTACGCTTGATCAAAAAATTCACTCGAAAATTCTAATCACGCTATGTTAGTACCGATTATTGGAAAACACCTGCCGAATCACAAATGTCTTTTCTAAGTCGCCCATGCGTATGAGATTCCGATTTCGTCTTGATTTCACTGATAGATGCAGAAAATATACGAGAACGTAACATAAACTTAACAAAGACGTCAAAACCCATTAATGACCTCTGCTCAGGAATTAGCGCAACATATTATACTGCCGATGGTGTAAATAGCGCGCTGACAGTAAAATCGCTGTTTTACTGATTTTTTTCAACCTGCAAATCTTAGAACAATTATTACAAAATATAAGGTATTAATTATAGTAAAAGTATATTGGTTTGCTTTGATCATATTTGGGTAAAACAGATTGCTATCATAGCTTGCCAAACGCGTTGATATGCTCTGCCTCCTTAATAACATCACTCAAGAGAGAACAGGGATTGAACAAGCCGTATTGACCCTCTGAAAAGAAACACAAGGTAAAATACCTATGTGTATTGGCTGGGGGAAGAGGGAGAGATCAAGTAGTTGATTGATGCTTTAAAGTTACTATGCTGTGTCCTGTATCCTAAAGAAACTGGTAATTTTGTAACCTTGTACACCACAACAGTATCTAGATATGTTATCTTGCGGCTAGAAACCAAAATAGTAATGTCTGTCATATTGTATTAAAATAACAATGAGTGGGAATATTATAGCGCACAGTGATATTTACCACTGAACATGCTCAGAATTTAGCTAAAATTATCTGAAAATGATCAGAGAGATACATGATGTGGCTATCGAAAGTCGAATCCAGAAAGCACGTTCACTCAGCTTGGTTCCCTAGCAACAGTGTTATGACAACTGGATAGTAAACACTCCATATTTCTCCTTTCTGCCCTCCCTTTCTTTCATTTGAAAACTGGTATAACATCATTACAGACTCTATGAAGGTCCTGTTAAAACCTTCTCAAAGATGGGAACGCCAAGGCAACGTGGTAAATTTATAAAACTCAAAATTCAAAGTACGTTACATACAATACGGTACATACATATTGTACGTATAGTAATCCCTTAAGCCAGACATGGCATTCCCCCCTTAAGAAGCAGCTTTGCAACTATATCCCCCTATAAGATTAAAGCCAATACGGCTATCAGTATAGGAAAACATAGATAGATTACACGGTGCTTGTCAAAAGTGTTCAAAAATAAAAGACGATCATGCTACGATGGTTATTATCGTTGTAGCTGTTACTCTCTTAAATCACCGTTGTGGTCATCCGTATTCTTTCCATATCAGCAGAATTATCCAAAGTATTATAAGAAATTATTGCAGGCTACAACTGCCATATTAATCAAATATAGTTATACAGTAATTGTTAGAGTATTTGGCAAAATATAGCTTACATTGATCAGCTGGCTTTGGCATCTGTACCCATAGGATCTGAAAGACGACCTGTATGCAAATAGACTTCATTTGGTACGTAGTCTGCGCTGGTACTCTTGAAAATTATTAGTCGTTAACCAGATTTCTGTCCGTGACGGCACATGTACGGTGCCACATCTAGAATCCAACAACCCAACTGTATATTGATATTATATGGGGCAGAAGGCATCTCCACGTCCTATAATATGGTGCCAAACATTACATTAAAATACTCTAGTTTAATCCTTTTTGTCCAAATGTTTACCTCAGATTCTCCGTCCGTGATGTAAGACTTTTCAACAATTCACTGTTGTTGATGCCACTTCTGGTATTCTCACCTCAAACCTATTGATACAAACATCTACACCAAGATATATTTAAACCTAGTTGCTTTACACCGTAATCAGGTTAAGGTAAACTTTTCTCCTTTCCGCTCTTCTCATCCACCTAACATTAGCAGTTGCAATTCTTACTCCTCGTTTTCGCTAGACATAACGATTCGCTACAGAATTTGAAACATTGTACTATGAAATTAGCGGGATTTTAACGGGTTTAAGTGCAAGGTTTTGTAACTAAAAGCCCCATAAGTTTGAAATCCAGGCGCAAATACTGCAATCTGTTTGTCACTGTTCTGATCGCGCCGTATGTCATATTATCGTTTCTAACACAAAGCCATGCTTAAGTCGGTTTAGTCGTAAACACGTTTGTTGCCTAAAGCGAGATCAAATTCCACTGGGATTTTATCCCCGATTTGCAATTTACATGCATTTTTTATTCCCATTGATATCTCATTAATATTGACATCCAGGGATTTGGGGCGTCTAAAGTTGCATTAAGTCAGGCACACTTAATCGTTGTAACATGTTTTAGCAAGTGAAAGAGATAAGATGATGAAGTAACAAAGGGGAAATTAAAGAAAGGGTCCTTCAGAACCGTAAATGGGAAGTGTTTTTAGAAAGTGTATCTCTTAAAAAGAACAGAATGCAACTTCATTATGGTTTTGCATGAGCTAACAACATTTGATTTTAGCTCGAGTTTCTTGCAAGTAGAGCTGCATAATGCATTGTAAAGATCACAGGTCATAAGCAGAATTTTTTCTCCAATATATTCGATAAATTGTGCCATTTTGTGCAATTAACATTTATCGTATGTGAAGAATGTTTGGAAACTTCGGATAACGGGGATTTTTATGGCTACACAAAATTGCCATATGCACAACTAATGATTTTACTTTTGAATACAATAAACTTAAAAATCCGTATACGATAACATGAATTGTTTGCAATTCTTCAAATGCGATATTTAGAAAAGTAAGCTGTTCCAATAGGAAGGTGTTTCTCTCAGCCTTTAGACATCGTGGCGGGCTCCTCGTTCGCCGACGAGATGGCGACTCCCTTTACAGCGACGGGGAAAAATAAGCTGGATTGGGGGGGGGGCAAGTAGGCTGGGTTCAAATTTCTTTTTTCACATTCCACTAAGGTACCTTTAGTCATTGTGTGGAAAGGGGTGTTTTGCGTTGATATGCAATATCTTCCTGTGAATGTGATACAATATCAGTCACAATCAATTTCAATTTTGATGAAGATGAAAGTGGTCATGAAAAAAATTGATATTTGGCAAATCTTTGGGGGACAAGGTCCCCTTTGTAGGCAATACAGCCTAGTGTTGGAATGGGAAAATGAGAAAAGGGCAGCTGTAGTGGACAAATGATGAGATGTGAAGGCATGGACAATTTCGTGCTCACAGCCAAGGTTGAAAGAAAAGTAAGCCAACAGTGACAGAGTCGGAAGTTTATTACATGTTACAACAAGAAACTTCATAAGTATAGTCTTAAAGTTTTGAAACTGTCTCGAGGTAGATAAAGAGAAAGATGGGAATTAGAATCTTCAGCGTCAAGAAACAATGGTGGCACACCGCCCATTTCTTGTTCTCTTCTTAAACGACAGCATTTACGAAATTGGCTGTAGCGCGACCTATGTATAATATTTGGGCATATTTATCTCTACAAATACTTGAAATGGAATCAAATTAAATTTTAGCGATTCATTAACGACGAGTTTTATATTTGTAGTGTTGTTGAAGTAGGATGTAAACTGGTCAACTGCAGTCATCAACATCTAATCCATGGCACAAAAATGGTTGACCACCTTAACCCTAATAAGTAAAGATACTTAGAAAAAGGAGATGATCCACACTTTATCATATGTACTTGTAAGCCCCACTGTTTTATATAGACAGATACATAAACACATGGTATAAACACTTTTTAGATTTAGGAAGAGATTACGTATGCACTGAAAACCTAACTTTGAAACGGCCTGCTATCACAATGTGATAATCCCCCAAGTAATGAAGCTTATCTAAATATCCTAAAGCAAATGACGTCCTATGGAATATAAACCTATATGCTCTATATAGCTTGCTAGGCGCTTAACATATTGTACAAGAAAGGATTTAGGTCGATATTGGAAACTAAGTGTTTAAGGAAAGCTCTAATGCGCATTTAACTTTTTATAGTTACCAAATTTTAATCAAAGCCAACAATCAGTAAACTTCCTTGCTTTGCTTTTCCAGCCATCTTCACCTTAGTACTCTATGGCAGAAGATTTTATGTTCCGGAAAAGGACGTTTAAAGTTAACTAACAAGCTAGAACTGATCCTGAGAACATAATTAAAGTCATTAAAGAATTTTCTCAACAACAAGAAGAAAAATTTTCCCACAGCAATCTCTGTTAAATTTTTTTGACCTTACTATTCTGCAAAACAAAGGGAAATTTACAACAGTTTATATGCTTTACCAGACAGCTTTCTTGGACAATTTTTGTAGTAATCTTCTCTAAATAATTACTCGGGAAAAGGTTAAGTAATTTAATTGGATATAGTTCTTTATATGAATGTGCCTTTTTTGCACCCTTCTAAAATTTAAAGAACAGGATTACCAGCGGACCTAGAAATCCTTGCAAAGCCTTATGAAAACTCTAGGTCGTCGATCCCCGGTGGTGACATATTTTATTTTTCTCTAGTGTTCTTTTCAAAACTAACATTTCAAATCCTCTCTTCTCGATGATAATGCAATTTGACCAGTTTTTAAAGTAAGTTGATCAACACGAGGGCAAAGAAAAATTTGTGAAATTTCTTTGAATAAAGATGGCGTAGTGCATTGATACCGAAGACTATGCAAACAACAGTGCGGATTTAAAACGGAAAATTTGATGAGACCCAGACAAGAAGGAGGAAGAAAGGGTTGAGAAGCAAGTATCAAATCACTTAAGTATGAAGGTCTACCTTCGATTGGAACAGCGACTGCAATAAACCATTGAAATGAACAAACTGTTGCTGTGTTAACCACGGAACGAGACAAGATTAGAAGGGAGGCATAAGGACTTGAATATGAATTAGCAATACAATAAACAGGTCATTTAAAGAACCTTTAGAATTCGTCGCTTCTGTTTATTACTAAAATGTTATAATTTTGTTGGAAACGATCAATTTGCTATCGATACCATTCTTCTCAAAGACGTTAGCTATCAAAACTCGCCATATCTTCCGAACTTCATTAACTCTTGTTCACTAACCGTATATAAGCTGGAGCACAGAGTCTAGGTACTTTTGTCTTTGCCTTCCTCTGGATCGTCTTCCTGTTATCGTGCCAGCTACTATCTCATTTTCTAGTTGTCCTTCCCTCATCACATGTCCAAAGAACTATAGCTTTTTTTCATCACTATTCTATACACTTCTTGTTTGGTATTAGCCATTCTTAGCACGTCAGCATTTGTTACTCCATCTCTCCATGAAATTTTAAACATTCTACTTCAGAACCAGATTTCTACAGTCTTTCCTTCATGCTTTTACTCACAGTCTATGCTTCACAGCCATACATCATACTAGACCACACATAACAATTCAGAACCCTTAGCCTTCTTTTCATTATTAACAATTGTTTCATTTTGGTAAATGCCTTTCCCTTTTTCATTTGATGTGATAATACAACCTAAATATTTAAAACTGATAAACTATTTTCCAAGCATATACCTTCAGTTGACATTTGAGACTAGCATTTATGCTCACTGATAACTAAAATGTCTTCTTGCAGTTTATTTTTGCAAGTCCCAACTTTGCACTTTCTTCAACTACTTTATCTAAAATAGCTCGTAATTTTTCAGCAGAGTCTGCCAAAAGTGCTGTGTCGTCATCGTTCTTATTTAAACTCTTTCTTCCAATTTTAACACCTTCCATATGATGAACATTCTCCATGATCTTCTCTCTGTACCACGAAAACAAGTCTGGTGAAAACACAAATAATTATCACACTCTCCTTTTTATAGGTACCCAGTCACTTAGCTAATTTTTAATCCTGATGGCCGCCATTTTGTTCCCCTTGTATGTTTCCCAATGCCTGAGGCATTTCTATTGCGATATTGTCAATTCCAACTGCTTTCTCTCCTTTCATCTTTTGTATAGCTCTATTTATTTTAGCTTCTGTTATTGCTAGCCATTTTATGTTCTTTCTAGTAACTGGCATCTGTCCTCTATCATCATCATACAATTCTACAATGTATTCGTCCATTTGGACTTCACATCTTTCTTTTCCATTAAGATGGTGCCATCCTTTGCTTTTATGCCCCTGTGTTGTTTTCCTTTCCTTTTCCAGTAAGGTGTTTGATTCTGTTATGCATCACCTAGACGTCCTTCTTCTCTAAATTCTCCAACTCTTCACAGTTTACATTAAGCCACTCTTCTTCGTTGCATTTAGAACTAACCCCCCGCTGAAGTCCTTTGTACTCTTTCATATCCTGTTTGACTTTCCGCCTCTGTTCCATCAAGTCTAAGATTTCCTGTGCGACCCACTTTTGCTTTGCTTTCCTTACATTCGTAGGCAAATAACGCTTCTGCACTTTTTTGTAATGCTTCATGAAATATATGTCACTGATTATCTTGAGTGTCTCCAGCCATAAATATGTTGGATCTATCTCAACTTTGATAGGTTTTTTTTCCTGTAGTTTTTCATTAGTTCTCAAGAGATTTAGATTTAACTTCGGTATCGCTTTCTTCTTTTGTATCTTCTTCAATTGAGCTTGCATGTGACTCATCAGCAAATTGTGGTTACTGTCACAGTCTTCTCCAGGATATGTTCTTGTCCGATTGATAGAATTTCCAGTAATATTTGATGTTGTTGCATAGCACTGTATGATGTGTATTTTGAAGGCTGGCCCTTGATCTTCACCATCTGAACAGTCTGATTTTGGCCACCATCCCAACATGCAGTTTGTGAAGTCTCTGGCCAACATTGTTCCGACTTCATGCTCATGTATATACCCTGGCAAGTAAAAGATTGTGACACCTCCAGATCTTACTATTCCAGGCCCTCGCCATCGTACTTCAGACACTCCCAAAGCATTCATCCGTAACCGATGCATCTCACTGACCACGTTCTCAAATTTGCCCTTTTAAAATAATGTTCTTACATTCTATGGTTTGACTCTCTTCATCTTGTTTTTCCGGAGGAGTAGCTTGCTGACGGTCGGTTTTCACCTTCCCCACGTGACTGTCCCTGACGAGGCCCTCCTGCATGGATTAAGAGACCCCTTAACACCGCTAGTTTTTTATCATCACTTGCTTTTGCATGATTTTTTTGTTTTGAATTTGGCGTTGGGTGGTTTTCCGTTTTCTTCCTCAAGACGCGTTTAAGGAGAACACTACCTCCTTACTTACATTCTCCATCCGCCTTTGCAGCCGTTGAGCATCCTGCTTTATCTGCCTGGTTCGCCGTTATGGGCTTCTCCGTAACCCTGGCTAGGGGAGCATGAGGGCACTAGCACTTGCTCAAGGTGTACTCTCAAACTAGTAGAGAGAAGAAGATGCCATACTACTCTATAGCATACCCACTGCCCATTATTGTTTCTATCAGTGCCATTACATCTGAACCTGCTTAAACGGCTTTGCAAACTCGAAAGACTAGGCGTTTTCATATACAATGATATTGGGTTGCTTTATGGTACTTTTTAGTTACATGGCTATCGTGTTTTTCCCAATTGATGCGATCTAGTACATAGCATAAGGACCTTGAAAATGTGGTGGCTGGGCTTCAATCGGGACCTAAATATCTCAGAAACCTTGAGAATGTGGAAAGAAGATGCAAATCGTGATCAAAATATCTCAGTTACCTTGAAAACGTTTTAGAAATCCTCTGGTACCCCTAAAGAAGACATGTCATGTACTTGTTTAATGGTCTGGATAAATGGTATACCATGTTCGTATTATGTATTTTTCAGGCAAGTTGTTTGTCAATAGAGAGAGTTCTCGCGCTTGTGAAAAAGGAGAGATCAAAAGCAGTTCTCGAGGTATTGATGCCCATTATTTCTTATGTAAATTATAGCTTATTGTAACTATGTTCTTTATTTCACAATGTGATTATGTGAGCTTCGTAGTCTCTTATGAAGGAAGTGTACATGTGCCTGTTTCAGTATCATAGTGAGCAGCATGCAGAGTAAGAGATTAGTAGGAATATCATTGAAAGGTCATTTTGGCGTTGTAGTAATAGCATGCCTGGACTCTCTTGATATCTAGGAAATAGTTTCCCCCTCGTGAAGTATTTCTAATATGTATGTTTATAATTACAGTGCTTTTGTATGACTACTTTTGTTTGTAATGCTATTGCTATTTACGCATTGAGTATTCCCAAATTACTTGAAACTAGGATATTGATGTTACTGTTGGTCTTTGGAGAAGGTTCCATCATAATCGATTCCCCATGGTGCATTAAGGCCCGGTCACACTGCCAACGATACCGATACCGATATGGATAAAAAAGTCGTTGACCCTTATTTACCTGATAGCGGTCACACTGCAAACAATACTGATCCGATATCCCCAATGATACCGTTGGCGAATCGCTCCACAAGGGATTTTCCCAACGATACTCCAACGATAAAACCCGCGTAGCCAATTAGCGCATAGAAAACAGCAGCGATGAGTTCAAAATGGAGGACAGCAGACTCGAAGAGTCGATCATAGCTGATGAAATCAATCAAGTTCTATTTAACAAAAATGATAAAGAATTTTCAGATTCTAAAAAGCAAGGGGTTATTTGGACGACATTGGCTGGCAATTTAGCCTTAATTAGCGGTAAATGGTTAATATTTTCTGTTCTTGCTAGTTTGGCAGTGACAGTGTTATTGTGATGCTTCGCAAAGGAAGCTTTTTTTATACAACTTTGTGAAAAACATCGTAAGTCGGTTAATACAAAGGCATAAGATCTTTTCTATGTGTTGAAGTCAGCTTTTTTTTTCTTACATAAAATCGTAATTAGAGCGCTTCTTGTTAGTCTGTTCAAAATTACTTCCTGTGTATGTTCAACCTGTTTAAACGTTATGTGTGTGTGTCTCTCTCTCTCTGTGCATAGCGTTCACATAAAACCGACTTTTAGCAATTCCAAAATGTCAGAAAACGTCCTTTCATGACACTTATGAAATAAAACCCTATCACGGTACCTCTTTCCCTATTAACCAACCTTGCTAACAAGAACAGCGACAAGGTGTCTTTTTCATTGCTCGTGCAAATTACACTGCCTCTGATCCCGATTTGTAGCTGCACGTGCTTCGTCCAACAATATTTATCGTTGTTGATGTGACCGCTTCTTAACGATTTATCGTTATCATTGTAGGTCCCGATATCAGTATCATTGGTGGTGTGACCGGGCCTTTAGACTATATTAAGGCTTAGAACATTGCTAGTTAAATATTTTTATTAGAATTATTATTTACTAGAATTGTAAGTATTCTTGTTCACGTTTCTTGTATCTTTTTTTGGGACCAGGATCTTTTGAAATCTTTACAAGACGACCCGTTTTTTTTGGAAAGTGGTAAGTTTATATTCGGACAGAATTCGTGATCCTTGTCAACGCCAAAAACAGTCCTTAACGATAGCATTGTTTCGCTTTGGTTACAGGTAAGTATCCGAGACATGGGGAGACATGAGGGCTGCCTTAACATTTTATAACGTAGCAAATACTTAGTTGCGTAGTATTTACTACCTCCAAGAAACAGTGAGCTTTTTGATTGTTACTAGTCTGACATTGCGTACTTTTATGACCAAGATCCCCTAAACATGGTAGGGTTGCTAAACAGCACACTTGGGTGTACCTCTTTTGAGTAGTTTCAATTCTCCAGCCACAGTTCAATTTGGTGATTTGACAAGTCAGCTTAAAATTCTTTGCTTTCATTAACTGCAACAGTTAGAAGGCCTTAGTTTAGCATTGTAGAGATAGAGATGTTTAATGTCACGTAGTGTAAAATCTATTTTTCTTGGGCTCAATGATAGAGAAGTGTACTACCAAGGTAGTAGTCACCTTGAGCACCTGAATGCAGCTCTTTCACTGGTAAACAGTTATTTTGAATCACATTTTGTTTTATCAATCAAAGACTACTGCGAATCTATCGTGTCATATTAATCAGTTGACTCCTTGTCTCGTTTCTATGCTTTAATGCCATACCTGGGATATTTTTACCCACCAGCTGAGCTTGATGAAGATGTACCTTGTGTGCTGATTAAACCATTCCCAGGATGCAATTCATCTGAAATTGTCACACTTTCAATTGATCCTTGTTCTGGTTTGCCAACAATGAAAATCAGTGAAAAGATTAAGGGTAATTTAATATTTTATTTTTCCTGTTATGCTTTTACAACTTTACGGCAGTTAATTATGGTATAGTAAATTGACAATGGAAGTACTATGGTGAGTGGAATGTTATTGGGCAGCATGAAATCCCAGGGAACAGCCAATTATGGTTTCTCACGTAAAAATGTTACGATGTACGTAATTGTGCCAGGGGAGGCCCCTTTACTATTCTTTATTCCCGATCACGTGACTTGAGACACAAGCAATAAAGTTATCCGCCATGTTGGAGTACAACTTAGTCACAGTTATAGCAGCCTCGCAAACACAACATCTGTATTGCTTCTGTAGCAACAGAAATTAAACTACGCATAAGTGCTATTTTTGATGATCGACCGTGTCCAGTATTAACTTTATTGATCAGTAATCTATTTGTGCCCTTCGAGATTAGTAAGGTCAGACCAGAAACTTCTAACTTTGTTTCCCTTGTGATATTGATTTCAATTAAAAGCAATGCAAGATAAACACATGTAAATGATTTGGTATAATGTATACGATTTCAAAATTTCAGTGCTTTAGTAACGGATAACTCTACGGCTGCAGTCTCTACGCGACACGGTGTAATACACAGGAACGTCGGAAATGTTTAATTAAATTAATCAATGCAAATTCTAAGAGGATAATAACCTGTAAGGAAACGCGTATTTTAAATAGATATTTATATAAGTATGTTTAATCAAAACTGAACTTGAGAGGACGAGGGGGAAAAGTGCAAACAAGGAAATCTTTATGAAGTATTCTCTTATTTAAAATCTTGTAGGAGGCAATATTTCGGCGAATAAATGTCCGAAAGACAATTCGTTTGCGGGTGATTCCTCGGCCTGGCATTTTCTAAAGCACGTCATATGTTCGTGTAGAAAGACAGAAAGTCTATGGATAGATAATGTTTGCATTAGAAGGAAAGCGTTAGAAAAATCTTCTTATATTTTTTAATGACTTTAATAGGGCGGCTTTTTCTAAAAACAAGGGCGGTGTTGGTTGGGGTTGCCTAGGAGGCCCAAGATATTTGATTTAGCCTATTTCCGGGTTTTTGCAATTCATTTCCTGTTACAACACATTAATTCATCTTAAACATTAATTATCAACTACATTATGCAAATTTATTTATTTATAACATATTTGTGGGCCTAGTTTCCTCGGAAACGTTAAATTTGATTTTAAATTACGCCCAAACATGAGAAAAGTGTGAAAAAAAAACTTGCTACGTATGATATTCAAAGAATAACATCATAGCTATAAATCAAATGAAGTTTAAAGATATTTTCAGGAAAGGATCCGCTTATAAAATTCAGAACAATTCACAAAACTGCAGCAGGGGAACTTCAGTAGATATGGAGTTATGAATACTTTTATTTTGCTCAAGGATCTCCTAGGGCGCCTCCACTACCCTAGATAGTGTAAAGCCATCTTGTAGAAAGGGCCTACATTCACCGGTCTTGCCATCATGAGCTTCATTGCAAAGGCTAAAGTCGATAGTAATTTTAAGGTATTCTTTTTGTTATAACATGTGACGCCAGGATAGTCGTTTAATACTTACGAAACGTTTGATATTCGGTTCATTTGTTATCACTAAAGGTTAAAGATTTCTCTTGTTTATTTCCCTTTGGAAGGAATGTCGAGTCATAAGACCAGAAAACTTTGAAAAAAAGACATGCATACAATTTAGGAGAGTCAGGTGTGTTTTCTTTTAGTTAAAAATTCTTTGTATTATTATGACGTTAAGATATCTTGAAAAGATCAACGATTAAAAAGTAGGTCTTAGGAATTTAACCGCATCCTTAATAGCTGCATATAGGATGAGATAGTTATCAGAGCATGATACCATGCCCTTGAGGAATAGAAACTTTGGATGTTATTTGTTTCGATTGACGCTGTTCAAAAGCAACCCTACTGGAGGTGTGGTGTTGTCTTTGATTGCTAACCTGAGTATAGAGAAGTGTTAGTGAAGTTGCTGCTTTCCTTGGCAGGAGAGAGAGAGAGAGAGAGGGAGAGAGAATGAGAGTGATTGTGTTGTTACGTCAATGCTAGTCACTGAGCCGGTGAATAATGTGTGAATATATCCCCATATCTACGATCTGCTGCTCATTACACCAAGGTCCCATGCTATCGAGACATAACGATCTGGTATTTCATTTGTTATTATTGCTGTCACTACAGATGCACAAAAATGATAATTAGATAAATAGTAGGCCTATATAAAAGCAAGAGTTTCCTGATACAATTAAAATTTCATCTGATTCAGGACATGATGCACTCAAAGCGAGAATTTAATACATTCACATCGTTTACTTATTTACTTTCATTAGCGTCGGCATTAGACTTATCATTTGTTGCACTGCCTGGTTTCAACAGACCATATCTTGTAAT